>BGZK01000257.1:0-541196 GCA_005406025.1 Eumeta japonica
AAACAAGAAGATAGTGACATCCAACTATCAGAGCCGATCGGTATATCAATTTATTAGTAATAGTCTAGTCTACAAGTTCAGATTCGTGTTGATTCTTGATAAAGCTCCAGAAATGTGAGTGATAGCTTATTAAATTGGGAATAATGTCCTGATAAATGTGTTCGGAAGATTTTACGGCATAAAAAAAATTGCAAAAGTTTTACCAAAACAAGTTGAAAAACAAAAATTTTTTTTTTGTTTAATAACTCAAAAACTATTAATAATTACAAATTAAAAAAAACATTCTTAAAAAGGAGAAAATTTCTAATAAAAAAGTTGTAATTGCCGAAATTCTTCTACATTATTTATAATGTTAATTTAACAGTGAAAATAGCGATCCACTTGGAATTGGGTATTTTCTCCTCTTTAAAAGTTTTTCAAAATTTCTAATTATTAGCACTTTCTGAATTATCAACAAAAAACGAAATGCTTTTCTTTCTTGAATTTCTGAAAATAAGCGAACGAGTGCAGTAAAATCCTTCAAAATATTTTTTTGTAAATATTACGAATCTAAAGAGCAATCATTCACATTTTTAGGAGATTTATCAAGAATTAACACGACTTTATACTTACGAATTAGCATATAATAGGTAGAAACACATATTCCCTGCATTTCATGAAAACCTGCAATAATAAATTCTACCTTTCGCTGGCTGCTAGATATAAAACTCGAGCTCGGTTGTCCACCTTCCGCTTTTTCTTCAATTTTTATCAATATTTAAAATTCGCACTGTACCGACAACCGTATCGAGAAATCGGATGTTTTGTATTCGATTGTACGATCTGCCGCGTAGGTGATCGCGCCGCGATGCCACGTTAATGGAAGTAATATTTTAACAAGCATTGTTTATGACTAGCTGTCGTTCGCGGTTTCGTTTGAGTTTTGATGAGTAATCGGTAGATACTGACTTTGTCTATAGATTTTCTCTAAATTTTATGCAACAACATCACTAGCGTAAATTTATGCAACACTAACTTTCCGTCCACATGAGCGTAGAATGTGTTCTCGCTTCTATTATAATTTAATAATTTTTGTATAAAACGAATCTTGTTTACGCTTGTAATTTTGGTCCCGTTCTTGTTCCGATTTCATTCTAATCCCGATCCCGCTCTTAATTCCGATATTGCCATTGGTCAATGTTTCGATTTGTACAAAATCGGGACCAGTATTATATTAAAATATTGTTAAGGCGATTTCTCCACCGCCGCGTAAGCCCGCACTTCGGATTTCTTCTACAATCGGCTCGGTGAACGGATTTCTCGCAATGAGGGCAGAATGATGGCCACCGTGGATATTTAAATTTCTGTATTTCAGCACGACATTCACATGTTGTGGCCGTAGAACATCTGCCGAAGGGGCATGGCCATGCACTGCACATATTTTCTGTAGAAAAGCCGTATGCACTCGGTACACCGACTCGCGGCCGTACCATATAGACCGCCCCAGCTCTCGGCCTCGTATTGGTCTCCCCGTTAAGGCACACAATGTAATATGCAATTTATATGTGCATCACAATACTTTCGTATTCACAATTAAATACGATAAAAACAAGAAATATTCACATAAACAAAAATATAGGCGAACAACAATTATTTATATCCTTGATGGATGAAATATCTATATAGATAATTAATTGTGTGCGAAATCCTCAGAGTGCGTCTTTTATTCGCACTTGTCCGGTTTTTAGAACTCTGTAGTAAATAACGAACCTTTATTTTTTCACGATGTCCTTCTGTCTGTCCGCGGCACAGGTTAGAGACTCTTAGTAGTAGAAAGCTGTATTCAATGTTTTGATGGCAAATAATAGTTTCAAATATATTGCGAGTCCAAGAATACTATTTTTCGATTTAATGAACCGTTTGCGATACATTATGCTTTAAAGCGCCAATCTTTGTTAGAGTCGAGTGTCCCCACCCACCATGTAAATGGTAATCCTTAGATATGTGAAAAAAAATCAGAAAAGTAGTATACGTAACGCAGTTAGAAGGAAAGTAGGTTTTACAAGTTAACGAGTAATACTCGACAAACTTACAAAATATACTATGATAATTAGAAAGGAAAATTTCGCACAAAATCCATTGAAGTATAATATATAGAACAGAAGGCGCAAATAAAATGTATGCAACAAGCGCGCCGGTGCGGGAGGCGGCTAATGTCATAGATGCGATGTCACCGTCACAGAGGCGACACTTTGTACAGATTCTGCCTATTGAATTAGGTATCAAGAGAACATAGTAAATAGATTAAAAGAGGCAAAACTAATGGTTTAAATAAGAATATCATATCGCTTCATACTGTACATACATATTTCCCTATGAGGAAAAATTTAATAATTGTACTTTAAATTGCCAACGTATACTGAATGGACAATACTTAGATATCGTTATTGGTTGTATAAAGCAGGTAGTAAATATAAGTTTATGAACCGTGTAAAATGATGGACATATAAAATCGTATCGTCCTTAGAACCTGTCGTATATGGAATTCGGTTAATAGTATCAAACAAAAAGTTCCCCTCTAAGTCGGTACAATATGACGGGCAACTACGGAATCCTACGCTGCGAATGACCAACATGCGGGTTTTCTTTATATGTCAAGATAACCATAAAAATGCTCATGACAAATACATCGATGATGAAAGAAAATATTTATCGACTGCACTCGGTACAGATTAAAAACTATTATTTGCGATATAAAAAATTATAAACGAAGTAAGGTTTAATTTGCATCTTTACACAACTTTTTGAAGTTATACTTCTTTTGGCACGTTTGGATGAGAGTGAATTTGTGAGCTGCGCGCGCACAAACGACATGATGAAGTTAGCCACAGAATAGAAATAATAAAAAAATATATTTTCAACACTGAATATAGTTACAATACTGAGTGTTCATACTATATAGTACATAGTACAGAGTGTTCATGCTATATATTACATAGTACTTATATTCATAACCCAGTTCTTGCAAAATATAGTATTCACATGAATAATCAATTTTGAGTATTAATTTTCTATAATTATTATTTTTGTTCAATTTATTATATATATAAACATTATTTGTAAACTTTTAACATTGTGTTGTGAAAATTGTGAAAATTTGAAGTGTTTTTAAATATTAGAGGTTAACCATGTAAGTATAATATATAGATATATTTCTAACGAACTTATTATTTTTCTAACAAATAATTGAATGATAAGTACACACACTCTTTTTTTAAATGTATTTGACTCATTCACATAATGAATAATGATTATATATTTGTACTGTATTGTTATATTGTTACGTTAATAAAACATTTTCAATTAAACAAAATCGTTTTGATTGATTTTAATATTTATTGTCGATTACTACTGCATTTGAGTTATTTTAAAAATTATTCATACGCCAAAGAAGTATAACTTCTAACGCGTGTACATAAGTACACACACTCTTTTTTTCTATACAATATTGGTTTAGCTTTGTATGTTCATGTGTACGTGTAACAACTGAACTGGGTATATGTAACAACTTAATTAAGAATTATTTTCTGATGTATGGATGTACAATTGAGTTAAGAAATTATTTGTATAGATAAAATTTTCTTATTAAAAAAAATCAATAAAAAATCGGATGATTTTTATTGCTTTTTTCAAATAAATATATCATTAAGCTTTGTTTTTGATTGACAGCAAGTATAGAAAACTAAGTGTAGTAATATGTATATAAGATATTATTTTCTATTCGTGGTGATATGGACCACACCGCTTAGTGATCAAAACACAACTGAGTTTCTCTGTAAGAAAGGTTTTATTTTATTAGGTTACATTTGTGATTCACTTACATAAACCGTTAACAATCAACAATAACAAAAATTTTACCTGTAAGAAAAGAAACGACATTTAATGTCATTAATCACAAAGTCGATTCCAAAATCACAATTACGGTTCTAACTTTTTATTAGCGAAAACTGATTTCTCATGACAGCAATAAATATCCGTGTCGTGATCTATCACGATGACACTCGATGCGCGGGAACATTTAAATGATAGAAAATTATATTTGTCTTTACATGTATTTAATTGAACGATTTTACGTGACAGCTATGAAGTATTTCATTCAATAGGTGAAATTCTGGCAAAAATGTACATCACCACTTATTGAAAAATGATGAAACTAGTTTCTAAACCTTTCAAGTAATATTTTGAACAAATTGTATAAATTTGAGCTCAATTGCTGAAGTGGTATCCCGGTCTATAAGTGACACACGGAACAACATTGATTATATTATTTCATACCCTTTTAATATTCGATAATTAATAATCTACAAGCATGAATAGAAAACGGGAATTATTGCGTTAAAATTACATCAAAAAATTAAGAAATTTGAAATTGAATTTCAGATTTCAAAGATATCTTTGGCTGGTGCAGATTCCAAAAATAACTAAAGGGCCCCTTCTCTCGCTTCACATATAAAAATAAAAAGAAAATTTGATTTAATATACATTAAACATAACTTTAAATAATTAGGGCTCTTTCCGCCATTTCCTATTAAACTGATTTGTAACAAAAAGTCATTTTTAAAATAAAATCTGCATTCCATGTTTTCTTGTTAACGGTTGTTGGAGCAAAAACCGTTAAAAGGAGGACGCGGAACGTAAAATTAATTTTAAAAGTGTGTTTTCGTTAAACGTCACTTTAATAGGTAATGGTGGAAGGGTCTCTAATTATTCTAGGTTATTTTTAAACTTTTTAAAAACAGTTTATATTTTTTGGATAGTTTATTTTTTGTAATTTTTTTATATAAAGCTTATAGGCACGTGCTTCCTAAGTTTCTACTCCATTTAAAACTATCAAAAATAAATTGTACATCAAATATGCTATATAGTTACATAAATTTAATGCGTGACATAAGTAGAAATATTTCAAAATATTTATTTTATGTATCTTGTTTATAATAACTTACTGTAAATATCTTACTTACGAACAATTTACTGAAGGATTCGCATTGCATTACAATATCCTTATATAAAACCACATTAAGGCCCTTCCCAAAATTATAAGTAGCAAGAACTTTATATTCTTTTTTTTTTTAATTTAGAAATTTAATTTTAAAAATTAAAATTTTTTTTACTGCTGTATTAATGTAACACAATATAACAATATTTCCCCATACCCTTTGTCAGCAAATTAAGAAAAGCTTGAGCTGTCCGCCCTTTAACCTGCTTATGTAATATTTGTGAATCTCCTACTTTCTTGTACACCTTCGGAAGTTAGACACGGGGACTTTATTTGACTTAGGACAGTTGTTAACGGTCTAAAGTTTGTTTCTTAAGTTGTTAAGATAGCAGTTTGACTTTATTACAATTCTCACTTTAATATCATTTTATAATATCATAATATCACTTTAATATAATATTAGCATTTGCCATGGTTTCACATAAATCGGAACCGTGGCCGGTAGTGGTATATATGAATGTAACCCCAACTCCTTGAGACCTTCATCTCATTTTACAAGATCAATCCCGAAACATATAAACAAGGCGAGATCTCGTAAGATTGTTGAAATTGACGCATTCCGCGTATACTCGTACGCGGACGATGACCGACCGGATATGACGGGACAACCTAGAGAGTGTCGGGTAATTTAAATAATATTCAAGTGCGTATAGTTCAATGAAAAAGCGTATATCCGTCTTTGAATGACCCGCAAGCGTAGCGACAATATATTTGAAAAATTCGTATAATCATTGAGATAATTGTAATGAAGAGTAGCGAAACTGTCCAGTTCTCCAACAGGAGTATCTCTATATCTATATCTTAACTTCTGATTATGTGATTAATATCACAGTAGCATACAACGAAGATGAATGGTCTCTTTCGATGATCGTAAACAATTTGGATCTAAGTGCTGTTGCTGCAAAAGCCTTATAAAGGTTATAAGGGCATCTAAACGTCCTCTTCAGTTTCTACGTTTATGGATAGACTAAAATCATCCATAAAGAAAGAGATGGATTTCTATGAGTGTGGTTACTCATACTCATTTGTTCCTACAACTTTGAGTGTTCTAGTTGCAGTTCGATTATAATGGCTTTCCTACGATGGTGGTGCCGCCAACCAGTATGGAGTCTGAGAGGGCATTTTTAATTGCTAAGTACAAGATGCCGTTTGTCGAACTGCACCATCAGCACTCTTTATTTTTTCAGGAGCTATTTCCAAAAGCACTTCTAGAACTAACCTTTTAAATGGACGATATTGACACTAGTTTTCTCAGGCATCATTTTTTTCTCTTCATTTCCAAAAAGAAAAATGTGAAAGTGGGTAATTATTGTGTTAAGTAAAAGATTATAAACAATAAACACTTTTTTAAATTAATGTTGTGTCTTACTGAATCACATAATACGTTTAAGCAATTTTCATTGAATTTTTGTCTTCCGAATAAAACGATAGAGCTTTTTGAAAAACCATCCAAGATCTCGAAAATACCGAGATCTCGCGAGTTCCAAATTTCTAATTCCGTAAAATCTCGGTCTTGCGATCTCGGCTGGACATTGCATTCCCTAGTTGGAATTCAAAGTGGGATGGAAAGCAGAATTGAGAGCCGGGACCGCAACCGAAATTGAGAACGAAATCGGGGACGATATCCGGTGTGGGATCCAGATTAGAAACAAGAATAGTACTAAAATTGGAAGTGGGAATAAAATTGGGATTTGTAGCAATATCCATCAATAAAAGATGATGCATTCTATGTCCACTCAGGCGAACCCGCGAGTGGGAAGCTTGCTTATTATAAAAGACAATAATGTGTATGAAGGTGGTCCACAGAAAGTGTAAGGAGAAAAGAAATTTACGAAAACAAAATAGTTAAGGAACACTTGGCCTATGAGCTGTACACGCACTTGACTTATTTTTTCTCCATTGCAGTTTAAATAAACACTGACGTTGATCCAGACAAGTGCTTCTATAATTGAATTCCCCTTATTTTAATTTCACCGCACTCTCTAGGAATCCCCTCTTAATTGAAAGGATTTACTTTAGTAAATCCTCACAAAAACTGCGCACGCGCCACACCAGGTGCACTAGCGGAAACTTCATTATTATTTGTACCGAAACATTATCCTCGAGTAGGGTGACAATGTATTTTCAATACTTATACAGTGAAAATAGATTGCGTCCTCGAATTTCTATTACGAAGCGCGAAGTATAATTTGTATTCGTAAGCCTTTTAAAACTCTTATTAAAATTTTCGTTCTGTAAACGTGAAACTAATTCTGTAGAATGTGCATACATTGAAGTACACATGAGATTTTCCTATTAAGCAATAATGTAACTAGTATTGTGAGTGGTAACCGACCTAAAGGTATTTGTAAATATTCGTACCAGGATCATGTGGCACTAAATTTGTCTATGTTTATGTCTACATTTTCCTATACATAGAATTAAATATGGAAAATTCCATTAAATCCTAATCTTGTATAGAATAAAAAATTAGTTGCTGTGCAATTTGAAATGGTCATTGACATGATTTAATAACTATAATTTAATTATTTTTTCTAGAAAGTGATTTTACATTCAAATGAGTGCATTCTCATCACATCTTACAAAACAGTACAGACTTCAGATAGCTTATAGATTTGATGTAGGTAGGACACATAACAATGCTAGATTTCAGATAGCTTAAACATTTGCTATCTAACCGATTTCGGTCAAAATTTAGGTATTTTGAAGTTAACTGTCCTAAATTTAAAACATTTATCGTCTAATTTTAGAGCTGTCGTTAAAAACAAAGTCTTAAAAACGAGACACAGAGTGGACACCCTACAACAAATGTGGGTTAGGGTAGGTCGTCACAATGCAGTTTTAATCCCGTATTATCGGGGTTGAGCTGTCCTACTTGCGGTCGAAGTATGAACAGACTTTAACAATCATTTCGTCCCGGCTGCGCACATAGCACACCATATCATGCGTTGGCCTTTTTGTCCCTTCAGACATAAACATGTTTATCGGAAGCTTTAGTATATCTATTTTAAAAGTAATATTTGAAAAATCGTAACATTTAATTACTATTTATATTTAGTTTAATTATTATTAGTCGTTTAATTAAAAATATATTATCGCGTTCTATTAGAGTTTGAATTTAAGGACTCAAACGAAAAAAGATACCTATAAAAACAAAAAGTGTGTATATACAACTGTTCACACAACTCACTTCGTTTGTCCATGCGCTTGCTGTCCCTAATTTTATGGTCGATTAATTTATCATAGTCATCTTTAATCATAAAGACGGTCATAGACAAAACTTTTGAAAACAATCCGAAGAATTTACTTCTGTTCATTTCTGGTGTAAGCAATAAATAGCAAATAATAGGACACACTGTTATTTATGAGCATGTTATTCTGATATTTTTTAAAAGATAATTTTTGTCTTTGTTTCACTCTGAGTGAAACGTTACATCTATTTTATTCGATTTCTACATGAATTAAAAAATGTGTATTTGTCAAATAATGTTTTTACATTTCGCGAGTGTCAGCTGTGATGACGTTATTATCAGTGATGTGCAAAATCGGCACCTGCGGTAATTCATATTTGATAAGTAAGTATGTACATTAAACGCAACATCATGTTTTGAGCATACCTAGCCATGACTAGCTAGCTACACTACGCAGCTCTGTCTAGCTCGTGAAATGCAGTAGCTATAAATAGCAAAGGAAACCTTTTTATGTAGGAGTGCTATTAAGGAAAACTGAACTCTTAGTAGAACGGCCTAGGAAAATACGGACGGAATAATGCTACTCACTTCTAATTTTGACAGTCGGGTGTGTGTTTGTGCATGCGCAAAGCCTTCGATACGGATATGTCATTTAAGGGGTGTCTGAAGAATTATATTATATTAATCTTTCTGTTGATCGTATCTCTAAAAGTATTCGCATGGCGAGACTACATGTCCGTATTTTTATTAATGGCCTATAGTGGTCGAGATGGGCTAGGTAGATAGATCTATAGATGGGCTAGGAAAGGTGTTTCTAATCGATACTAAATGTCGACAGCAGCTGAACTGCGGCGGCAGACGTGGTTCTAATAAATTTATAATATTGTCATCTGGATTCAATTAACGACGAGGTTTATTTTCTTATGCCGGATAGACTTATATACATGATATGCGATGATATGTACAAAGTACTCGCTCGCTCTCTGAACGACAAGGTTACGAAAGTTAATCTAAAAACTGGCCAAGAGCATGTCGGACCACGCTCATTATAGGGTTCCAAAGTCATTGTTACAAAGAAATGCGCTACAGATGAAAAAAGTACGTTGCTACACTTTTTCTATGTTTCCCGCACGGAATAGTTGTAAGCACTTTAGTCGCCTAAGACTACAGAAACAAGATCGTTACTATAAAACCAGTGTAAACTAAAGTGCACCAGCAAAAGAGCATATGTTTATAGCACTTCCTTTTGTTGAGAAGCGCAGTTTCTCGGCAATAACTCTAAAACGGTATATTCGATCATGTTGAAAATAAATTTTGTTGTAACTATTTATTAAGCGTCACCTTCAATAATTTTTTCATGATTTTGAAAGTACGCTTAAAAAAATAGAGGGGGACACACATTTCATTCTACTTTTGGAGCGATTATTTCCAAAACTATTCAGTTAATAAAAGAAATTGCATAAAAAACTTAGTGTTTTTAAAACTACTGATGAAATTCACGTTGATTTTTGTTCAAAAAAATTTTACTCAGCTTCTGTTACATGTATGGAGTGCCCCCCTAGAAGTTTTTGTTTTTGTTATTTAACTACCAAACTTAATAGCCGCTTATACAAGACACCTATACTAGAAATTGCATCAATATACGTCTAGTAGTTTTTGAATAAAATGTCTGTGAAATACGGACGGACGGACGGACATGACGAAACTATAATGGTTCCGTTTTTGCCATTTTGGCTCGGAACACTAAAAATCAAATAAACAAGGGAGTATGGAATTAAAAAATATATAGAAATAATAAATAAATAAATAGCTGGGCGACCGAGCTTTGCTCGGATTATTTTTTGGATACACTAAGTGTATAAAACACTGTTAACATACCAAGTTGTAAAACTAATGTCACTTCATTTCGCTGATTAAAAAACAGTCCATTATCACCAGTAAAATATCAAGTGTCGTAATATTAAAATTATAAAATATGGTTGTCTGAGGCGATTTTAATGTTTCCAAAATATTTTTTTAATGATTTCTGTGCAATTTGTAATATTCGACATATTTTACTACTTACTTAGTGCTACTAATGAGATCGTATTGAGATCGTAATGCACCCCAGGCTCGAACTCGCGATCTTCTGCACAGAAAGCATACGTAATAGCCGCTGCTCCACGGCAACTGTAAAGCACGTGGCGAAATATCTATATATTTAGTAAGTAAGCATTCATATCCCGATTTTTAATTTTTTTCTTGGAAAATCGCGTTTTCCCGGGAAAAACACCTATGTAGATGAACTTGAAACACTAGACTTTATATGAATATTAATTTTTCATGAAAATCGTTAGAGCCGTTTCCGAGATAGCTGGTATATATAAACAAACAAATATAGAAGAATTGCTCGTTTAAAGGTATTAGATATAGCCTTAAAACCATCTATATACGATGCCGCATCGGATGAATATAGTCCCATATCGATACGTTCAGTAGTATATTTAAATATATGTGAGTAAAGTGATGATTATGAAACTTGTTTCTCCTCTGGCAAGTAAACAAAAATATAAGAAAATGTACACATATATTCCATGGACCCTTAACGTCCTATCATATCCAGACACAAACGGATATTAATTCTAGAAATTTCTCTAACTGCCGAAAGCTTTGACAGCCGGCGGGTCAACCGCACATCCCGCGTCGGGCCTACGGAGCCGTGCGACGCCGGGCCCCGACGTGATTGGATGATGGCCCGGCCCGCCCGGCGCGGACTCGAATCTGCGACCCGTTTCCTCTCGCCATCCGCCCGAAATCAGAACACTGGCTAATATTCGCTTAATGCGATTTTCAGCAATACGGGATACAGACGGCGTCACACGTGCGAGATACGTCGCGAGATGTAAAAGATATTTTTATTTTGGGAAATTTTAGTATGTGCAAGAACAGCAATGAGACAGTGCGAACAAGCCAAATATTAAGGTATATTTTTATTTCAATAACGTCAATTAACATTAACAACGTATAGTTTATATGTTACCCCATCCACTATTTACGTTTAAGATGTGCATTTTATGTGGGGAAATTTGTATTCTAATAAAAAATAAGCAATGGTTGTGCCGTCATGTAATCATGTCCCATTTATTCTAGAGCAGTTGAAAGAATACGGTGACTTTAACGATACTTTGCTTATACCAATAGGTTCATTCGTAAAAGTTTATAGAATGGTTCCGTCTTAGAGCTTGATATACCAAAGTACACCGTAAACTTGAACATACAACACTCTGGTATTGCGTATTGTGCATTTTATGTACATTGTTATTTATTCTATTGTACAAAAAAAAAAAATAATAAAAAAAAAATGCAGAACATTGCTTTATTGCATAAATTGCTAAAGAAAATATCAATGTATTTAATACTTCAAGTTTTCAGGAACCCATAGTGAGATTATGACAAATATATGATTTGTTATCATTCTTATCGAAAGTGTAATACATTATTCTAAGTCTATTATTATAAGTATAGAATAATAGACTTAGAATAATGTAAATGAATAAAGTGAAAATCTCTCACGTTAGGCAAAAATCTGGAATGATTTACTATCAGTCGTGTTCTCAATTAATTATGGGTCTTCAAGAAAAGAGCATATTACTTTCTAAAATGTTGGTAACGCACTAGTAACTCCTCTGACATCGTGGGTGTCGTGGTAGCGGTGACTTCCTTCTCTCTGGTAGTTTGCATGCTTTTTTTATTCCATTCGCATACAAGTTTTGCAATGGGCTATGGATTGAATAAGGTTCGAAGGAACTAATGCTAATGTCCATTTTATGATCATTTGCATGTGATGCCATCTATATATGAGCACTTACACTATATTTAAGATTATATTTATTTCGAAAATTTATAAAAAATAAGAAAAAAATTCAAACTAATTAGTCATTTTAGCCTGCAGTAGCAACGCCTGATATAGACAAACGTAATTCAAAAGAATGCCAATTTAATTAGATTTACAATTTAGACTTTTACTATGTCGAAATATAAATATTCGAGTCAAATTATGATTGTAAAATAATTTCTAGGACCTAATAGTTTTCCAGAATCGGATGTTGCATTAAAATTGCATTGAAACATCCCATAACCTTTATATAAACTACTTGACAAAAAAGGTTGCGCGCTATTCTTAGGTATTGATGGTTCATAACCGTTTATTATATAAATTTGAATTGATGCTCATGTATAGTAGTAGACGTTTCTGCCGGTGAAGCGGCTATGTATTAAATAATTTATAAGTAACTTTTTTCAAAGTCTCTTCTTAGTTCTATGTTTTTTTCTGAGGAATTTTCTAGAATGATCCAGTAGTAACCAGTGATCATTCGCAACCTCATAGAAATCACCATTGCGTCGTTTACCTTTTGGGTAAGGATAAAATATTTGATGGAACGAGGATTGATAGAAGGAAAGTGAAATGATGGGAAAGGGAGTAGGCCTCCAGAACTAGAACTCACTGGACGAAATGTAACAACGGAAGCTGTTAGTCCACATCTTATCCTGCGAGAGTGTGGTTTCTCACCGGTTGAGCTGGTCCATTTTCATGCTACAGCCAAGCTGATACAGCATACATATCTCTATGGCTCATGTTTTTGTAAGCAATATATATGTGTGGCTTTTATTACGAAATAAATGATGTATTAAGAATCTTAAAAATAAAATAGTGAAGCTGTAATATATTCTCCTAGTGGCAAAGTAAAGTTTGAAGTTACATCAAAACTTGTTAGAGCAAACTTTTTGGAGTTTATTCCTTAAGAATCGATTTTCATATAAGGCGCCCGGTATGAGAAAAATTTGAGGAGTAACATCTAGTGATGAATCCGCGTTACGTTTTTGGTGCCCAACTTATTGGCGCACCTTTCACTTTTCAACCGCTTGTATGTGTGTACTTGTATACTTGTGTGTAGCCAACGCAGCGAGGCAGCTGACGCATATATTGTGTGTATACCTGTATATATTATAAAAGTATACTGTTCAACGTTTACAAACGATATATACATATATATATATATATATATATATATATGTATCAGTTATACAATTCTAATACGGATCGTCACCACTGTTTTCTTTG
Source organism: Eumeta japonica (assembly GCA_005406025.1). Lineage (NCBI taxonomy): Eukaryota > Metazoa > Arthropoda > Insecta > Lepidoptera > Psychidae > Eumeta > Eumeta japonica. Next base: position 13,328 of record BGZK01000257.1, read on the forward strand.
TGTTTTAAAGTGTTCTTTTACAATGTAAATATTTGTTATTAACATTTGATTTATTACTATTATTATCGTGAATTTTTATATCCATTATTATTATATTTGGTGAAGTGCAATTGATATAAACTATGGAAGAAAGTGGTGTAGATAATAATACTGGAATATCAAATGAACACGTGGTTTTCTTAAATTTTTAGTCAAAACGAAATTTTTCAGTTAAATAAACTCTTTTTGCGTGTGTTTAGACAATCGTACTTAAGGAGTAAACTCCAGTCGTGCGTCGGAACTGACACACATGTTTTTTTTCTACGTTTTCTGATAAATGGGAGAAAGTTCTAATGTTAGCATTATTAATATAATCGGTACAAAATGATTTGACATAAACCAAATAGGTATGTTTCTTAAAACGTATAGTTTTTAGCGTATTTGCTTTTTGACACTCAATAAAAGGAGCTACATTTATTTCGATTTATCCCTAGATATATGCTTCTGCGCCGTCGCATCGTGTGCGTCGAACATCGAGGCCATCGAATCGGTGTCACGTCGTGGAGGAAGCGACGACCTCCCCCGGCCTCCCCACGTACCCCTACCCTATATAACGTAGATTGACAACTATTAGATCATGTATTATAATGAAACCGCGAGACAGCCGAGATACGATAATGGCCCGGGATTGACGCGTTTACGTAACGTCAGACAGATGGCGTCGTCTACAATTCAGTAGATGTCGGACAGGCAGAGGCGCACGGGGTCTGTTTTTTCGTTGATGGATTAATGAAACAAATTCGGTTCCGTACACTGCGGCGTCCTTATCGATTTCACTGCATAATTATATTAAAAAAGCATAATTAATATGCAATAAGAAAATATTCATTTTGCGTCGTAATTATCTCTCGAAGTGTTTCTATAGATAAACGTTGCGTTTTCATTTTTGTGATGGGCTTTGATTGCAATTTGTATTTTACATAGTTTAATTCTGATATGTAATAATGTGTATATGGATAAGGAAAATTATATGTATATGTGTGCGGGCATGTATGTGTGTGTGTCTCTTTGTCACGTATACACATACCTACACATATACATATATGAATATTCTTCTGAAAAATGGTGAGAAATGTCGCCCAGGAGCTTAAAAAGTATTGAGAAAAGTATATCCTGCTATTTACGTCGCATAGGATTTCTGTAGGAATATCAGCAAAACATTGGAACTAAAATTTATGTTTGGATGTACAAATAAATTTGGAAAAAGCACTTACGGACTACGTCCTATCCTTGTAAAACATAATAGTGAATTTTCTATATTTCGACAAAGCTTATTACGATGGACTGGAAAATAAAGACCTGTAAAACACTCTGTTTACATACGACCTGAATAGCAGAGTTACAAAAGGCACTACAATGTTTGTACAGAGATTCCAGTATCTGCGTTAGAATAAACGGGGCATAAACCGACTCGTTTGACATCCGCGGAGGTGCCAGACGATAATGTGCAACGTCCGTTAACTAATAATGTTGTTTGAAAACACTAGTACATATTCTACAAGTCAGGTGGGCACACTAAGCGCATGGCGTCGTTTATAATAACTCCCCAATTTACCAGGTTAACATTATGACCTTTCCTCGTCTGTTGAGTGATTCAAGAATTTTTTTAAGCACGTCTTCAATTATAAATATTTTAAAAATGTCAATGTCGTAAGAAAAACCCTTTTGACGTCGATTTTAATAATTTAATTAATTGGTAATGGTTTTTGGAACGAAGTTCCTTACGGGGCGTGCGGAGGGTACCCTCGCCGGCAAAAAACGTCCGTAACGTTAAATAAATAAAAGAGTAAGATGTTTATGTATAGTTTACGTATGGTGAATATACAGTGTCCAATGTATAGTCTACGTGATGACTATTATCATTGCAGTTTGCTATTATTATTAGATCATACCACTAATGTTTCATGATCTAAGCGTGGCTTGTGTTTTTTAATTCCTTAAATTTTGTTCTATTTATGAGATTATTGAGTATAATTAATTTTTTTAAAATGACAGTATTTAATTTCTCTGAAATCAATTTAATTATTACTATTATTAATTTACAATTAAAATGATTAAAAATATATTTTATTCATTTTTATTATTAACTAATAAATTATTTATAAATGAATATTTTGATAACTGTTGGTTATTATTAAACAATGTCAAAGTTACATAGTATATATATTTTACTGTTTTCTTTTTAGTTCATAAATATATAATTCCGACTGAGTACAAGATAAAGAACAAGAAGAAATACGCCCCAAATGATGTTACGTCGGTGAACAATACCCAGCAATCAGTAATGCAGTATGTTTTTCAAAAATTAAAATTTAATTTTTATAAAATATATCGACTGTATTTATTGTCATTGAGCTTATTCATTTGTTTATTTTTTTTTATTTTATCGATAAAAAATCATAATAAAAAATGTATACCCGAATAATTATTTTCTTTATACCTCGAATAGAACATGAAATTAGTATTTTTATAATAAGAAACTTTGTTCCTATCTGGTGTCCCACGACACCACTCGTTTTTTAGGGTTCCGCATCTCAAAAGGAAAAAACGGAACCCTTATAGGATCACTTTGTTGTCCGTCCGTCTGTCTGTCAAGACATTTTTTCTCAGGAACGCATAAAGGTATTAAGCTGAAATTTATATCAAATACTCGGGTCTACTGTTCCTTAGAACTATAAAAAAATCAAACTTCTAAGCCAACGCAATCAAAAGATACAGCCGTTTATGCCGCAAATTTTCGATACTCGCAAGGGAATCAAAACCTACAGGGTACTTACTTCCCGTGAACTCAGAATGTTGAAATTTGGCAAGATGCAACGTTTTATAGCATACATAAAGGAAAAGTTCTGAAAACCTTAAGTTTTTAGTTACATCACATAATATATATTTTTTAATAATTACAAACTTATTACCCTTTTCCTCATGAACCCGTAGAGGTATCAAGTGGATATTCATATCAAATACTTAGGTCGATTGCGTTAAAACTGCGAAAAAAAAAAATATAAACATAATTGTAGGTACCGCACTAACCGCGACTTACTTCTACCGACTTACCCCTCGGGAAGGGGACAACATTGTATCGCGTATGTACGTCGCATTCTTGAGGACGTCGTGACAGATGGATCATGTGAAAGATATTATTTAAATACCCCAGGCGCTGCAAACGGCCATTGTGAATGTAACGGTATATAGATCACCGCAACGTCAAATTAATGTTGCAATAGAATGCATAAATACAACAATATACGGCAGCAACCTCCATAGGTATACTTCATGTTCTCGTCTGATTGTTGTGGGAGACTTCAATATCGATTTTAGAGTGAATCCCTAAAATGGTATTTCCACATATTTTTTATCCATAAACATGTTTCCGTTAATAAACACTAGTACTATAAGAACTATAGATAACATTTTTTCGAACTTCAAAGTTCAATGAGTTCAATTTATATCTTTATCGGTCACCATTTACAGATCTGGTTCAAATTTAATAATTAGTATTTTTAAACCAGATTTCTAAATAGAAACTAAAAACTTTGTAAATAAATAACTTTGATAAAAGAACTTTTGCAAGACTGCTGCAAGGCTAGTGTGGGTATTTCAGTTATATTATAAAATAAATGGTATGTGTTAATATAAAATAAACGATTACTGAAACGATAGAGACCTTTGTCTTAAATTTATGCTCTTCCAGCTTTCTACGTTGTAATGTTATGGATTTCGTTTTGTAATAAAAATATCATAACTATGACTCAAATGTCGTGATGGGTGAACTTTTACTTATATACCTAGAGGTTTTAAGGAACCCTCGGTGTGCGAGTCCAACTCGCACTTGGCCGGTTTTTTTATTGTAGATCCTTTCAGACGTCTCGTGAATTTTCCAGTGACCCTTAAACTATGAATTTATTATCAATTGACAGCGACCTTTGTGATCGTTAGACATTATATATACTTAAAGTTAATCGGTAAAAGGGACGTTCACCATAGAGTGAGAATGAGCTACAAATTCTTGGGAACGAAAAAAAGTAAATACTAATTGGTAAGGCTGGAGTAGTATAGATTAGATTTTAAAAAAGGAAATCATTTTAATATTTTATATCTTTTAAAAATGAAAGTTATTGACCTGATAGCGTTTTATAAATCGATGAATGATCACACACGAAAAAGCATGACTCATTGTCGCGTTCCGCCTGAGCGGAGCGTGCGAGCGAGAGTGTTGAACAAGCGATCTCTCTTCCACTCCATCGGCCGACGCGTCCGAGTAAAAGAGAGACAGCGGCCGCACACAACCTACACGTGAACTGTTTTGTCAACTGTTTATAAAGTGAAGTGAAAAGTTAATGTGGTTTCCATTGTTTATTACAATAACAATTGCGGCAAGTGATAATAATTCAATTCAATTCATAAAAGTATGCAATTTTTCATCAATGTTTTCTGATGACGTTATCACGTAAAATTATCGCTCGTAAACCGACTTTACAGAAAACCAATTTTTTTTTTGCAGTTTGTAGTAGCCTGTTGTTGAAAATGGAAAAAAATTGAATTGCGCACGGTTATTAAGTACCTGTGCCTGAAAAATAAAAAAGACAAGCCAAGTTTATTTTGCTAAAAAGTGTTTATGTCGAAAAGTAAAAGAACTTTTAATAAAAGTTATCGGCAACATACTCATTCTTACTTTATATGGAGTGCCCCTCGTATAACTTTGTATTTCGGTTTTATAAAAGCATTGCTTTAAATATTCATTGTGATAATGAAACATATGTGCCGAATCAGCACTGAACTTTGTATCGACATAATCAAAATTATATTTAACAAAATAAAAATTGGCACCGGCAGCACAAAAAATGTAGGCCACAGTAAGTTTTCTGGCAATTTTTATGTCTAGAATTCTTTTAATTAAGAGATGCAAGATGATTTTTCTAATGCCCGGTTGTAGACTATAAAAATTGTATAGGTTTGCTGATGCAACCTCACTTACTGATGGATTTTGAAAATACATACGTAAAAAGCAAAAATCAGATCTATGTTGCATGTTCTGTCTATCAGTGAAGGACGATTAGTGTTCAAACAAAAGTATTCCTCGAAAACAATAATTTTATTAATTTGATAAACAAATAAGTGAATACGTAAATGCTAATAGAGAGCCGATAATCAAGCTCACTATTTCAAGAATACACTGCAAACGTACAAATACACATGTACCCTAAAATCCAGGTACCCTGTAATCCGAAAAAGATCAACGTACTTCACCAGAGCTAAACTCTCCGCATGCGACGTCCTAACGTACTAAATGTACTGCGCGTTCGCCTTCAAGCCCCTAAAATTTCTTCACGACCTTTCGTTTATATTTGTTTAGGGTAGGAGCTTTTGTAAAAAAAAGAGTAAATTGTCTCTGCCCGGGAAACACAGAATGTAGCTTAGGTATTTACCGACTAGCCGTTACCCACGACTTCGTTCGCTTGATGGTTATGTAACATAACGACGTTTTAAATAGACATGAAAGCTGTCCTTCGTTTCTTTGTTGCTTTTTATCACCCATAGAAAATTTTAGACGTCAACACTGTGACAATTCTGTGACATTCTCACTGTCGAAAAATCTAATGGTAGGTAGATACGATTTGACCAAATCTATTCAGTAGCCACTACAAATGAATAAAAGATAAAATTTGACTTTGCTCTCTATTTAACTCATAGGTAATGTATCGTGTAAATTATATCTTAAGATTACTGTTAATAAAACACAAAAAGATTTATTCAAATCGGTCCCTCAGTTTTTGAGTGATGCTTGAACATACAATGCAACTAAATGCAACGACTAAATACAGGTAAAGAAAGCTTTTAGGTGACGGACCGAGACAAACGCGTACTGTTTTTGGGTGGAGTAATTTTTGCGCGACGCATGTGCAAAAATTTTAGACACCATTGATTTTATTTGCTGTTTGTGCCATCTAATAAATTATGTGTATTTTTATCTTAAAAAACTTTCGGTTAACAAGCATCGGTCACTTACAGTTTCGTTGCAAGGCCTGTATATACAGACCTTCGAATAATCAAACAATTTTGTGATAAAATATATTAATACAGTGAGGTATAATGTAATCTCCAATGTTTAAAACCCACAACGACATTGGAGCTAAAGGCTATCATGTTAAGTTTTTAATTGTTTTGTTCACTGATATTGTTGCAGTGACTATAGCGCTTGTGGTATCTCTAGTTTCACTGTCTCGTTCCGATCAAATGAGACAGAAGTCGGGGAAAAATAGTTGTCTTAAAAGTCTAATAGTTGTATTAAGCAGTAGTAGTAATAGTTAAATAGTTGTCTTCTAGCACTTGGATATAATGTGATCTACTGGAGAAAGAATTTTTGATTAACATGAATAGTTATGGAAATGAATCATAATCGACAACTAAAAAACTTACAAATCTTACTTCTACATAATAGAATGTGTCCAGATATAAAGTTAAATAATTGAGGGTCGTCATATTAAGCAGTATCATTAATTAAAATATTTAAATAATATCACAACTTTAAATAAGGCAGTTAAGTTTTTGGCAGTCCCATCCATCGATTTGGCCATGAAGCCTACACACAGACAATCCTTAGAGCGAAGAGGATATGATTGTTGTAGGTAAACATTTGTTGGTTCTGGATGTTAACGCAGGTTCTATCTCTAGTACAAATATTTACAAAAACGTATGCTAGCTCTAAACGTTTGCTTTAACTTTAATTTTTTCCTAAACCGCCCGTTTTGGGGCTCCACACTTTTTGCAATAGCAATGACCTCTACGGTCTATAGAAGACAGGGGGCCTGTTGCAGCAGCGTACTATTGATTTTAATTTCGCAAACAAAACATGTTTGCAAAACTTCTGTCAACTTGTCAATCTAAACTTGCTTTCTTGGTTGATATTCTCGAGGGTGTATGGTAATTGTGTGGTACGGGTCGTTGTATGGTAACAGTAGTGATTTTCGATTTTAAATTATAATGTATAATTTGTTTATGAATGCTGTTCAGTCTTTGCTTAATGGCCATGGTCACGCATTTTTTAAGTATACGCCGTGGCTTTTGCTCGAAATTTCATAACTCGCTATTACACGCAATTTATAATTCAGGTAAATTTTATTACTCCATGACTTAGCAACCGCATAACAACCAGCTCAACTTACTAAAACTAAATACTTTTGTGTCACGACCCGTTCATTCGTTTTCAGATTTTTCCCAGACATTAGCTTGTGGCATAACCATTATTTCATTTTGAGAAGATTGCAAAAAAAATATAAGCCTTTTTGTCTTTTAAGCGATAGAAATCTTAGTTTTTTATATGTATTTGGTATATTTCGTCCAGCTTTTAAATATTTATGAGAGTAGCATCTTTGTGTATGTTTCATTGGATATAACATGAGGAATGTGCTGAAGAACTGTTCAACCTTATTCCTGGTACTAAATTCCGTCTTCTACCACCGTACGCTTCATGCGCAATTTTCTACCACAACAGTGGGGTTTTGGAATGCTTACCATCAGCGTTATTCCCAAAGAATTACGATAACTGGATCTTAAAGAAGAGAGCTTATTGTTTTCCAAAAGGTTGGCAATGCACTAGTGATTTCCCTGCGGTTTCGGGTGTTCATGGGCCGCGATGATCGCCCGCTCTCTGGCGGCGCGAGTTTTGCCCATTAAAAGCCTATGAAAATGTAGTTGCGCTTTGAATCTGGTGTCAAATACAGAAGTCAACTTATGGACAAAAAACAAACTAAAACAAAATAGTATTCAGAAATGTGATAATAAATTATATTTGAGTGGAAGTTGATTTTTATGGTTAAACTAGCTGTGTCCGCGACTCTGCTCGCGTAGGCTATAGAATATTTGTTTAGGTTATTTTTTTATAAATAAAGTAGAAGTTTACTTGGATACGTTAATTATGAGATAAATAATAATAAGCAAATATTTGTAAATCAAACATACTTTTGAAAAAATATATTCTATTTAAATAAGATCTTTTTTCATACAATATTCCTTTTTTTTTAAGGGGCACAATTCCGTTCCCCGCCTTTCGACAGACGGATGTCATTTCAAAGACGAACATGCTTGTCGTGGGTCTTCCTTACCAGATAGACGTATTAACATGCTATTATTTTTTTAGGACTATTCGAAATCAACAATTATATATTATATTAATTTCATATATCTGTTATGGTTTGCTCAGCATAATCTATTTGAGCGCTCCAGAAGCGTCTTCTTTTCAACTTGATTCACCATCAACGTCACTGTTTATTTCTTACATTAGTTTATGTAACAAAATGTATCCTATAACTTAACCATATAATAAGGTTACAGGTTAAAGAAAATGACGTAAACGAACAGACAGGTAGAGAGATACAGAATTCTTTGATATGTATCGATATAAACTTTTTGATTAACGTCAATTAATGTTGGCCTTTACGCACTTTCGGAAAATAAATGTACTTGTCGGTAATGTTATCGATATATCAAGTAGTAGATCGATGGTTATGGTTAACAAAAAATAAATTATTCCTAAGTTTGTTCTAATTTTTATCGAAGTAATACATTCAGATTGAAGTTTTCCATAACTGTTATGTTTACAAGCCCATTGTTTTGATACAAACACTGACAGCGGTGTGCTTCAAACTTCCATTTGAAATAATTAACTGTTGACTGTTAAAGTTAAAATCTAAACACGTAAAAATACTTTCTTTTCATTTCTTAATTGGCAGTTGACTAAGGTTATCGATATTTTGACAGGTTTAGTTTTTAAATTATCATTTGGCAGTTAACTATTGCACAAGAGAGTTACAAGCACACCGCTGTAAATGTTGTAAAAAGCTTGCCACAATATACCATAAAAAACTGCATTAAAATCCGTTACCATTTTCCATTTAAAATAAAAACCCTTTTCCAAGTAATTTTATATGTCTCTCCCCCCCTCTCTATACCCCTCTATCTCAATCCCCTCTCCCTATATTTTTCAGTTCGGAGAACTTAATAAAATCGATACTTTGAGCATGACGTACTCAATAATTTACTGTTCTTGTATTTTTATCACCTTGACCTTAAAAGTAGTAAGAAGTTTCATGAATGACCAGAAAGGTCAACCTGCTTTAAATTTTTCAGTTCAACAACTAATACACAATATTTAGAACTCGAGGAGCTTAAAAAACACATCGATAAATGTCATACCGGAAAGTTTCATTGATGGCCTGCGGGGTCAGCGGTTTTAAAAATTTTATTTATGAAAAATTATTTAATGTACAGACTTACGATTTACGCTAGTTCACGATTTGTATATATATATGTATATACTTACTACAAGTTTTTATTCGAATTTACAATATTTGGTATGGTTTTTCTAGACTTCAACGAAATCTTCATATCCTGCACGAAACACTAAATGAGGGGACCCTGGCAGATACAAAATACGAAATATTTATTCGTACTGCAGTTTGCGCAGGCGCACCGCCATGGGGTTTTTTGGATAACGTCATGAGCTGTTTGCGTGTCGTAACATTTCGTCGGAATTCTTAGAAACGCGGCGACAAGATGTCTAGGCTATTAGAGGCACGGTTAACAAAAAATTAACAAATAAAAAGCGATAATTTATATTTTATTGTATTAATAATTATGTTGTAGTTTATTTTGTATGTAATTAATTAATATGAATATCTACGATAACTACACACAAAAGCTCATTCTAAGTATTCCAGTACAGTAATCAGAGAACGATGAAAAAAATTTAATTGCGTTAATAAAATACATATAGAAATAACAAGCGTTTTTCCCAAATTTATTCATTAAATATTTTCAAGAGCTATACTCCCCTAGACCGTTTAAATATTTATTTTCCATGTCTGCTGACTTTTTGCGGACCACGACTTGTATTTTGGTGTTGTCGTCCATGCAGTTTAGGTCGCCCTCTTAAGCAACCTTGAAATGGGTTGGAACCTTATTTTCTGTCTTACTTCTTTTTTGTAGAAAAGAGAAGTAAGACGGGCATAGAAGAGAAAGAGTGATGGATAGCAGTTACTCGGTCAATTTTTATTCCCGTCGACCGAAATTGAATTGAAAATACGCAGTGACAGAGTGAAAGCTACACGTTAAAAAAATTGGTTGTGTGTAAAGTCGGTTTACGGAGGATAGTTTTACGTGATAACGTCATAAGAAAACATTGATAAAAATTGCATACTTTCATGAATTGAATTGGATTATTATCACTGAATTATCATTATTTTGTATAATACAAAGAAGGAGTTAATTGAAAATGACAATGTTTTCCATAAATTAACATTTATTTATACTCGTTAATTCAAATATTTTCTACTAAAATATACAGTAAAGAGATAGATGCGTCACAAGCCGAACGCTTAGGCCGATCGTGCCTCTCTATCGCTCGTTCCGTGCTCTCGCTCGGCTCAGGCGGAACGCGACAATGAGTCATGCTTTTTCGTGCGTGCAGCCGGCGTTCATCGATTTATAAGACGTTATCACGGCAAAACATGCAGTTGCCATGAATATTGTCCACGACAATTTTTATAAGGATTCTTTATCAACATTATATTACGTTAGTAGCTACATTTTCAATTTCGTATGCTTGAAAATTATTCTTTAAAAATCAATTAGTTCACCATAAATCGCATTTGACGAAACGAAGGTCTATGTTATATGTTGCCCCAAACCATTGAAACACCCCAAACTACATTCGAGTCATTAGTGAAAAACCCATGAAAATTTGTCAGTGGCTTTGGCGATTAGTTTATTCGAACACACGCACAGACATAATAATGTACATAATTTAAAAAGTATATATTTTTGTATTCAACTGGTAATCCCTACATCACCCTTCATCAGTTTATAGCAAATGTTTTCAGTGTGCGCAAACGATGGGTCTACAGTTTTATTATACGTATAGATAGATTATATTATATTATTTTCGTAGATTATAAAATTGGAATAAGGGACACCTACTAGAATTTGCGGTTAGTTCAGCCGGATTTAATAACATTGGACGAGCTAAGAAAAAGTTCAACATAACAAGAGCGTTTGTCTATTGCGTCTGTATTCACAAAAAAACTGGCAAATATTGGTAAGCGGTCTATATACCGTTTACCAATATTTCCTATTTTTTTACTATTTTACATTTGCACTCCATAGTACAAACTTGGCTATTACGTTTGTTTAATAGTTAAATATTTATAGTGGTCTATGACGTTTGTATGCGCACGTCATTTCCGTGCGCTGTTCTTCTTTTTTTTTTTGCAGACAGTACTTACGTTCTTTGAACCGTGTACATAAATCAGTGAGTCAAAACGTCTGAACCAACACATGGCATGCACGTCGTTTTCTCGGAGATGTGGCGAAAAAAAATTCTGGAGCACGCCCGTCGGCGCACGTACGTCGTTAGAGTTCCGTAGCGATCGATCGGTATGCGACGAGGTTCCGTACCAAAAATGGTGATGGAAGAGAATATTTTTGTCAATTTCTGATTTAAATGATTGGAGCCTAGGCAAACGAGCTTGGCTCACCGTCTTTCGTGTGGGAAAATAATAACTTACCAAGGAAAAAGTTGCTTATAGTCATTTACATAAATAAATATTTAAAAATATAATAATTTGTACAGTGCCATCCTTACTTTATGCCATGTGGTATCATTTTTGTTGAGAACCAGTAACATGACAACGACTGAATTGTCTCAAAATTCTACTAAATGGCTTTGAATAAGCAACGTTTAGATTTTTTTTTGTCTCGTTTATTTAGGGAAAATACCCATATAAACTAAACAGTACTTTATCAAAGAGAAAATGTACATCATCATTGTTAAAGCTATGTTCGATACATTCAGGTAGAATATGAATATAAATATTGCTCAGTTAAAATCAAAGGTTCTTCTACGCCATAAACATACGATAATTGTTAAACAGAAGCTAAATAAATGTACATATAAAGAATACTTTACATACAACTCAGGACAATTTTATTATAGCGAATTTTATAAATTAATATAAAGCTTTTTAAGCTAAGCACTATCAGTCATGTAAGTGTAATTCAAGTCCAGTTGAAAATGGACAATTTAAAAATATAGAACGTAATTGTGGACGTGGACAATATGGGTATATTCAATATTAGGCTGTAAACTTGGACGTTTTTCCCATACTGGGAGCGTTAATACCATTGAATATCTGGTGCATGATTTGGATAAGACCAAGTCTACATGCGACCGATAAAGTGAAATCAAAATGATGTAAATAATATGTCATACTTTGAAGGAAATCGATGTCAGAATCTTTCAGCTTAGGAATAATTACGGTAGAGTGAAATTGTGAATAAGAAAATTGATTATTTTATTTTATTTCTTTATTTAATACATTTAAATTTGAGAAAAAATGCAGTGTAATTATTTTCTAGATAAGAACAAAAATAACCAATATATGAATTTCAAAATAACAAATAGAGAAAGTACAGAAAGTTGTGACGTCATTGTTTCGTAATGCCATGTATGTGCATATTAATTCCGTTTTGCAAATAGGACAAGGTAAATAATAATCTTTGACGGTTTCCAATTCAATGTTGTGTTTCATATTTTCAGAAACAACCATTTTTAGTTTTAATTGGTTACCCGATCCTAAAGGAGTTGATATAAAATTGATATAACACGACATTTACTATTGCTGTAATGCTTTTTTTTCAATATTTTAAGAGGTTTAAATTAATATAAATAGATAATACAAAACAGATTTGATAAATGAAACATATATCGTTGACTAGTTTGCACAGCCCGTCCACTGCGCAAGAGTTGGGGGCCTGCAGATGTGGGAAAATGCCGCCGGCCCATCCGGCTGCACCGGCTCCATTTTCCTACATCTCTGATAGTTTTCATCATAGCCATATTAATATAATATTTGATGTAATATTTTTCATATTAATATATTTATGGTTCTCATGCTTTCACAGATAAAAAATATTGATTATATATCATTTGCTTTAACGGTGCAAAAAAAATATAAAGAAGAAACTCTAACGACAGAGAACATTCTTCAGATTCCTCGAGGACACGTGCATGACCTTTCCAACACCCGCCGAGCACCTGATGACCTGTTCTTCAAGATCACTTCGCTCTCAGCACCGGTAGTATATGATCGTAATTACAGGTTGCTAGCTATCGCGTACACGTGTCTGTCTGTACGTGTGTAGATATACGTACGTCGCTTTGTCAGCGCAATAGATGGTACCCACCGTGATACAACACCATTGTTGGATTCTCTGAATAGATGCGTATCTCTTCGTGTAAAATTATTTCCTGCCATTTGTATTTTAGTAGAGACTCCGCTATCATTCTAACGATTTTGGCTAGTAATAGTAACATATTTTCTGACTTTTTATACCGAGGGTGTTCAAATAAGTATTATTTATCGAAGACTACTAAAAAAATGTAATTAGAATTTTTAAATACATGCCCACACAATTTTTCTATTATGTGTTATTGAAAAATGATAAATGGGCAGTTAAGTAGGTGCAGAGACACCCACACGTTTTTGTACGCTGTATCATAATAAGGTTTATGTAAGCGATAGGGATCGGAATTGATAGCTAGGACGCTCAATGTCTTTCGTATTGAATTACATAAATGAGTATCCGAAAGAAATTGAATCTATATGCAAGGGGGTAAAGCCGTGGGAGGAAGCTAGTATTAAGAAACAGATAGTCATTATGCTATTACGATTTTTACAATATATTGACATGCATTAATATTTCTGATGTTATGTTATTGCTTATAAAGAATTATAAACATGAGCTGTATATCAAGAATTTTATTTTATTGACAATTGTAATATATTATTATTTCGCGAAGATTTATAATGCGACATGCGGTAACAATCTGATCCACCGCTGACCCTCGAGTCTGTTCTTCCACTGCAAATTACTCATTCAATGAATCGAATACAGCTTCGAGAGGATGGACGGATATCGCCTCAAAAATATATGATTTGTACGTTTTGCTTACGTCTTTACTAAATTTATATTGACAGGAATAGTGGATTCGTTTCGACATAAATCTATATGACACTATCTAACTCATGCTATTGTTCTTTGTTTTTGATGAAATGACAAATTTTTGGAAGCACAGTTTTTTTGTGAAGTGTGACTGACGAATATTGCAATGGCTCACGCCCAATAACACATTCCGCACCGCAAACATATGCTGACAACCAACGCGATTCGCGACGTCAGAGAGTATTTATTTGTAAAGTTAATCGAGCCTGCTTTGCGTTCGTTTTAAAATAGAACGGTGCCTGCTTGATGCACGACACGTCGCGAGGAGTTAGGCAAAAAATATAACGTTATGTAAGCGTTAGCATGGTATAGGATAAAGTGGCGTGCACAATATTGTTCCACAAGTTTATCTGTCTCTTTCTATAAGCAACACATACGCACTTCCCTCTCTCTCTCTCTCAGCAGTCAAATCAACACTGTTATAGGTATAAGCGTGATTGAATGTAGGCGCACATGCGCGCTCTTCTCTTACTCTCTTTCTCTCTTTTTCGTATATATACCTCTTCACATGATCGTTATACGTATATACGGCATATTGAAACAGTATTAGCGTGTTTAATTGTCATATAGCGTTGCAACGTGTCCTGTTCTGTGTTTTTTTGATGATTTTTATTTTTACCTGTTTAAGTCAGTTTATAGTAAACATCTACCAAAAAAGCGAAATAGTCTAAGATCCGGCATTAGAGAAATATACCCTCATCTGTTAATTGAATCAAATAATGTTTTAAAGGCAGATAACAGTATTATAAATTTATGAGAACACTGTCTGCCACCGTAATACAGCTGCTATTAACATTAATTATTTTTTTTTTTTTAAGTAGGCTGCAAATAATTTCAGAGTAACTGCTAGTTATAAATATATTTAGAATTTTGAAAACTTTATATAAGTGTTAATATTTTTTAATTAACAGATGAGGGAAATAAATTCGGTGTATCTACCTGTTCACACCTGGCTACAGGTAGCTGTAGCAGTCATAAAGGTCGCTGCCTATTGTAACAAGGTGTAAAACATCATGTTCGAAAGTTTTGTACTTGCGATATGCAATTAACATAAGAAGAAAAAAAATATTAATGAATTGATTAATGTTAGTAGCAGCAGGACTATGGTGGCAGACGTGTTCTCATAAATTTATAATACTGTTATCTACCTTTAAAACTTTATTTGATTCAATCAACAGATGAGGGTATATTTTTCTAATGCCGGATCTTAGACTAAAAGGAACTTCGTTCCGATCGGGTGTCCCCCAGACACCACCTGTTGTTTACTATTATATTGAAATATACTTTTCACAAAACCACATACATATGCGTATACACGTTTATGTCCCTTCTATTTTACCTGATGGCGTAATGAAAAAAAAAAGGGTCATGTGTTTAGTTAATATTTACGTTCGTTATTTTGTGGTGTCCCAGAACCGAAATGTTCTATCCGATTTCAATGTGGTTTTGACATCAACAGATTCGTCTTGACCTCGTAATTGTCACTAATTGTATTATGACAATTCATAATACAATTAATGGTCCAACTCATATTGAATAATGGAAATTCAAGAAGGAACGTCATATTCGAACAAAAAACTCACTAACATTATATTGTGGGGTTATCTTGAAGAAATTCCACTAGGCAATGTTACAGTTTTTACGAGTCGTTTATATTTATAATTGACAAATTAAAATTACGACATATTCAAATTCTTCTGCTCCACCCATTTATGTAATATTCTCGATTAAAATATATACGATAATTCTCTATTCTTACTGTATAGGGCCTTTCATAAATAGTGTCTAATAATAATAAATTAATTTACATGAATAGCGTCTAGCTATTGTCATCTTGAATTTTCGTATTTATTACATATCTTCAGCGGTGTTTGCTTAATATTGACAAATTATTGATACAAGAACCATAGAAATTGTGCAATGCGGTTCGGTCTTGGAGCATCACAAAGCAATAAACAAACATAATATTTTTATACAAATACGTAGTTTGATAAGCACATTATCTTCCCTCGTATATTGCAGTCGGTAAAAAAATTCATTGACTTTGTCGTGAGAAAAGTTAAAGTCGATAAACGTACTCATTTACCACATCAATAAACACTAACCAGTTGCATTCTGCATGACACACTATGAAAGAGTTTTTAGAAATCCAGTGTTATTTTAGAAACTTTTTCTATACTTATGTAGTGACACGTCTTCTGTCAACACTTAAACAGAATAGATTTGTCTTAAGAACCTTTCGAACTTTGCATAGACTCCATTATAAGCACTGAACATTTGGTGATTATTCATTTTTAGGGTTCCGTACGTTTGGATGAAAAAAAAGAGCCCTTATAAGATCACTGGTGCATTTGTCCCAGCCAGTTTGGTTTGGATATACTGGACCCATTAATCACAAACTCAGTACACACACGAATTTCTGTGATCCAAATATAGACGTACGACGTAAATAAATGAATTTTAAATATGAAGGTCACTTTTGGGGGGCGAATGTAAGAGACTCAAATATATATAATTATAAGATAATTAGTTTTAGTTATTTAAGGCAATAAAAGAAAATTCACTATTCTTCCTTATCTTCGAAAGTATTGAGCCTAAAACTTTGGAAACACGCAAAAATTATTTCTTTATTTATACATTACAGGAAAACCCATAAGAAGTCTGTGGCCTCACAAAGCAGAGCATAAACACAAACTGACATTTGAACTTAATTTAGGCGCTAGAAGGAAATTTGAGTCCCGTTTTAAAAACAGTAGATATTTCGTACTTGACCTTTTATTTGATGTGATACTTCTTTAAATTCACACTCATCAAAATAGGTACAGTCAATAATAAATTCATCTAAACTCGTATTAAAACTTTACCACAAAATGACCTCATTTGGTGTTGCAGTTTAATAATCGATGCCTCCTTGAGGAGTTGGAATTTTGTCAGTAGAGACCTCGACTTTTCTAAGAACGTACAAAACTTGTGAAAGTGATCTTTTGTGGCCCGATTATTTATGTTATTGACTTTTATTTGTCAGTTGACGTTTATTTATTAATTTTTGAAATGTAAAAAAAAACATTAAATTTAGTTTTTTTTTTTATAATATCTTTTAAGCGAATGCGATTGACTAAGTCTCCAAATTTTATACGTACTACAAATATAAACATTTAAAAATAATATATTAATACATATGTTTAAAAATATCAATTGGATCACTTCAATTTAACTGTAATCTTATTTTAAACAAAAAAAAAACTACTTTGCAAAGTACCTTTAAAAATAAGAAAGGGAGCGTGTTTAGTGTGCGCGGGTCGCGGGGCCCTTAGCTTGCGTCAAATTATTAATAGTTCGTCACTGCTTGAAGTTACGTCAGCATGAAGCACGAGTTACGTCATTGCGCCTGTTTAAGCTTACATAGATTTTAAATGTCATTTTTAAGAACTCTTAAGAGATTGCTAACGATTAATTTTGATAGAGCGTATAAAAGCTTACATATTTAAGATCGCCATTTCTAATGCCTAATGTTATGGAATAAAATTAATATGTATAGAAAAAGGAATTTGTCTTTCTCAATAAATATTAATTAACGCTTTGATACTGTTCATTTTAGCCCGTTTATAGATTAATTTCATACATCATCTGTTTTATGTCTTCGTTTTAATATAATTTTAAAAGTATGACAGCACGTTACAATACATCTTAATACATACTATTTCATATTTATTATTCGACATAAATATAATTCGTAATAATTGATACATCGAAAACAATCCCAGAAGATTCAAAAATTATGCTTAATTTGCAAAAAAACCGTGTTTAATGGCGGCGGTCGCCCTCGGGCGATGCCGGGTGGTCGCGCTTGTATGCCGCCCCGGGGCGCGCATGGCCAAAATGCACTGACGTCTTCACCACTATAGTGAAACATGTCGGTATAGAGTGATTATAAAACAACAGTTCACCAACATACTATTATGTTTAGTTAACGTTTTTATATTTTGATGTAGAAAATATAAGTTTTGTTTATGATATTAGTGTACAATTTTAATTTTTTTTTTGTTTGTTAGTGTTTGTATATCACCAATCATCTCATTAAATATATAGCAACAATAATGTTATCAATAATTTATTAAAATAAAGTGATGTATAATGTACGCACCTATATTCACAAGTTTCGAGATATCGCAAATATATTTTTATATGTAATAGTAAAACTAGTCTACACACATGAACAAATACAGACACCCACAAACACAGGGAGAGTAAGGTGAGCTGACCAAACTGACCAGAGGTGAGTTTATGCATCGTTATAGTTACAGGGGAAAAGGTTTAAAAAACAGTTTTATTTATCACTTAATTAAATTATAAGTAACAATAATATACATGCGTAAATTAAGTGAACTGTCAAATAATTTGCGTTATGGTAATACGCGTTCGGGGGCAGCGCCCGTCAGTCACCGGCGCAAGCGCACGCACTTTGTTTTGTGTGGTCTTCATTTCGGGGCTCTACTATTGCACGATGCGATAGCAGCATTTTGCTTATTTTTATTTTTAATTACCTTTAGAAGATGTGAGCATTAATTTATTAAAAATGCTGGATGGCTTTGTTTTTTTATTGCTGCAAAAATTTGACTCATTGAATTAATTTTTCTGTCGTTATTGTATTGGTATCACAGAACAGAAAGAATTATTGATCGAGGAAAATCTTCTCGAGTCTAGAAATTTTTATCTTCTTAAAGCGAGTACATTTTTCTTGGCTTAAGAAAATTTAATACGACTTAAGATATTTTCTGATTTAATCGAAGTCCCAAATTTCAAATTTTTTCTTGGCTCAAGTAAATGTGTTTTTTTCTATTTACTACTCTAGAAACCGGTACTAGTATAAATATCAGTTTCGATTTTTATCCCGGTGTCGATGATAAAATCGGCGCCGATCTAAATTGGAATTTAATCCAAGCGTCTGATATGCTACACGCAACAAAACGACCACCTCGCCCGTCTCAGAGGTAACGAGATGTAAAAAGGTTTGCAGTGCATTCAATTTAGATTGCATTTCCAGTTTTATTCTGCGGCGTCGACCGGCTGCTGCCTTGAAATCTATATTTTACGAGCTGCTACTATTCTGAGCGTACATTCGAGCTGTGGGTATGCAAGTGGCGTTGGCGAGTACTCGCTAGCAGAGACAAAGCCTATCTTCGCCTACGTACTTCCTTCAATTTTTTTTAATAACGCAATTTGTATTTTAGTTTCCCGGAAGGGAATATGAAAATGCGGCACATTTAAAAGAGAAAAAGGACTAAGCTCACCAAAGTCAAAAAAGACAATTGAGTTATCACGTCATATGACTGGTTCTTATAAATTTTAGTAACGACCTTTCAAGGTCAATACCGATAAACTCTAGTTGTTTTCTTAGTCTTTTTCTCTGTTTATTTTCGTCACACAACTCTTTAAAGCATATCATCGAAAGAAAAAAAAAAGAATTAAGTACGAATCGAACTTGCCCAAGTAGGATTCCGTGCCTTGGTATAACATTGAAGACTATATAATTAAAAAAAAAATAGTTTAGTGAAAATCAATAGTCGCGCTATAGAAATATGTGATTATTAGTAAAGATCTATAAGTTAGTAGGTGCAGGAACAAATTGGAACGAGTCGATGACGCACTTGGCTGGTTTTCATTATTTGTTGTCTTAGCGTTACAGTTGTACCAGTTAGACGTTTATATATGCATTCCCATTAATGTCATTATTAAAATCGAGCAAAAGGCGGCGAAAAACACAAGTTTATTATAATAAATTAAGTGTTTAACTTTATTTTATTTTTAAAGTCTGTCTTTACAGCGGCCATGCTAAAAGATACAACCCTGAGACAGAAGAACGGACAGACAGCGGAGCCTTGGTAATAGAGTTCCGTTGATAACCTTTGGGTAAGGAACCCTAAAAATGTCGAAGATCTCCCAGTAATATGCCAGAAGAATAAAAACAATAATCCAAGTTATTTTATCAGCTTCAAGAATACAGCCTTCGACGGCGAAAACTGCACTCAGAAAGGCAGACGCGTGAATAATTGGATCGAAAGGCGAAAATGAAAAATAAATCTCGCGGGCGAGGTTAAATTTTGTTAGTGGACGTGGGCGAGTTAATGCGCGTGAAATCGCTTTAAAAACTCATAACTTATTTTTAGCGGTTCTCGCACTCGTACAAGAGTATTATGTGAATAAGAATTGTATGCTTCGAGTTACTTCAATGCAGTAAAGAAGATTTTAATAAAATTTCATAGTAAGAGATACAAGAGTTCATAATACGAATAAAACTAGAGTTTATCGGTATTGACCTTGAAATGTCGTTATTAAAATTTATAAGAACCCGTCATATCACGTGATAACTCAATTTCTTTTTTTACTTTCGTGAGCTTAATCCTTTTTCTCTTATTCTTCTCTTCATAATACGTTTTGATTTGAAGACGTCGCGCTGACCATCCATAAGTAGAAGGTCTTTGTTCTATTGCACCCTACCAAACATTAGTGTTCATCACACGATTGATTAAACCTACCCAGACTGGTCTAAATATGTATTTATTCTTAATAAAATACCTTAGCCAGAAGTAAAGACGAATCTTTTTAGTTACATCCCGTCCGTTTGCTCGTCCGTCAACATGTGACTGACGTAAGTCCGCCTTTTTTGATTGATTTTGATGGAGCCGCCGTATAGACAGACATCTTATCTGAAACACCATACAAAATCATGAAAGAATGTAACGAAGTAAAGTGAGAGTAAGTTTTCATACATAAAATATCAGAGTAAGGTTTCTCTTAATATATAGTTTTTAATAAATTTTTCAATAAATGCTCAGTCTAAAGACTTAGCGCCGTGTTGTATTTGAAAAATAGCTTGTAAACGTCCTTCTCATTTTCTGTTATTTTCACACAAGGTGTTTAACTTAATAAAATCAATTTGGTAATAAAATTTCTTATTAGACACCATCAATAATAGATTTCTCTTTGAAATTCGTAACTTTATGATTAGAATAAGGCGATTTTTCACCAGTGACAAAGATTTTTAGTAGAAATCTCGGACATACAACTCATTTTCTTTATTTCGACTTAATTTTTGGAATATAAACCTTTATGAAGGAATGCTAAATGTGTTTTGAAAGCCACTTAACTGCTGCTGTGTCGCTCTTAAATTAACTTTCACGATAAGTGCCTATGCGCACTCCGTGGAGAGTCATCTGCGTTACCTAAGACCGAAGTCTCCCGCCGATTTCACCCGCGTACGCCTGGAGTTTGTTACCCAGGTATTATCTGTTGCATAAACGGTAAATGTTTATATGTTCTACAGACCGGACTGTAATTTGTAGGATAATTCCGACGATCGGATTTCTAATCTGGAACTTTTTCATGTCCATGTAATTGCGCTTATTTAACAAAGTAGCGGTTGCGGAGTCTGCATTACCTAGAGATTGGACAACCTTCGATGGCGTACGCTGTCGACGGCGATTTCGTCGACGTTTTGAGCCTACTTGTTGTGTCGCATTTGCCCAAAGCTTCGATCCAACGTGATCTCGTAATCTTCAGATCGAAGCGTTACAGCCTTTCAGCCTGATCCATTGCAGATAGGAAGCTGCTAGCGATCGCTGTCATCGATGCGATTGATTTGGTCTCCAAAGTAGAGAGCGAGTGGTTCTAATTAGAACTTAAATTTAATATTTATAAATTCACCCGTAGTTAAAATTGAACCTGATACTCGGCAGTTCGAAGTCTCCTTAACCATTGATCCACTTCTTCACAGTTCGCAACTTATTGTATGAATAATATTGAAGAGATGATCCGAAGAAAGTTTTATCCCAAGTAAGAATTCTCTGAAAGCAGTCTGTTTATCGGAGTGGATCTGAAAAAGGAGGACGGATGTTTTGATCGTTTCTAGGGTTCCGTGGCTTAAGTTTGAGAGACGGAACTTTTATACGTCACTTCGGCGTCTGATGTGTGTTCGCGTGCCAAGGAGCCTTTCCTCAGAAAGATTTGAGGTCTGTATAAAGAAATAAGTTCCTGCTTCAACGCAACTAAAAAACACGACCCTTCAAAAAGGATCTTTATATAAAAAAATTGATTCGCTTATTGATGAACAAAATCTATACTACTTGTTACTTCTCGATGAAATGTTACTTTAATTAATGGCACGAAGAGAAGACTTTTAGAATAACTGAAGGTAAAAGTAATTTTATATTCAGTGGTGATTTCCTATCATATATATTTGTTAAAATTGAATTAAACGATTATACGGGTCTATGAGTCTATTGTAAGTCGACAGAAACCTTACTCAAATCGGAACCCCACACTGCACATGTTGCGAGGGGCACTTGACTAGTTTTTTCACATACGAATGCTTGTCACACACCATTTTGGCGGTATTGTTAGATACAAATTATGATAAATAATTATAATTTCCGAGCAAACATCAAAGAGAAACATTAATGCTTGTACAGAAATCTTTTAATATTTTTTGTGATATTTTCTTGCAGAAGAGTCTTTTATTGAAGTGTCATTGTGAAATAAAACACAAACTTTAGTGTAAATCATTTTTTTCACCTCCAAAAGCTCGGCAATGCAGTAAGGACGTGATCGTCAACTCGCAAATATTTGTCTCTGGCGGACGTTCCCAAGATAATGGCAAACATTTCAAAATATTTTATGCTTGAATACGTAAAACTGGATTCATTAAAATAAAAAAAATATCAGATAATCAAGTCAAGAAAAGCTGTGCGACTACATTGTGTACAAACCGTATAAGAAAGTGTTGTTGCTCATAAACCAATGGACGAACGAGTCGTTTTTATACAGTTCCTGAATAAATCAACTTGAATTGAATCATTGAATTGATATTTATAGCCTGCCCTTTCATATTCCTCAATTACGGGTGTTATCTACTTGTAACTAAAGGCGGTAAAACGTCGCACTTCACGATAAAACATCGAATGTCGCGACATAATTACTGTGTAGTATGACATGCTTAAACAAGGACTTGTTTAAATATAGGACATGTATAAACAAGTCAGATCATCGTAAGGATCAATAGTGTACCATCTACCAAGCGTGGCGATTAAAACATATTCTACCAGCGGTAGCTGAGGGAGGCAACGGTACGTTGTAGGGTTGTTCATATATATGTTGAAAATGATTATTGTATTTTTGTTAATAAAAACTCACGCCTATTTCGCAGAGGGATAAGCAGAAAGCACCGGTATGATGAAAACTCATATAGATAAAATACCACAAATAAATTAATAGAGGCGCACCTGCGACACGTCCGTACGTGAGAGTTCACGCGACGCGGTGACCTTGTATCGGCGTGCTAATGCAATACGGTTCATAATTTATATACCAGATAAAAACATATTCAGAGTTGTAGTTTATTTGAATAGAGAATATTGCAAACTCTGTACTTTTTATTTCTTTCAATTTCCTTTAACACATAATTTTTTGTCATCATATTAAATTTTTAAGTTTTATCGCAATCGCATATATTATAAGCGTGTACAACAATAAGGTCACTTGGCATTATTGTGGATATGACGTAAAGTGACACATTCATGAGGATGAATTATGTTAATTACCTAAAGCATGGTTGTGTATTTAAATCGATACAGACGCTTGCCTTACACACTTTTATTTTAAACGCACACAGGCGAGCTGGTGTCGAGATGATATCGGACCTACATCGAATTGAACGTCATTCGTCTACATTATATAAGTTTTTTGATATCCATACATATACGGATATATATATGGATATATATATATATATATATATATATATATATATATATATATATATATATATATATATATATATATATATATGAAAAAATTTGAAAATATTGTGTTGAAAACGTGATCAAATATTGGAAACGTGTTTTGTAACTGCGTAAAACGGAATATGATTTTGTTGTCATATGGCAATCAGTTTGTTAAAATGCTAACGTTTAACAAAATGATGTTCTTGAGGAGTTAAATTTGACACCATGTCGCAACCTTTTGTTTAACCTCAATAAAAAATTGGAATAACATTTTTTTTACTTTGACTTCATATCGAATGTCGCACATCAAGAAATATCAATCAGTTGGACTTGAGTCTCATTATTTAAAATACATGTTTGTTAACTGATAGATTTTAAGTGTGTATAATTGTACTTTGAAACTCATGTTAAATAATTCAATCGTCTTCAGAGAGTGCCGTGTCGCGTTGGACTAAAGCCATCTTATCGTTTATTAAAGTCTGCCGTTGTAGTCTATAACCTCGGGCTCCTTTGATGTTCAGCTACTTCTATAATTCTCGTTTCTGTATTAAGTTAAATACAACGCGCTGACAAAGATCTATTGGTGCCATTTAAAAATGGATTTAAGGCTAGATATCGCGAAAGGTATGCTGCGAGAAAAACTTAGAGTAATTACCGCACAGAATCGAATGTAACATCATTGATGCCAACCTCGCTAAAAATCGTAGGCCTTCGAAGGTAAGCTGTCCAGCTACTAAAAACATATCTCAGTTAGGTTGCTCGTCACTTTTTCAATAAGCAATCAATGTAGAAATGAATACCATGCTTTTATTAAATTTTTTGAAATTGAAATTAATTGAATCTCAACCACAAGACAATATTTCTAGTTGAATTTATTAGCTACAAGATCGTTATATAATAAGATATACTTAATGGACTGGTTTTACTTTCTCGGTTTTATTAGATATATGAGATTTTATCTATTCCCAAATTAAATAAGTGGCAATTAAATGATTACTTAATTATAACTTCTCACTATGAAAATTGAAAAGTTTTTATAAAAACTAGAAAGTTATAAATACCGTTTTCAATCTGATTTTTATAAATCGAGCTTTTTCATCAAAGCTTGACGTTTTAGCATCTTAGGTTTTATATTGATGATTTTCCGAGTGATGTCTGTTTGTCTGTACGTATGTGAGTGTGTTTGTGTTTGCGCGTAAACTTCTCACAATTTTTGAACATATTAACCGATCGAATCGCATTTTACGACATTCGAAAGGGATCCTCTCAACTTCCTGAAATTTTGAACTAGTTTTGCCGGTAGATCTTCAGAAATATCAAATGTGAAGGTTTTAGAAATTTGTTTTTCGAAAAAAAATTTTAGACCACCGATCGGTACTAGATTCTAATCAGCTCTTTACTCAGAACAGATGCATCGATTACCGTAAGTTGCATAAAAATCGGTTTATTTGTTTTCAAGAGATATTGTTGATATAAATCTTTCGAAAAGTGTTATTTTTACGATGTTTCATAAAGAGCTCTACCGATAAATCACATAATTGAACCAGCTATTTTGGTTAAAAAGCAACGTCGTTTGCTGTAAATTTCATCAAAATCGGTTGTTTGTTCGAGAGATGTAGTTAACAAAACATTGGCAAAAAAGTATTTTTTCAAAATTCTTATTGGACTGACGTTTGGTATCGATCAACTTTCTTTGTTTAAAAAGAAATCAGAAAGAGAAAAGATCAAAATTTAACAACGCGTTCGATAGATATCATAGTTCATAATTAAAAAAGAGATTTTGTTTTAAAATAAATTTCGATGTGTGAACTCAAAGAGCTGAAAATATATTAAGATAATATTTTTGAGTTTGGAGGAGCTTAAAAGAAGCATAAAAATAGATTTCACTCAATAATTTATACAAATACACATTTTTAAAGACACTGAGTTCGAGAGTAGTAAAAAGTTTCAAGAATGGCCAATAAAATCAGCCGTTTTTCGAATTTTTGGACTCAAAAAGCTTCAAAAAAAGTTTTTGAGCTTTGAGAGGACTACATCTTTGATCTCGAAGAGCGCAAAAACACATCGTTGATAATTGTAGCGAGGAGTTCAGGATTCTGCAGCTTCAGTGTCTTTAAGCTTACAGCTTCCAGAGGCAATCATTTTCAACCGACAGTCTAAGCATTTCGTATTTCCAATTCTGTATAATGTGCAACTTTTTTTGAATTATCTTGCAAAGAATAGGTACTTCAAATAAAGCAGCTTCAATGACAGAAATGAAAAAGTCGAAAACCTTTCTTCAAAAGTTACCAAACTGAAAATTAAACCATTCGAACGTTATATCAAACGACTGCAAAGAAATGAATGTATTAAAATGAACACATTGCATATAAATCGAGATTCGGTCTATTGCAATGTGCTTTCTTAATATAGGACATGCACATACACATTCAGCATGCAATGATATTCATGAGCAATATCAAAAAGTTATTAGGGACTTATTACTAGTTTTAGTATCTTATTAAATATTCATTGAAAAATTACTCATATAACAATAAAATAATATATTTTACCTTCCTAAAATGGACCTGTCAATGTGTAGCTTAATTTAAGTAACTAATATACGTGATAAGTAGTACAACTTTTGAGAAGCTCTAACTTAAATTTACGCCGTGTAGAAGACACATCCAGATAAAAATCGCTTTGTCTTAACAGTATATTAGATTGATTTTAAAGTCAAAAGACATATATCATTAACTTATATAAAAACTATAAAACTTGATATGCTGCAGCGGTATTTGGTGGGAAGTTGTAACAAAGGATAAAAGTACAAATAAATTTTCTATAAAAAATATGTACATGTGAAATTTTATGGTGACCGGTCGAACTAGGTTGGAGTTTAGCGATAACATATTTATATATAAAATGTTATATAAATTCATTTTATATATGCATATTATATTCTTGAAAAAAGGTCGAACTCCTTGTGAACTTTCAAAGTTTTTTTTCCTTTAATTCGATATCTCTGAAACGGCTAGGTTACCTTCTTTATCCTTAATTTTATTCTACGAATTGGGCCGTTCTATATTTTAAGCGAAGAAATTTTATTAGTGCTGTTTCGCTACTCAAACAGTTTCCGATGTATGACAGACGGACAAACAAGTGTACAGCGAACAAATAAACAAGCGGATATGGTATTGCGACTTCTTACAAGTCGTATAGAATCAAGTCAGTATTAAAAAATGATACCAACCTAATATGGAAAGATAAACGATAATCGCCAACCTACCTCAACAAAATAAAAAAGTGTCCACGCGAGCTTAAAGCTCGGCCCGAGATAAACTCGGAATTTTAAAAGCCTTCGTTCCCTAATAGATAGGCTCTCGTTCACATCAATTATAGTTTTTTTTTTTTCAGTTTTATGAGTAATACGATGTCTTACTTCTTGCTAGGAGCTTTTTTAGACTCGGGATGAGCATCAATTTTAACATATTTGAAAGCGTTAAATAATGAAGCATAAATAGATAATTAGATTTAATGAAGTATAAATACTGTTCAAAACCTGTAATTATACATTTGTACGAGTGTACCCACCCGTATTTGATCTGTTGTAAAATATATGATTAGTACGTACATGCAAAAGTAGGACGACAAAGTATTGATTTCATTTAGCGGATTCACTACGTGAAAACTAAAATATTAAATATGAAGTTACAGAACCCCCGTTAGGGACGCAAGTTATTTTTCAGTATTAATAGTACCAAGTAATATATATATATATATATATATATATAATAATGAGAGAAAATTGCATGTAGGGGGCATAACCCCTATACGATTTCTACCAGTCTACTTCTACCGCTAGTCGAATAATGGAACTTCCTTCCAATAGCTGTAGACATTTAGAAATATTTTTCGGAAACATCTCGTGAGAGATTTTTCGTCATTCCATTGCTGAAGGTATCTCCGTAATCTTTTTATTTTGTACTAGCTACCCGCCTCGGGTTCGTAGGTCAGGATTAATTATTTATCAATAGCTTGACTTCTGGTGGATGGATGGGAGCAGTCATGTGACGTAGTTTCAGGAGATATCTTTAGGCACAGCGCTTTGCTACGCCTAAAAAAATGTATTGATTTCTAAGGAAAATATGACGCAATACCATTTATTATATGGTAAAGACATGCTATGGTCAATTTGGCTGAAGCACGTAAATAGTTCGATCGGTAAAATACTACACTCTCACAGAATACGGAGTGAAATAACAGTTACCGTTGTTGCATTTCATCCAGGAAGTGGAAGTTCCGGTGACCCAATCTCTCTTCATCATCTCACAACCTCCCTTCATTAATCCTTTCCTCTCCATCAGACCTTTCTCTCTCTATTAGCCCACTCCCTTCTACATCAGATATCCTATTGCGATTCTATACTCCTAACTAAGAGGTCGGTAACACAGTGGTGACTTCTCCAAAGTCGCGACTGTCAATGGGCAGCTGTGACCACGTATACTCCGGTTGCTCACAGGCTCATTTTCCCGTCGATAATGCTATAAAAAAAATATTATTTTCCATGTATAATATTCATGTAGATTTAAAAATATGTCTAAAAAAATTCAAAAGCAGTTTATTACACTTGTAATTAAAATGAATAAAAAAATAATAAATTAAACAAATTAGGTGTACATTCTCCCGAATTAGTGAGGCACTCCGTACAGTAATTTCGCCGTTCATTGTCGCTACACGTGTGTGTTTGTAGGAACGCCGGCGGGCCAGCGGTCAACAGCTCAGCGTCTTCCGACTGCGCACGAGTCGCACAAATGAGTTTTAACTCAAACCGAAACTCTCGCCGGCGCTTCGTCCCATGCCGCTGTTGCATCAGAGCGGTCAGCAGCCCTGGACCCACACCAGGACGGAGCAAAGGTCTTTAGGGCCTAAGTCTCCCGAACTTGAAATCGAAAAAAAAATAGTTTACCATACCAATGGAATGAGTATAATTGACAAAGCGAGGTATATATTTAATGTAATTATAAAACTTTAGTTAACTTTTTAGTTGTTTTTAGGATTCCGTAATTCAAGAGGAAAAACGGAACCCCTATAGGATCACTTTCCTGTCCGTCTGTCTGTCTGTCAAGACCCTTACCTCGGAAACGCTAGAAGGTATCCAGTTGTAATTAAGTTATGAAAATATCAAACTTCTTAGTTAACCTGAAAAGATACGGCAGTTTATGCCGCAAAAAACGTATATTTTTACACTCTCAAGGGAATCAAAATTTATAGGGTATTTTCCGTTCACCTAGAACTATGAAATTTGGCAAGTAATGCCGTCTTATACTACAAATTCAGGAAAAAATCTGAAAATCATACATTTGTAACTAAATCATAAAAAATATAGTCTTTAGAAATGCACTAGAGATGAAAACGTACTTTTTTCATCTGTAGTGCATTTCTTTGTAATAATGGCTTCGGAACCTATAATGAGCATGATCCGACATGCTCTTGAACAGTTTTATGAGGATTAAATTGCCCATTCTTCTAGTAAAAGTTCCAGGTAAAGCATTCAAGAAACGACCGTCGTTCACATAACATTCATACGAAATATCACGGAGACAGCGAAGTACGCCTATGTCTTGAATATAATCGCTGAGGCGAATTATACGAGTGATAACAATATTTTAAACCGCAAAGTACAATAAACGACAATTATCATCGATCATGTTATATACTATATTACAACTTAATTGCTGGCATTTCGTAAATAAAATATTTAATTTATAAATAAGAATATTTCTTTCTACGCGTGAGTAAGGAACACTCGGCGATGCAAGGCTGCTGCACTTGTTTTTAAATTTCAACTTCTTGAATACTGCAGCTAAGTGTATGCATTCTAATCCTTTCCTAATTTCACATCGACGACAATTACGTCTACCATTTCGTTTCCCGTCCCCAGAACCCTAATTTCTCACGAAAGCCACCCGTGCGGAACCGTTGCTGCAAGAAAGCTTCCATTTTTGAATTTCAAATTATACTTAGACGAGGAAATACAGACCGTCGATTCAAGATTTTTAAGGTTCAATTTGGAATAAGTAAGTCAAGACCTTTATTTTCTAAACACCTGCCCACGTAAAGATATTTGTCTACAAGGGTTCGTTTAATGATGGCCGTTGGTCTAGAGAATTATTTAATCATCACAAATAATTATTAA
This sequence comes from Eumeta japonica, assembly GCA_005406025.1. Classification (NCBI taxonomy): domain Eukaryota; kingdom Metazoa; phylum Arthropoda; class Insecta; order Lepidoptera; family Psychidae; genus Eumeta; species Eumeta japonica. The sequence continues at coordinate 43,382 of BGZK01000257.1, forward strand.
AACATAATTTTTTGGGTAATATAATGAATTTAAGTAATATTTGAATACTGTTTTAAAAAGAAACCTCGGAAAGCTGTTTGTACTGAATTAACTTTTAAATATATAATATTATAAAAATAATAAAAAGCTTCTATTTTTGAATAGAATTTTCACGGTAACCAATTAAAAAGTTGAAATCATAATGAAATGAAAATTTAACACAAATGCGTTGTAAACGTAATGAAAATATTATAAAAAAATAAATGTTTGTATATACCTATACACAAACATTTATTTTATTTTTATAATATTTTATAATCTTTAGATCACCATTAATAAACCAATTATACCAAAGCCAATAATAGTTCTTTAGATCACCACCTGGTGATTTAACGAAGATCTTTATGAAAGATCTTTCAAGATCTTAATGAAAGAAATTGTAAATCGATTTAGTAGGACTAAATCAATGAAAGAAATTGAATCGAATTTCAATTTTTTTCATTGATAGAAAGCTACACTACCATAAAGTAATATAACTACAGTCAGTGACTACATTTCATTAATTTTTTTTGATTATAATCTATTCGCTTAGTTTCATCATAATCCGTTCAGCTATTTCAGTTTTCAGTGGTAAGAAACATCGATCTGTACATCAGCAATTTCACCTTTATAATATTAATGCATTGTGGTAATCACATTGCAGGGTTACGAATTTCTGGAAATATATATATACAAGAAATGTATACCAAAAAACATTTTTATACATACATAAATACTGCAGTGATTACTGTAACTATGAGAGTGAACAATCTGATCATAAACGTAACAAAGAATAAGGTTGGTACTAAACGCGGTAAAACCTTGGGTCACGGAATGATATAATGTATAATTGGGATGTAGAGCAATTTCAGGTTCAGAATCGGCGACGGGATTAAGACCAGAACTGAAAACGGGATCAGACCAGCCGCAAGTAGTGAAATCGAAGTTTATCGAGAATATGAGCAAGGTTGGAGTTATATTGAAAGAGTGACCGTTCATTAAAAAATGGAAAAATTTATTGTAAGAATATATCAACCGACCATTCTAATTGTTTATTCTAATGTACCTATCAAAATATCGTAGACTCGAATACGATCGGAATAAAAAATTTATAATCTTTGAGTAGCTGACTTCGATAAAAGTAACCCTGGTCTGCAAGATTGATTTAAATACGGCTCAGTCTGCACACAAGCGCTAATTATTGTCCAAGTGGCTTATTTGAGAATAATAATCCGATCAAATAGACACATCCAACGAAACGACGTCGAAAACAAATAGGCATTTAAAATCCGTCCCCCATTTAGTTCGGTAAACAGAAATTAAAACATAAAAATACTTAGATAAGAACGCCGGCGCGGGCGCAGCCCGCCTCACGTTACCGGAGCGAGGCGAGCGCTGACGCTCGTAATGTGACACGGGCTGCAACACTCAAGAGCTGGAATGTATTTTTTATAGCTGTATTGCTCTTACAATAAGATTTATGTCCGAACACGTTCCTTTAATTATCTCTTATGGATATGTGTATTACTAAAACTCCACGCGTTCATAACGGGTAACGACTCAGAATGAATACCGTTGACAGAAATTAAGTCGGGCTGTTTGGCGCTGTCGCTCTCTAGTTACATGTCCTTTCAGACAAATATCAAGTTTTTCGATTTCGCCCGGTGAACAGGTATAACACATAAGCGAAAGATTCGATTCGAATCGAATTCGACTTTAAAACGAGCACGAGGTATGAAATATTTCTACATTCTAGACTATTTTAATCTGAAGAGACGCAATGCATGCATTAAGTTGTCGGCTAATATACAACCTATTCAATCGACATCTCTGTTTTTTAAAGCTCCGTCTGTCTATCAAAATATCTTTTCTCTGGAACACGTAGAAGTACCAAGTCTAAATTTATATCAAAAACTTAAATACAAGTTTTTGGTTTAAATTGGTTCCTTAAAACTCTAAAAAAAATCAATTAATCAGATCTTTCAAGTCAGTGTTACCAAAAAATATGACCGTCTATTGGAGTTTATCTCTTAAGAACCGATTTTCATATAAAGCCTTCGGTATGGAAATTTTATGAGAAGGAAATCAATACAAGCGTTAACTCAAAGCGTTACGCATTTATGATATATACTTTGTACACCTTTCACTTTGAAATCATGTGTGTGGTATGGGGTGTGTAATATAATGCAATCTTATTATATTAATCTTATATCCTATTTGAGAACATAATCTACCTGTATGTAAAATTTCACAATTCACGAATCACGCGTCTACCGACGTTCGCGTATCGTGTTTCAATTACAACACACCTCTTGACACAGTGATTAATAGTGATGAGGTATTTAATGTTCAAAGTTATATTAATAGTGAAGTAAATCAATCTTTCTATCAATGTATTCATATGCTATATGTAATATATATATACATATATATATATATATATTTATGTAACATCATAAGTCTATAATATTTTACCAAATCAATCTGAAAAATGTAAATACAATACATACATGCTTTCAGTACTATAAGAGATGCGTTTATTTACTTTCTTTGCCTGTTGCATATTCAAAGACTTAAGACTTAAGGAGTAACCTCCAGTCGTGCATCGGAGTTGATACACATATACTTTTTACACTTTTGACATTTGAAACTAAATCGGAACCTATGGGGTTTTCGCATCGACCCGGAACAAAGAAATTTAGCAAAAAGAAAGCTCTCACATCACAATTAAAGGAAAAAATGTGAAAATCGATAATTGTTGATTATATCATATGATAAAACATTTTTTTTGTGATAACAAAGTCACACTTGCAGTTGGAAAATGGATTGTGATATAAACCGATGTACGGGAGAAATTTTTTTAATTTCCTTCTAGGATAACTTAAGATTTCTAATTATTCAAATATCCATAAAACACTATTTTTTAAAAGGAAGTAGGTATTTTGAAAATTCCACAGACCAATTTCTTGTCTATATCGTTATCGAAAACAGACAAAAGTTGTTGCAATTTGGATGGACGAAATAAAAATGCATAATTTTGTACGGAACCCTCAGATCGCGGTACTATTCGATTTGTCCGGTGTTTTTAATTTCAAGGCCGTATTGAAACAAAAACTGGTTTTAGCAACTATAATACGTTAAAAAGCACATATGACCGCTAAGTATTGTTTTTATTTTGTTGCGATCGTTTCATTTTACTTTTGATAAACAACACTTTCTCCTTAATGAAGAAATATTTAGACATGACTGTGACTTAAGATATTTTTACACGAAATAGCATACGAATTTACGTTATATTAAAACGTATCTCAATCTACGCTCCACACTGAAGTACGACACAAGTGATGGGTTTGTTATCGTCAAACGGACGAATGATATGTGTGGATATATCACTGCAAAACCGTGAATTAACGCCTCCGTATCTTAGTTATTCGCTGTGAAGTATCACTGGTCTAATCTCTAACTTACTTTAATTAATCCATAAATGCAATATCGATTATAATTTTATTCAACAAACCTACAGTTTCTACTAATTTTTATTATTTGATACAGCGATATATATTAATCGAAACAAAGTGATACGAAGGGCCTATAATATAATAGTGAATGTTTATTAGGAAACTAATTTAATAAAAAAACTAATTGTTCTGTTGGGGGAACTCGTCAGGAACAAAGTTTTTTTCAATATAAATAGGCTAAATAAGGAATAAAATCAAAGAGTTTCATTTAATGTTTTAGGAAAAATATTTATAAATTAAAAACTAAGTATGAAACAGTGAATTATGAATCATATGAAAAAATATTAAATGATAAATTTCAAGAGAGAGAGATCGCATGAAGGGCACATAACATTTTTTTGTTATGTTACGATTTCCACCAGTCAATTGCTCCCGCAAGCCGCGTCAAAGAACTTTGTTTGAAAATGAATCGAATTTTTGAAGATTTTCAACGGATGTTTTTGTGATTGGCTGCAACTTTAAAAAAAGTACTTAATATTTTTCAACATGACTAATTTCCAGTTGTATCCAAACACATAAGAAAATTTTATATCAAAATAGCGCTTGAATAAATATGTACTCATTTTGTTTTATATTTATTCTATTGTGTATATGTATTTTCTTGGTGATATTTTATACTGGAACGACATGTAGAAATTATATATTATATTGGCCTTTAAGATCAATATGAGTTTAAAACTCGTTCAAGTACATTTCTCCATCTTCTTGAATCAATACTAATTTCGTTGGACGGGGATTCGCAGTGGAAAGCATATTCGAAGGTCAGCGGTGGGTTACTAGATGTCGCAATATATTTTAGCTAAGCGCCTTATTTTATGTTGTTGCATATAAATTCAGTACTAGTCGATGCGCTAGAAGTCAGAACGAAAGCGAACTGGGATCACTACGAAATATACTACTTGGATGGTGATCTGTGAGGATATAATAAGGTTCTTGTTTAACTGATCGACTTCAATATTCTCATAAGTGGCTCATTATACCAGTACCTAGTATATGTTAGAGCAGGAAATAAATAAATAAAATACTTACTTAACTGATGTCGTTATTCTTGTGTAAGGTTTTCGTCGGTGCAGTACCGAGGCGTGCTCAAAAATCTTCTTATTATAGATCGAGCGAGCATCATACTGGCCCATTACGCATCGGTGGCTGCTAAGGATAGAATTTATTATAATATAGTATAATATAATACAATATAAATTAATGTATTTTTTAATGTATATGAACAACAGTATATTCCCAGTTGTACATGCACGCAGGTCGACTTTTATATGTGGCAACATTTAATTAGATGTAGCCATTGCTGGACACAAGATCCCCTATTCCACGACGTACGGACTCCGTTTGTGATCAATGCTGTGACCAGTCGTCGTTCCATTTTCTTCTACCAGAAACTTGAAACAAGTTGTTTTCGTTATAAAAATGGACCACTTCTAGACTACTTCTAGCCCTAACGAAAGCTTATACAAGTCGATTCTACTTCTACAAGTCGATATATTTTCCTTCCGTTGCCGAGCGTCGAAGTGGAATCATTGTAATGATATCCGAATTATCGTTTGCATCTCGAGAATGAGTTCTCAAGATTTCAGTGAACTCTGAGTCAGTGGCGCACTCGGAAAACTTTACATCTGGCGTTTTCAGTGAGTAATTCCGTGCGTAATTGGGGAACATCGTTTGCTTTAAAATTAGGCTGTTAGGGTTCCGTATGCGTTTTCGGTATGGACGTTTTTACTTTTTTTTATTTTGATTATACTAACTGATTTGTATAACTTATGATATTTATATTTGTTGATTTAGATTAACTTCAGTCTACGTTTAAGGAAGATTGTTTATTTAAGATTTAAATTTGTAGAGTTCTATATTTTCTTTACACCATTTTTTTTTACATAATTTCAACACTGATAGAAATCACGTGTTAGTCTCAATTCAGATCTTTTCTTATTTATAAAGACTAAGAGTATTTTTTATATATATATATATATATATATATATATTTTTCGTAGATATTACTTATATATAAAACTTATTATAAATTAAATATACATTTCCCTACAAAATTAGAGTTTTAGGGTTCCATATCTTTAAACATAAAATGTGATTTATATCAGTAATTTTTGTTTTAGTTATATGCTTATTAAGTTGGTATTTGGAAAATTAAACTCTGATGAAACGTGATATTTTCTAGTAAATGCGGTGATTACAAGGCTCGTATTTAAAAACAGTTTATTTAAAGTTTGTTTTTGAATTATAAAAGAATAAATACGAAGTAGAATAATTTCTTGTTTATACAAAAAAATAATGAGATAATTTTTTTATTGTGTACCATATCCGAGGGAGCAGGCGAGATATGAGAAAGTAGTTGGTCACCATTGAAACTACTTCAGAGGAGTCTCTGGTGCGTTGTCGGCCCCCTGAATAGGAGTAGGATATCTGATGCAGGGGGAATAGTGTGATGAAGGACGGACCACCGGAACCCTCGCTCACTGGACTATTTTACCTTTAAATATTTCCTTTTTCGACGAATAATATTATTCTGTTTTAGATTTACGTTTCTTCGTTCTGAGTACGAAGTCGTGCGGGACGAAATAACTTTCTTTGTTACAGTATTTATGAAAATAACCAAACCATCCCTATTACAGCAGGGTTGCGCCCGCGCCAATTGTAGGCTGTTCTTCCATTACTTTATTGTAAGTAACAAAGTTATTTTTGTTTTGTATTAAAACCGATAAAATAAAAACTTAAATTTTCTTCAGCAATATTTAGATATTTGTCGACGATCTTAAAGTTAAATCTATTAACTATTTTCATTTTACATTTAGTAGTATTATAACATTTTTTGTAATTAGTAGGGTATTAAACTCGAATTGCTAAGACCATTAACGCCAGCATTCTAACGTTAATCAAAGAAAAGCCAAAGATTTTTCTATACCATATGTACATATCGTGTAGCTTTCACATATGTTTTTAATGTGCAATTTTTCTCGTTTTTTTGGAAAACCCAAATTTTCCTCTTATTCTAGAACCGCATCGGTGAGTTCATCTCCTTATCAGCAGGTATGTTGGACGCAATTATCTCATAAGCGATTCGCGGTAATTCGCTTTGAGGTCATAAGAGCCGTGGACGCTCGCAGCTGACTAAAATGAGTTAATTAATGGTCTAAGAACATCAGCAGCGGGTTCCGTAAGCAAAGTGATGAGACCATAATCATTAAAGGTATGGTTTAATATAAGATGAAAAGAGTTCTGCAGGTTTTTTTTTGTACGTCTGTCATTATAAAATTAGTTTTATTTAATTTAAGATGAGAATTTGTCATATTTTAAAGAGCTGACACTGTTGTTTTATTAATAATTACATATCGATTTATTTAAATGAAAAACAAATTTTAAATTCTTAAACTACGTCTCTATCGAACGCATTATTCGATTTCGATCTGTGTTGAAACATTGAAGGCAGTGTTACAATCAAAGAAAGTTTAGCGATAACAAACATCAATCCAACAACAACTTTAGAGACTATTTAAAGAAAAATCTTTTTTTAGAATTCTTCCTTAACGATATCTCTCGAACGAAACAATCCATTTTGATGCAGTTTGCAAAATTGAGGTTGTTAAAGGCAACAGTTGGTTAGACTTTCAAATTTGTCGGTTGAGCAGTTTACGAAATATTGTAAAAACACTATTTCAAAAAATTTTCTGCAAGAGATGTTTCTTCAAAACGTATTATACCTCTTGAAGAAATCAACCGATTTTTATGTAATTTATGGCAGCCAATGCAGCTCTTTGGGAAAAAAGTTGCATTGACTTTGGTATCGGACCCCTGCCGAATCTTGCAAACTGCAAGATTAGGATCTGTTAATCCGTTCAAAAGTTATGAGAGGTTTACATACACATACATGGATGTATGCCTGTATGCACATTTACGAACGCACGCACAAATACATAAACGCGCACACGTACGAACACACACGCACACGCACGCGCGCTCACGCATACACACGCGCGCTCACACACACACACACACACACACACACACACACACACACATGCACACAAATATAGTTCCTAGGATTCTAAAATGTCAAAGTCTGCTGAAAACTCGATTTTCGAAAATCCGGGTGAAAACAATAATTTCCCAATTTCGTAGTAAGAAGTTAAAAATGTTGATGTCGATAATAAAATATACATTATCACAAAAATTATTATCGAATTATTGAGGCATGTACAATTCTTCACAACAATGATACATTAAAAATACAATACGATACGTTAAAAATTGTATGATATAGCTGATGATATAGCCAGATGAGACAGAACCAATACAATGTATTGCACGATTCGCAGGGCGCAGCGACTGAGAGTGCTCTAATCTCATTTGTAGGCGTATTTCAGTTTCAGTATATAAAATCGTTCTTATACTTTAAACTAGACGTTAAATCCAATTTATTGTCAATGTTTAAATAATTAGAGACATTAAATTATAAGAATATTTTATTTCCTAATTGATTTACATTGGATTACATTACAAAAAATGTAATTGAAAAATATGTGTACAGCCGTCCGTTCATCTGTGCGTCAGTGGGTGGGTCTTCACGATTTAGAAAAATATAAATAATGAATTAAGATAAATTGTATCAAATAAGATTCAATATATTCTAAGGAGGATCCCTATTGATTTTTGTTATTGAATTCGCAACCGCTTATTAGTTATCAATGAAAGTCGAACAAGTTCTTTAGTTTTTCTCTTGTAAAAATTGTTGCTACTATTTTCATCTCTTTCATATTTATATGCACGTGCGTATACTTCTTTTTTCGTTTTGCATCGCCTGTTTTTTTTATTAATTCTTTACACCTCCAGGTGGCGCTACTAAAAAAAAATAACTGTACTAAGTAAACCAATTTAATAGCATTAAATAATAAATAAAAAAAATTCCACAACCTAATCTCGCATACATTGTTAGGGACATTCTCTATCTGCAGCATGTCCTGAGCAGACGATGCGGTATTAGTCTGACTGCAATATCAATGTAATTCCGTGTACCTCTCGCACTATCGAGAAGTGTTTGCGCTACGAATTAGACGAATTTAGAGAGCGGGTGTTTAAGCGATCACGAATTTAAACCACGTCCAACAAACGACTAACCCACTCTTGGAACAGAACGATGGATGCATAACGCATCGGCCATTGTGTCGGCGCCTTTGAAAGTTTTTAGTGCCCGATGACATGTTTTATTCGACGAATCGCGTCACGGTTTTGATCCCATAGATATAGAATTATTTGGAACGAGCTATGGAATGACAATTATCCTTTTGAGTTTGTCGCACACACGTACGGAATATGAGACGTCGTATTGTTTATCATATTTGTTGAGCATCGTTTGAAAAGGGCTAAATCAACTCAACCCTGGTCCTATTTGCGACTGATTTAAAAACTAAGCTACGTGTCATCGAAAACGGTTTGATTTTACAAATAAAGTTCGATCAAAAGTTTCCAATAATAATGTCGATAGCATGTTATTTTTACTTATTTGCGCTTTATCCAAGTACAACTTCTCCATTCGCACTTTAGCGTAATCAAATCGAACAGAACTTGCGACATCTGTAATACGATATGCCTGTGGCCGATACCCATCTAGGACGAGTGACGAACCCGCCGTGGAGTTGAAGCGCGGTTTTTCCGAGCACATTTCATCTCGACATCTCACAGGATGATGGAGTGTTAATGCCCGCGATGACGGCATAGACCCTTATCACTTTAATTGAAATCATCACAATTGCTCGCTTCATTAGAGGATTGTACGTGCGATCTCAGAATGATTAATCGACTTAAGTCACAATAAAAATAATTTGCTATAATAATTATTATATTTTTGAAACAAATATATTACGTAGTATCAAAATTATACTCGCATATTCGACCTTTATAATGTATAATTTCTAAAACTGAGCTTTGTTGTCTAAAATTTTCCGGCTACCGGACGAGAATATTATTTCAATTCTCTTTCGACGAAACATAACAATGTTGATGGGCAATGAAGGATTGAATGTTATGACAACACATTCTTACGAAAAAATTGATATTACTAGAATACATAAACAAATCTAAATATGTAAAACTCTTTGTACTTTTGAAAGTAAATTGTTTTAATTTTCGGGTAGGATTGTCCACATTTGTCTATTATTGTTTAAACCCCTAAATAACGATAACCTTTGCCGTAATTGGACTCTTCGCCTCTTCACTCTCTTATAGAATATTCTAATCTATTAATAAAGAAAGAAATATATATTACATTCAAAACTTGAATTATAGCAAAATAAATCCAATTGATTTTAGCGGCTGTTCTTATCCATATTAGTAAACGAAAAATCAATTTTTTATTATATATACAGCATTAACGATTTATAATTTTACAATTTTTGAAACAAATACCATGAAAATTTCCAAATATTTCTCTTTTAATAAAGCCATCTAATTAATAATGTATATTTTTCTACTTTAAATATTTAAACATAAAAATACAAGTATCTAATTTTGTATTATTTCATTTCGTTTTTACAGTTATAACACCTAATAAAAAAAATCAGAAATTTGTACGATTTTTTACAGTTACTTTTTAAGCTAATATACGCAGATATTGACGCATAACAAATTAACAATTATTGATCACAACGACGTCTACATAGAAACCCCAGGGGGCGCATCAGAGAGATCAAATCTAGTGTTCCTGTTGACCTAGATCTGTGTTCCTTGTCTGTCATCTCGTGAATTCGACCGGGTGTACTGAACCTTCTCTTGGTCAAGCGCCCTTGAATATATCTCGATCCGTTTCACGAACACTCATCGCTGTTGGACGCCAATTGTTTCGAGTGTCATTCTAGAGTTGCTCATTAGCGCCGAGGAGAAAACGACTACTGTAGCAGACCGGATTGTGGGGAGTTCTGGATCCATCTTAAATTTATATTATATATTTTTGTGGAGATGTGTATATATTAAATGCTCATGAAAATATTTTTCCTTTTACGGTTCGATTTTGAAATAAAAACAACTAAGAAAGACTTTCAATACGATCTGCAAATAGCATAATATTTTTTTGATATACTTTAACAAGTCTTTATTATTTTTGGAGTTTACTGCTTAAGAATCGATTTCATATTTAGGCCCGGGGTTTGGAATTTTATGGGAGTAAAATCAAGTGTTAGATAAATGACGTTACGCCATCGTCATGGTACTGAAATAAATAAATCGTCATGGTTACTGTTTACATTTCAATCGATCAGAATGTGACAAATACCACTTATACTTGGTGGAGATTTTAATATTGATTTTAATAAAGAAGATGGTTTCCGTTTAGTACAATTTCTGAAAGATGAACTGAACTTAGATTTAATTTCTGACAGAACACTAGGGACAACTAGATATGGTTCAACTATTGATGCGATGTTTTCACGATTTATCACACATGTATCTTCCGACATTCATGTATCATATTTTAGTTACCATAAACCAATTGTTTCAGTGTTTAATGATACCGCTATTGTTCCTGTGATAAACGTTACGCAAGATAACGTCAATGATAGAGAAAATCAATCTTACTAAAAATTTTATTGTATAACATAATTATTTTCAATATTTTCTTAAATGACGAATTAATTGTTTTACTATTAACATAAATAAATGAATTGTGTATTATGCTTTGAATAATATAATAGATGCTTTCATTTACCATTATACTAATCTATATGTACGATATCATCTTAAAGCAGTAAACTCCATACGTGCGTCGGAGCTGATACACTTTTTTATAACGTGTTTTGTGACTGAATCGAAGTTTTTCAATACATCCGACAGAACGTCGAGTGAACTATGAAAAACGGTTCTAGCGTTAAACGACGTGTCACGCCGCTCCATCATGGCACCTCGTTACTTCGCATTTTTCCTACCGCATATTAATTTAGCTTTACCGAATTCTATTAAAATTCATATAAAAATAAATCATAAAATTATTACACTGTTCAATATTTTTTGTACAACTGTGCGTGAAAAATTCTTCACTTCTGACGTCCCTTCACATGCGCTTAATTTTCATATGATTATTGTTTCCGACACGCGTATAGAGTCTGGAACAAGTCTAGCTTAGTCTTCACGGTTTAGGTTTCTGGCCCGCGCTACAGTCAGCATCAGCTCAGGCACAACTTCCATGCATGTCCACATACAGAAGGAGCTAAACAGATAAGGCTTCATATGAAAAGATTACCGTTAACCTGATATAAGTAGCAAACGCATCCAGAACTCTCGATTGGCGGAGATTTTTGCAAAGGTGAATGTATCAAGAAACTCTGATAAAACTAAAAATAATTATTAATTTTTTGTATCGAAGGTGGCCAATTTCCAGTAGCGGTTCATCTGAGTAATGCAGTTTTGCTGTTAAAGGCATAGAAATTTAAAAGCAATCCGTTCTAAGGTTTTATGAAAAAATATGTTTACGCCATGAAAAATGTGGTTAAGTGCTAAAGTACATTTTATAGTCACTATTTAATTGAATGAAATACTACTTAGTACATGTGGACACATGACAGTTAATAAATTTCACTTATATTAAACTTTTAACCTCATGTTATGCCAAAATGTTATTGAAGGGTGCTCGTATTTTACCCATTGCATCCATATAAAATAGTTTAAAAAAATACATAATAATGTGTGTGTGTTTGTGTCACGACTACTTTTCTTAGTTACTATTACTATTTAAAATTAGGCAAGCTGTAAAACTTATTTATAAATTTCAGATTTATCGTATAAAAGTTAAATACTGACGATGTCAAGAAGTAATGTTTGTTTTCCTTTTAGCTACAGTGTTATTTCATTTCAAAACTTAGACTGCTTAATATATAACAAACGTATATACAAAATGTCTTACAAACTTATGCGGTACGATTGGTGTGTGAGTTTGATTCGTATTTTTCTTTATTTCTGTCACGGAAATTGCACAAGATATTAACGATACTCTTAACTTATTAAGTGATCGTGTACGATTAAGATTGTTGCTGTCTATAAAAATACTGGCATTCCGCACTCGGTGTTTCACTCCCGATATCGCTCTCAACTTTGTTCCCTATTTTAATATCATATGTAGTTGAGATATCGGTTTTCATTTCGATTTCGGTCATTTTACTGCTTTTGGTTCCAACTCTACTCTTGGAATGTGTACGTTCGCAGACTCTCACCTAATACAGCACAGCCAAAGACAAAATGCATAAGCCAAGTCATGCAGCCAGTTATTAGATGCGCCCATAACTAAGACGGCGGGTTATGGGACTATCCCCGTCGCCCGTTTCACACGTAACAAAAGAACTTCTTTTTTTTATTTACACTCGAAGTACGGGCTTCTGTGAGATGTTTTCCTATGCGGCGTCGTTAGCGAGCCGCGTTGTTGAATAAACAATAGCACCTGCTCAAGCGCAGAAAAGTGCCTTGGATACACGACGTCCGCGACGTGATCGTGTATCGGCCGCTCTGCAAACTATCATCGCCGAAGATGCTGGCACGAAATAATTATTATGCGGGAGTTCGAATACGACTTGTGAGGTTTCGACAGGTTTTTCGTGTCGCTAATTTAAAAATTCTAAAAGACCACCCTCGATTGTGTATTTTAAAGGGCGACTTTCCAAAAAGCCAAAACAGCCTAACCGAAAGTCTAAATGCTAATTTTCTCATTTTCAATTACAATGACGGCCAACACGAATTACAATCCGCAGTTTTTGACTCTTGAGGGTTGATTTTGAGAGAAGTAAAGCAGAGAGATAAGGGGATCAGCACCTGTGTGGTGGCCGATTCATCTGCATCACCATGCTGGAACAAGTCATAAATTATCTCTAATCAGAGGTCTAATTGCTCGTTCTTTTAGTTCTATAAAACCAGATAAGTGCGATTTGAACTCGCGTGGAAAGGGTTCCACATGATATATATGTTAACTACCTTATTTTTGAAATGTGACCCAATTTTTTTTGTGATAACGAAAACAACTGTATAGATAAGTTTGTACAGATGCTATTGAATTATTTAACTGTTACATTCAGACGCCGTAGTTTTGAAGATAAGGGGGGGTAAATTTTTGTTTATTTCCCTAAACGACTAAAACTATTTATTTTGAAATTATAAGGTGTATATATTTGAGACCCTCACAACAAGCTCTTCCAGTGATATATTATATGATACGTACATTTACCAAAACTTTTTTTAATTTTTGCATCGCGAAAATTGACCCAGTGACCCCCCGCCATATTCGAAATTCATTTAGAAACGTTAGACATCCGTACTCGAGTCACAAAAAATTCATATGTATGCCAGCTTTGTGACTTAACATATCCAGTAGATTTGTGGCAAACGGCCAGATAGACACCCGAGTGACTTTATAAGGGTTCGTTTTTATCATTAGGGCCTACGGAATCCTTAAAAGCGGTGCATTTACAGCAATTTTAAAACATGTGTCATTTCATTAACAAAATCACTATGTATTATATTATATTATATTAAATTCTAATTACTGTGTATTCATTATTAAGAAATTTCAACTTTTTTGGACAGAGTTTCAAAGAAGGTCAACTGCGCCAGATATATCTATTTCAGACGTATCTCTAGCCAGACGATAATTACATTGATTAATTCATAAGCATTTTATTTTGCTAACTACGTTACACGAACAAAAAAAAATAAGTCTATAGAAAATTAGCATAAATTTTAAATATCAATAAATGTCAGCATTTACCCATACAACAATAATAATCAAGCCCGAGTGACTAATGAAACATACGAATATAAATACAATGTTAATTCAATAGTTGTAACTAAAAACTACACTACTGATTCATGACTTATTATTACCGGCCACTACAGAGTCGTTCCGAGAAGAACACGAGGAAACATTGGCAAAAATAATCGATGGCACGGGAGGAGGTGAGGCGACAAATGCGCGTCTTAGTAATCCCTTATATATATTTTTTGTAAGACTTTTTTGTAACCACTCTCACGTGGCAATGTGGGTAGCCAGTACATGACACATATATTTAATTTGGACCAAGGTCGGGCGCCCACAAGCGGAGCAAGCGCTGTGTGATCGAATTGTGTGATACATTCCACCGTTCTAGATGATCATCCTGTAACTGAAGTTGTCAATCGCAAGCAGCAGAGGACGAGCAGGGAAGTGGGTAGAGACCGGATATAGGAAATAGGTTATGTTGACGACAACGTAAGGAATATGGAAAGGCAATAAGATTGTTCACATTAGAGTTGTTCCTTCTTGGAACGACGAGTAGTCATTACTTACTTTTTTTGCTTGTAAAAAAATGACATCTTTGAATATACGAATTACACTGCAGTAGGTACAATGTCCAGTATGTATGACACATGACTTTGTGTCGGCTCTTGGACTCTCGTTGCGTTGCTTCGAACTTTAGCAGCACCGACTAGAGTCACCTCAAATGAATATTTATAGATGAATTCTCATTCTGTTTAAAGTCAAAACACTTATACGTTGTTTAATATACCAATATTTCGTTGTAGCTCCTTTTTCATGTCACTGTAAATTAATTTGATTTTTTTTAGAGTGCGTTTTAGTAACCCTCCCACAACATATATCACTGTCATATTCTTTTTTCCTTGAAACATTTGAAGGAGCAGACGAGCATGCGAGTAATTAAGGAATAGGTAATCACTTCCACCTATGGCACCCTCACATCCTCATAGGAATCACCAGAACAATGCGTTTCGAGCCTTTTAAAAGGGTATAGGATAATTGATAGAGGGCAGGAGCGGGCCACCGGAACTCTCACTTAATGGACAAAAGACGAAACAGCGAAAGCTGCCACTTCATGTTTGTATTCTGTGCTAGTGCGGTGTCGCACCGGCCAAGTTGGCCACAGCATGGTTTTACCACATTACTTTTTGCGTTCATCTGCTTTTATTCTTTCATTCATTATTTCTGCATGATCAAACCGCCTTCTGATATTTTTTTCTAGGATAGTCCTTACATTTTTCCCCAAACCCCATGTCTGCGCACTGCGCAACAATTGCATCTCCACTGTATTAATTTTACTTTCATGTTTCTTCTGCCCGACCCAAAATAATGCATATCTACGTGATCGATACTTATGTTATAAATGGCACATATACTTAATTCATAACTGCATTTACATTTGAATAATATATATTGTTATCATATAGCGACGCAAAGAAAACTGGTCAAGTGCGATTCGAAATCGTTCGATTTAAGTTCGAAAACAAACTCTTCTCTAATATAGTCAAGTCTTCATCTTATTGGGGCTCCAAAGAGACCTGCATCCCACTCTACAAAATTCATTTTAGCGAGTGAACCAGTTTTTCTATTAATAATAGTCGTGTAAGGAATCCAAAAGTGAAAGATGATTTTACGTCAAACGCTCCAATAATTGTATTAAAATCTCCTAATTCAATCTCAAATCCGTAATAAATTTCCAAATAATTATGTCACTAATGCAACAAAATGAGTATAAGATGCCACGTTATTATTATAATAAATATAGATATATTTATAATTATGTTATTAACCACAAAATTAAAATTATAATATTGCTTTTAATCAAAACGTTACAAGTGTACAACGATTCGAGTCACAAGGAAAAATGAATCAATATTTAAAGAAAAATGTTTTAGTCTCGTGAATACAGACATTTTAATTTGTTAATTGATCTTTTTAAAATGATTCATGCGCGTGAGATAGGTCAAAAAACTCGAGAGGACGAAGATCTTCATGGTGGACCATCTAGTCAATTAACGTTACGGACGCGCATCGACAATCTAGAGTTACGCATAACTCGTGTTTATATTTCATTCATTGTAGTGCCCAAACTTGTGTTGATTTACCAACGCGGACGCCGGCACGGGGCGCAATACAAAAGAGGCACTAAGCTACGGCAGTAAAGTCGAAGATCCCGAACGAGCGTTCGATAGAGTGCACATGGGGGGATTGGTAAATATGGTGAACGGCGCGGGCGCATTCAAACGTGCTTCGATCGTCGGCTCAGTCGTATTCGGCGTATTCATTGAGTGACACGCGCCCGCGCACGCGTTCGCACAATATCGAACTTGAGTTTTTTTTTCGGTGTCTCCCAAGGTCTGTTGTTAGAGTCAGTGCTTTATACAATACATGTTTATTTAACTTTTGTATATATCGAAAGTCAAAGTTCTACATTTTTGTAATAGAAAATTGATTACCCGTGGTCCGGTATGGTTTGATGCTGTGTTGTATGGTGAGGAATTTTTATAAATATTCAGTAAATTATGAATGAAAGTGACTATGTTTAGTTTTTTTATATTTTGCCATAACAACGGGGTAAATATAATATTTACGTTCACAATTTTATGTTTCTAGCAATGGATACGAGAAAATTATTTTTTATAGGTAGAGTAAAGATTGTTTTTACTTCTTGTGCCATTATCATATTGTTTATACAATACAAATACATGTAAATAAACAATGAGTATTTATACGAATAGTAAACAATTTTCCTGTTTAGGCGATGGATATTCAAAAATACATCTATTGAAGTATTAAATTTGTTACATTTATACAAAACACTTAAAAGCTCGCTCATGAATCCTCGTTTACTGACGAAACGGACCCAACGTCTGTCTGATTTAATAAAATTTTTAGACCTGTTTCTCAACTCTCCGGAAATCGCTTCGGATCAACGCATTCCAGTTGGTGAACTTCAATTTCCATAAAAGCGTAGTCGTGCGCAGTTCACGGACAAAATAGATGAACCGAAAATAAAAACGGACTTCAAGTGTACAAAAATCGGAGGCAGCAAACAGTCGATGATAAGCCGCCGGCGATAAGATAACGGAATGTTTTGTCATTAAGCGATCAATCTCGGATAAGTTGCGGATGTTGTCTTTGATGGAGTCGCTTTATATTTAGGATTACCTTCCGAGAGCTTGGAAAAATATCGCGTCTCGATTTGGAACGTAATTCATTCCTTTTCGGCAGGTGCCTGGCCACTTTTAATAAAGACCACTTGATAACAACAATTTGTCATTTTAGAACCAAAAGGTGGCAGGTTCGATCCTGATCACGGGCGAATGTATTTCTAGCTCAATCGACATTTTACCGTCGTGCTTCGAAGACCGCATTAAGCCGCCGGCCCCGGACGTAGCCATCGCGTTAGTGACGAGGATCCTTAGCGGCCCGCGACCCGCGCCGGCCCAAGCTCAATCCGAAGTTCTTCGATTGAACCTGACAGAACATATAACAGTTCTAAAAGAATATATTGAATGTCATATTTTCGGTTGATAGAGCGCTAGTGTATCCGATCATGGTCTTCTGCATTGTCCCCTGTAGAAAATTAGAGAAATGGGCAGGGCGGCCGTTGACTCGAGCCAGAATTTGCCTGTGGCAAACTGGGGCAGCGATCGACAAAAAAAAAATTGTCGGCATCTGTTCGCAAACGAAGGTCGATCGACGAAACGGCTGTCTCGTTTCACTGCGCGCCGGCAATCGCTTTTATAATTCTCTATTCGTCTGCACTATCCATCGCCGCTTCGTAGAACCACAAAATAACAGAACCGAGAAGGAAAGACCCGAGTTTATTTAATGATTATCTGCTTTCGCGGTCGAAGTTTTTACGGCTTTGTGACTAATTTTATTTTTAGTGCGCCTGCGCCGGTGTTCGTTTGGAGTGACTCTAGGCGATTGAAAAAAACATTATATACTTATTTTTTTTTAAATCGGGTAGGAGGGGGGTCAAACTCTCGAACAAACAAACAAACAAACGAATTTACTCTCATTTAATGCTTAGAAAAAATACGTAGTCATTAAGTATATTCTTTATAAAAACTATTATTTTTTCTCGATCAAATTCAAATATATCTTTACTTCATAGGTCACGAACAACGCTTGAAATACGTCACAATACTTAAAGGATTTACATTTTACTATTTAGCTTTACCACTTTACCACTCTTTCAAAAGGCAGTTATCCCTCAAGAAAAACGAGCAAAAAACTTGAAGGTAGCCCTTTTCAACCTTAAATAAATTATATTATACAAACATATATAAATTTTTAACATAAAGAAACAAATCCGTTAGAAGTCAAGCTGGTTGTATCCATGAATAATTGTCCCCTAAATACCCTTTTTTAACAAGCATTTCCTTAGCAATGATTTTTAATTTGATCAAGGGTAGATTTTGTATATTTTCAGGAACCTTATTGAACATGCGCACACTGAGACTTCTAAACGAATTGTTGACTTTTATGTAGTCTGTAGTATGTATGTAGTAGTATGTAGGAAGATGCGTTTGTTGTTTGATTTAGTGAAGTGAATTATGTATTTTTGTCCAACAGGCTAGCACAACTTTCCAGTTACGATCGTACAAACGTACACATACCCGGTTAGACCTGTTCTCTTTCTTTGGTTCTATCGCTAATTGACATTTGTTATTTTTAATTGTACTAAAACGACTAAAAGTTGGAATTTAATTGTTATTAAAAAAAATCTGTAGACAATTATCGATTGACTAGAATTCAAATATCGACAAATACTTGCAGGTGAAACACGTAAATTATGCTAAAACCTAATATCTAGAATTTAATTAAAAATGCATTTTCTTATGTTAGTCTCCCGCCATAACAATTCTTCTCGCTGCAAAAGGCGTTTATAAAATGCACGCGCCTCTATTTTCGTATCAAGTTAAAGTTCATTAAGGATCATTTGTAAGTCCATTTACTACAGACGGAAAGTTAAGTACGATCCGAGAAGTTCTATGTCTAAGTATGTGTTAAAAATGGTGGAAATTTATGAATTAGAAGAGTTAGTACGTACTTGGAAGGTGTGATATCATATGATACGAAACATCATGATCAGCTTTAACAATAGTTATTAATTAAATTCGTATTTCTGGAAAATATTAGGTTTCAGGAAACGATTAAATAAAATTTAAATATAGCACACAATAATAAGATACATATAATGGTAGAAAATTTAATATTTGTGGGAAAATTAAGTTTTTAACAGGACAAATTTCACTTTACTACTTGTTCACTCTACATAGACAAGTTAATTCAATAAATGATACAAATAACACAACCTAATAGCCCTTCTTTCTTTGCTTTGATTTGCTAAAAAACAAGTAGTTGTATAATTTATATTACGAATAGGCAGTTAGTCGATGCATACCAATTTTATGACTATTAGTTTTGACAATTTTACTTTTCGTTCATCGCTTATTTTTAAAATATTTGTTACGTATTGTCATATTTCCGTATTATATATATATATATATATATATATATATATATATATATATATATATATATATATATATATATATATACGTTAAGCGAGTTAAGTTTTATTACCAAGCAAACTCTTGATATTTTAAAAATTCGATAACATTGTTTTATTTATATAAAAAAATATCCTAAATAGAACAAAAAATAATTGTGCTCCTTAAAAACTCATATATCTTCTATCGAGTTGCGTTAATGGCCATCCCGCCACAGCATCCACTGATAAATATATGGTCACGTTCACTGTTACTATTTGACTTTCTATATACTACATTTACTTATACTTAAGTACGATTTCGAAATGTAGATAATTAAACTTATATTGCTTTATTTAAAATGTAAAATTACCAAAATACTTTTCCTCTTAATATTTAAAGAAAATCGCAGTGAAAAATTCTGACTATTATATAGGCTAGTTAATTAGAGTATTTGGAGATAGTGAAAAATCCTGGGTTATTAAGAACATAATTAAACCTCATTAGGCTATCTGAGGAATTTTACACAATTGATTTTTCTCAGTACGCCTCCCTAATTAGCACTTCAAAATCCATGCAATCAGGCCTTGTTTATAAAACGATTTAAGGTTTGTTTATTATAACTCGCTTTGTCTACCCAGCCCTTTATACGTGCATTATGTAAATCGCTCACGTATCTAAGATGCGTGTTCAATTTCTCCGATGTCGAAATAAGAAGCTCGCCCGACACGTGTCGTGCACTTCAAGTCACACACGTGTGACATTATCTCTACCGCGCCATCTCCCGGCGCCCGGGATCGAGGCCGCGGTACACACAATCACAAATTTTGTGACAGCGCCGCGACTCCCGTCACGTAAGCTCCGATAGCTGCCCCGAACAATTTCTCCTATTGAAACCAGTTAACGACTTACTCGATTACACTGCGCCAATGACGCACCGGCTCGTGCGCACGACACACAGACGCACGCGCAAGTCACGCATACGACGGAGATGTAACGAATTTTCGTTATCTTGTAGTGGAAAATTGGATTTTAAGTGTTCTTAATTGTGATCGCCTCAAATAAATAGTTTCGGAATGGCGAAAGCCTGGCTTATCCTGCATTAGTCATGCTCTTCTAAATCTCAAAGTATTTTTTTTTGGGTTCCGCAACCAATTGCTTATGCTTACAATTTAAGAAAAATAGCGTTCTCGTTGTCTCTTAAATTTAATCTCAAGTAAACTGTAATTATTGAAAGTCTGGAGGACAAAATTGGAAAAACCTTCTAAATACCTTTTACGTTTTTATACATTTGAGGTTAGTTTGAAGTTTTGGTTTTTCACTTGGAATTAATCAGTATGATGTGGTCTGATTATGGCCTCCATGGAACTAATGGACGAGCTCTAGATCTATACAGACACCCAAGTGATGTGACATGTCTGTCACACGTGACAAAATGTGATATCCCCTTCTCCTCGTAGATTTTACAGTGGTGCACGGTCATAGTTCGGACAAGCGCGTGTTTAAATCACGAAATTAGTGTTCCGTGTTAATTTTGTGTTCAATTTTCATTTTTTTGATGTTTGATGATGATGATGATGATGACCAATTGTTTAGCCCATTTTATATTCATCTATAAGAGGTGTCATACTTCTTTTTACATTAATACAAGCAAAAAATGTTGATACAACTTGTTGTAGAAATACTTCGTTACAGATGTCTGCTATTTTGTGTGTGCATATATCGAACGACACTTTTGTAAATAGGCGGCCTTCAAGAAAAGGGCTAGCCTAAATGAGCATTAAATTTCGGTTTAAACGAAATATAATATTATGTTAGCATAATACAATATTATATACAATGTTGACTTGAGTCGAATAAAGTTACTTCAAGCGAAGGCTAACGAGCTAATGCAGTGGCATTGGTTAATGTGTAATCAAAGAATTAGAAAAGCAGAGACATTGCTTCATCACGTGTCTGTATAGTTTGTTTTATTTTTTTCACAATTATAAGATTGCAAATCTGTTATTAGCTATTTGTTATCACATTGATTTGCTTGCGTTAATATGTATTTGTGCAGTACAATATCCATAATGAGTTGTTTGAAAACTTAATTACGATCATTGTGATGTTTCAAATTTACAACCCAACTTATTGCGGTTGAGAGTAATAATATAGTTAAATATTGTTCAATTTAAACAAACAAATTATTAGAATAAGTATAATTTACTTAATGAGACTTTTTTCGAAGCTTTGTTGTCGTAGTCTCTTCCCTACATAAATTTGTTATAATTAACAAATTATTAACCTCCAAAGCAAACAGGGGTATCATAAGCTTGACGTGTATCTATATATCTGTGTGTCTGTGTGTTTGTTGGTGGTATCATAGCTCTCGAGCAGCTGAACCGACTTTGATTTAGTATTTTTTGTCTGAAATATGAATTGATCGAGATCGAGAGTATTCCTAGCTGTGATTCAAGAAAATCTGTTCGTCCGTTTTAAGATTATCAGGCCCTTTTCTAGTAAGCATCTTCCGCAGGTCTGATCGACTTGAAATTCGGTATTCGATTACTTCAATGATATCAGAACACCTGATATCATTGAACCTGGAATTCGCAGGACACTTAACTTCTCCACCAACTCACAGCAAAGGTATTGTGTTTGGGATCATTGAAATGGTCTCGAATGGTTTAGAGATAGACGGACTAGCTTCCGCCTGCGGCTCCGCTCATAGACGTAGAATGAACTCCTTCATATTAGGTATCGGCTGATCACGCTCTCGACCGTGGCGCCGATCGCTATCCTGAGCTCGATTCCATCCCGATCCTGGTCTCGCTTTTAATTTGTCCCACTCCCGATTCCGATGGCTGTACCGCTT
Source organism: Eumeta japonica (assembly GCA_005406025.1). Taxonomy (NCBI): domain Eukaryota; kingdom Metazoa; phylum Arthropoda; class Insecta; order Lepidoptera; family Psychidae; genus Eumeta; species Eumeta japonica. The sequence goes on from BGZK01000257.1 coordinate 66,062, forward strand.
TTAACTCTGAGCAGATCTTGATTCAAGTAGGTTCCGATTCTGGACTCGCATTGTTCGTTGAATATGATAAGGCACGGTGGTGGTGGAGGACGGACTGCTAACGTGGGAGATGGTTTAAAGGAATCAAGTCAAGGAATGATTAGGATGTGCATGGTAGAGTAGGGTAATGAATACAGTACGGTAGCACGGTGTCACATGTTGATGAACTTTAATTACTAATAGTAATAAAGTACAAAGTATTTTAAATACAACATTTAGTAAAAAAAATAATTATTGAAACCTTACTTTTTTTACTATTATGCTAGAGTCGACCTATCTTGAAGATTATTAAACAACTTTCTTTGGCTAACTTCACAAAGAACAAAATCCTGCAAGCTTTTTATACAAATTCATGGCCACGTGTACTCGGAGTTACATTGCTTTTTTTTTACTTACGGGCATATGTCGATCACAGCGTGTCTACTAGTAGTATATAAACGTTAAGAAGCAAGAAATAAAATTAATTAAAAAATGTTGAAAAGCCCTCAAGCAAACAATTTCTGTAAAAAGTAAAAATACATAATACGTGGCCCTTTAAGTTCAATATAAGTATTTTAATCTAAGCATCGTCGTGTCGGGCGACCATTAAGTTGCCATATAAAATAACAGGATTCAAGTAAAAACTATGAAGCATGAAGTTTAAATGTAATTGAGCTACCTAGGTAAATTTGAATATTTACTCACGATGCCTAGATAACATCAGTGTTAGAATCTAAGTCTTAATTTTAGCAGTAACACTAACACAACAATGCTTGGTTCAAAATATTATCTGCTACTCATATATTGAATTTAAAGGGACAATACCTATCTTTTTTTTTTACTTTTTAGAGGTATTGTTTGCGCCAGGAGTTTTGTAAATTTTAAATTTTATTTTATTTTAAAAGGAATAATACTCACAGTACTAACCTTAACTATAAAGAATTCACTGCGAGGATTTTTATGAAATAAACTGATAAGCGACAATTAATATTGTAAGAAAACACTCGTCGCTCAGATCCCAAGCTAAAGGTTTTACACATCAATATGAATTTATGAAGGCTGTTACTGAGTGTGGAACTTACGAGGGCATTAGCATATTGAAATCTATGTCACAAATTACATTTAGCTAAATAGGATTCAGAACTTATCACATTTCGAGCTGCGCACCCGCAGGTCGCGTTGCCAAATTTATTTTCCTTACGTGTCGTGAAATACGTATTGTTTTACGTTTGCTTATTATCCAAATTTGGGGTTTAAATTCTCAGGCGATCTTGAATGTCTATGTGATTGCTGCGGACGCAAACCTTGAAAAGCTACAGAGCGTCTGTCGTGTACACTAACGGAAAACTGACGACATCTTTGAGAAGATCGCCTTGAACCCCTGCATACATTGTGACGAGATATGTCAAATACCTAAGTTGCTGTACGTGGGATATCAGTCCCGAGTCCTACGTGAGTTTATTTATGTGTCCACAGAATAATTAATTCGTGACTCATCAAGGTTATCAGTTAAAGCAATTATTAATAGCTAAAGAATTTCCTATCCATTTCTAATGTTCAATGCAATCTGCGTGGTAAATTTTTTTTTCATAAATGCGTACACTTTACAAAAAAGATCGAAGGTTTCACAAACGCACGCACCGCACGGCCGATTTATTTTTGTTGCTACAATTAACTTCATACTTGCTTCGTCGGCTATCTATCATTTCACTGCTATGAGATACTGTAATATTTTTGATTCATACTAACTGTGTTCGCTGCTTCGTATGGGTACAATTTATTTTCTGATTATAGAAATTTAAAAAATCAAGTAATCTGCTGTGAGACGAATTCGATGAAATAAATAGATACGCTCAAGTTACTAGTGAAAACTTAATGAAAATCCGCTTAATGTTTTTGGATATTAGCGTGCCCAAAGTAACAAAAAATAGCCTAAGTTTTTAAAAATACTGTTTTTGTATTTTATTACAGCGGTACATCGTCCGCAATAGGGCTTTTCAACGCACTTGACGTGATCTGTGAGGTACAGAGCATGTGATTTAACTTGGTTTCGACTTTGATTTAAGTTAAGAATGCATTGGTCGATTCTATGGTAACCAGGCGTCGAACCTGCTATCTTCTGGTCTGCAGACGAATGAATCCATCGCAATTATCTACAAAAACTGCATACCCTAGACTTTATTATTCATTTGTATTATGGATATGTAATAACCAATTTATTTTGTAGAAAAATAAAATCCATTTTGTGCACACATACACATTTCTCCGTTTTCGTTAAACGAATTAATCGACATTGATTTCCACTGATCTACTTGTGAAACTTAATTCTTTACATATCAATATATCTTGGGAAATCATCAATCAAACAAGAACATTTCTATTCTTATCAATTTTTTTTTTGGATCATTTAGAAAATCATCCACGACTTCTTATGGTTGATTGAAATAAACATATTATCGAATGTTCAGTTAGTAAACTCATCTTACTTATGGTCTGTCCTAAAAAAATACTTTCAAACCCATAAATCTCACTAGTAGATGTTGAAATATACATCGAAAGAGCTAATGTCACATTTTCACTCGACCCTCTTAACTTTTTTTTGTCGCCGAAAAAAGAAAAAAACCCAATCTAATACTCCTTAAAAGAGAGTTATTTATGGCTCTTTTTTTTTTTGTTGTCTATGGAAACAAAACACCCGCTAGGAATCGACATCCGCCGTCGCGCGTGCAAGAGTGTTTTTTTTTCTCGTATTTGAGAGAACAAGAGTTAAAATAATAGAACACCCCGAAATAACCGAGTTCGAAGTCACGGCTGTCCGCCGTGTGTACTGAACGCCGATCGGTCACGCCGCGGAGGTCGCGATGTCGATGGGTGATCTATTCTGAGCTGCATGATATTTTATTTATAATTACCAGATTTTTTTCTATTTAGAAATAGTTTGTCCACTCGGGTTGTTTGTTGGCAAACGACGATAAACTTGATAGTGATACTGAAAGGAGAGTGTGTACAGGAAATAAAGTGAATGGGGCCGTGCTTGCTATTACGAATAATAAGACTGTCTCTCGACAATCGTTTTTGGCTGTCCGTAATGGAATCCCGGTCTACCCTTGTGTACAAAAGTGAAAAATGGGCATTGCAGAAGTAAACTGAAAGTAAAATCGATGCAGTATCTTTGAAAGTTACATGTAAGAAAAATTATATTAGAGAGCGGTGCGGTTTGAAATAAGATCTGGTGAATAGTGAAGATAAAAAGGTATGTTGCAATGGTTTGACCATCTGGAAAGGGTGAACGAAAGTAGACTGATAGAACAAATTTACAGAGCGTGATGTTAAGGTCTATAAGAGTCGTTCTAGAAATATTGCGCACACCGACCTGGTGACATGTTACAGTAGGGCCAAATTTTAAGCATCAGGAACTTATGAGCTTGCATGAAAAGTTTTATGGATGCCGTTGAAGCGAAAGAGATATGAAAAGAGCGTACTACGTGAACGTCTCTGTTTATCCTTCGAAGAGGTGTGAGTTTATAATAAAAATGTCTCGATATGAATTGCCTCCGATTTGCTTGATAGAAAAAAAAAAAAATAAATGAGTGCCTGTAACTTTTACGCGAGATTGAAGTAAACGTTTTTAATTGGCATTGTAGCAGGTAATACTAATGCATTAAAGTCAATAAGCCTTATTGCAGTAACAAGTCAATAATATAGACCGAGTTTAGAATCATGATTGATAGTGAGATCGCTCGATATACCAAATTAAAAATATCATATGTTCACTCTTGACGTGTTGCTAGTATTTGTTGTTAATAAAGTATTGAAATAATTTATTAATGACTTATTTACTTTTAATATACATAGAGATCACTAAATAGAAAAAATGAATTTATTTCATGTCCACTCGGATGCAGTCGCCCAAACAGCGAGTCATTAATGAAATGATTAATAATAAATATATTAAGGGTTGACTTATGGAGTTGTAGTTTACTGCACCTCTATATTGGCCATCTTTAATTTAAGTATTTCTGGTTTGGCGACAAACACGAAATTAAAATTATTAATGCGGAAATTGAGTAAATGGATTTTAGTCAACGCTACTTCCCTCCAAAAAAAGTCTAACTCGCGGCTGAAGAAGTTTCACCTCGATGATCTATTTTTTATATAAAAGACTGGTTTGGTTGAAAAAAATCATATATCGTTTCGTATAAAACTCTCGGCCTATACGAGTCATATTTAAACGAATGTCGAATAAATACAAATATAATAATATGATAAACATTGCACCATGTGTCGTATTTTCTTTGTGCCTTTGTGAGTTTACAGCATGCACGTAAATTGTCATTGTTTCAACCGCGCTGACAAAATGTATTTTTTAAAGTGTATACATAAATATTTTTAAGAAATCAATGAACCTTTCAACAGTTCTGTGCTTACATAAAGCTAGTAAACAATAACCGTGACAAATAAAGTCGGGACACAGAATAGTATCCTCAATGATAAGTCACGTACGTGCAAATTAATTTCGTAATAATGGTCGCACGTGCGTTATCAATAAGAGACCGGTCAAGCGCGACTCACAGTTGTGCACAGGGAGTTCTGTAAAATGACCTGATCCGTTAAAGTTTATGTACTAACGAAACAGATAGAAGTGCAAAAAATTAAAATGCATCATATTATCTTGGAGCCAGATGTTTTTATATTTACGCCTAGGTAACAATAATTTGCAGACTCTACGATTGCAAATTATTTGGAGTAAAACTTCAGAATTAGGGGACTTTTTTGTTCATTTTCAGAATAAATAAATAAAAAGAATTAGATTTAAAATAATGCACATATGTTCATTATTATGGCAATAAACATCATTTATATTTTTTTGTTAACAAAATTTAATCATACAATTAAATAGACTTACAGTGCTGGAAAAAAACCTTTTCCTAATACTCAGTATTCAAATAAAAAATTGGCACTCATTGGGGACTGCCGACAGAAATGAAAATTTATAATTATGAAATTTTTTTTTTATTTTAAATTTTTTTATTAAATTAAAAATTTAAATGCATAAACTTTAATCATAATTGGTAATTTAAAACATTAATCTGATTTTTACATCTATCAGCACCTCGAACATTTATTATTTATTATTCAAAACACGTGATGGGCTGCGCAAGCCCATCAAATTGGAATAAAAATTAATAAAATAATAATCCTTTTAGACAAGGCAAAAATAATGTTGTAAACGAATTAAATTTAAGAATATAATTTTCATAAATATAAAAAAGTCTTCGCAGATATTGTTAATTCACGAATACTTTTAGTATTAGTGTCTAGCAAAGCGAATTCATAAGATTTTACACTTACTAAAATCGTCCAAGATTAATAATATATTCAGATACGGCATAATAATCGTAATATCGTATAACTTTTTTAATGAAAGTTTTGAATTTACGAAATGGAAAATTTTAAATTTCAACTGGGATCTTATTATAAAAGCGCACACATTGTCCCTTAAATGATTTGTTATAATTCTACAATTACGCTCCCTTCGGTGTATCGGGACTTGTCCCTTTCAGTCATTGCGACTGGCTGAAGGTTGAGTGATGATGTCGATGATGAAGACATGCCAATTATTGACAAGACAATTTTTGACAAGACAATTTTTGACAAGACAAGACAAGACAATTTTTGCAGCACAAAAATTGTGTTTATATCGGCTGCATGACGCCATAATAAAATTCCATAGGTCAAGAGACTATAAAAGAAACTGAAATAAATTAATCTGGCAGTGCTTTCATTTGTAATCCATAAATGTTTTTTGACTAAATGTGCTAGAGAACTAAAGGGCTTTCGCCAGTTTAGTTATATGGCAATTCCACTGTAACTCAGTATCTAAATTGAGAACAAGAAATAGGGTCGTGTCAACAATTAGGTATCTGATCCCTGACTACTACGTTTGTGTCGACCTATTTAGTATTAAAAAACGAAAATTTAATAAGTTTTGTTCTCTTCTCATAGAGCAAAAGATTATTGATAGTAAACCACTCGACTACTTCTGAGATAGTACTATTTTTTCCATCATAATTTTTTGTCGTCTATTAACCTTAAAAAGTAATGTATCATCAGGAAGTAAGTACAATCCCATGCTCGTTCTCCACGAGGTGTAGTAGATCATCAATATAAACTAGATATAGAAATGGTCCAAGAACTGGAAATTGATACCAATAGTAGTTACCGAAAAAAATGTGTGACTTATAATTCATAAGTATCACATGATACTTAGGTGTCTGTTCATTCATATATAATCCATACATGACTAATATGTAAATGACATACTAATGGAAGGACGGGTGAACGCAAAAGTCTCACCGTAGGGCTTCCGTTCTGAATTTTCACTACGGAACCATATAAAATATAGGTTTTTGTCGCAATTATTTTTCATCCATTTCCATTCAAACCGCAAACACTTTGTTATTCAATAACTTTCCATACGTGATGTAATGTAAGACTGTCGATGTCTTTCTTCAAATCGAAAATCATAACAAACTCAAAAATAGTCCCCTCGACCGAGGCCCCAAGGCGGGCGTAAGCTGCGAGAGCCGCCGCCCGAGGTGCAGCCGCGAAAGCGCCGAGCGTGAAATCACCGTGAAGTTTGGGCCGTGATCATTCCCACGTTGTCGATCGACGCCGGCCATCCGGCCAGTCGACATTGAGACCGTTGACACGCAAGCCGAATGCATATAACGACGATGAAGATGAAATAAAAACGAAATCTAAATTAAATAATAATAACATAAAGTCACACCTGTTTCCCAGAAGGGTAGGCAGAGACTATATATTACGATCTTGGCATATCTCTTTTGCCTCACTGACATCCATTAATCTTTTCATGCCAGCTCGTCGGTTTCAGGTGTTTAAAATTTGGCCCTTTTTTAGTATGCCACCAAAATGATCTGCATAGGGTTTTCTAGGGCGAAGTTGCCGATCTTTCTGTCTCACACAGATTCGTCCTATAGACACATTTGTCAGTCTACTCTCATTCATCCTTTCCAGATCTAAATTAAAATCCGTCAAAAAAAGGATGGACTGTCAGTTATCAAAGATTCTGTGTAATAAATTCCTCGTACAACTTGTCACAGCTTACAACTGCTTTCTTCGTCTAATTGTTAATGTAAAGCACACATTTTTCAGCTATTTTGATAGTGATTTAAAAATTTGATGTTATTCTGTTCGTAAATGAAAATCTTTAAATACAGCATTAGAAAAAAGAGAAATGTAAATGGAATTTACGACAATATGCCACAAATAGCATTGAAGAAATATTTGTTTTGCATTTTTTACTTTAGTGGTAATCAGTAGTACACGGCGCACGCGCCGCACTCAGAGACGCTGGCGTTCTGCTGCTCGAGAAGATCTATATTCTAAAAAGCGCCGTTTCATAAAATTGAAGGAATAAGCTTTGGATTAAAATGGGTTTTCTAGGAAATGTCGATGTTGACAATACGTTCATAGACAAGACGTCCTTAAAGATTAATGCATCTTTAGGTTCCACCACGCAGGTCCTTCTTAACTTTTACTGGGTTATCTTTCAATAGGGATACGAGTCAGGAAGACAGTGAGGTGTGATCAAGGAGTCGAACGATCTTTAATTAAAATATGTGGAGTTACTACGACATTAGAATTAGTAAATACAACATGTTTTAATCCGGTAATCATTTGTGATGTAGAAAATTTGATTATTATTTTCCTTTATTTTGTTTTGTTTTAATACCACAGGATATATTAATATGTTGGTGAACATTTAAATTACTTTAAAATCATTTTAATGCTATATATGATATACAAAACATTAATAAATTATTTCCACGTATTTCCCTTATGGAATAATACGAATATTACGAATAAATATAAACTTTTCTATGTGAACAAAACCATTAGTTACATTATTGTATATTAATAAGTAAAATATTCACAGTTCTAAATTTTAATTAATCTACATTTAATCTAAACACTATGAAAATAAATAACTAGCTTATCCCTTTCCCTTACTTCGAATTTTAACAAACAATTTAAAAAACATCAACACGTCTTCAAGTTCTCAGTAAAAAAAGAACGATGGATCAACAAGGAAAAAAGTTACATAATGGCGTACCTGTCATAATCACGAGCCCATTCTACGGGAATGACTTTGTAAATGGCCCATCGCGCCTATTACAACCCTCACCCACTGCGGTGGTCTGCGAGTTTTAACAAAAAAAAGTCATTATTGAGATGTTAATCGTGACGTGTCGACCGGCTGCTAAGATGCTATCTGACGTTTTGATGCTGGGATATGTACCATATCCGATTTGATAGATACGTTTTGTTTTCGGGCAACGGGTGTGGACCACACCTCTATTATGAGCTTACAAAGGCGCGTTCGGTGAAGACTGTAATAATGATTTGTTTGTACTAAAACATTTAGTTCGTCGCTGTAACCGGCAGAGGCGCTGTATGGATTTCCAGATAAATAGTTTGACATAGTCGCTGGCGCATGCTTGTGTAGAATCGTGATGTGTATATGTTTTGTGTTTCGCTGAAATAATCCGTCCATATAAAGGATATTATGTTATTTTTTTCAGATATGACGTAAATATATTTTGCAAAATGAAAGGCGTGGCCTACTATCTGTTACTGTCCGCAATCCCTTTTAAACGTCAAGTCCGCTTGTAAGCACATACAATGAAGTTACATCGATTGATGTTCTTGTTACCTTCAATCCCGGTACTACTTCTGGTTCTGAACTCGGTCACGCTCCTAATTCTAATTCCGGACTCACAAATTGCTATTCCGCTACAGGTCCTAGTTCGGATTATACGGAATCGGGGGCAAATGTTAGTTTCGAAATAAAGTTTTAGTAAGGCTATGTTATTCAGAGAGAACATAAACAAAGAAGTTGTTTCATTCAAAATAATTACTTTCAGCAATTTAAGAAGTAACAAAATTATTTTGTAGGTTGGCTTAATGAAAAAATTGCTTCTAGTTACATAGCAGATTTTATTTTTAAAAATTATTTTTTATTCAGTTTGCAAAAGAAATGGTCAATATTTAAAATTTCAAGTATACAGTTATCTTATTTAATAATTCGTAAACGAAACTTTCTCGTTGACTAAAAATATTCTTTCAATTAAAGAAAGTCGGTTTTAATATTAATATAACATTTACATATGTGAATACACTTTCATAGAGAAATTCTATTTCAGTAAACCACAACAACTAAGCGACCACACTTAACTAGGACCCTGTCGTTACTCTTACTAAAATTGTTTTAGAAGATAAAATCAATAACATAAAGCCAATCTCTTCCCAATTCGTTAACGGATCGGCTCATTACTTAAATGTCCCCATTAGACAAAATAAAAAATAACTATTTAGTTACGAACCCACACATAATTGTAGCCGACGTGTGTGGTATGTCATCAAAGTCATATGTTTACTCGTAAAATGAAAACTTGAATCAACGTCATTAAAATTAACCAAATAATTACAAATTAACTGACAATTATACATGTATTATTATGTGTATTTCTGTGAAGAGGAAAAACTGTATGTACACATATTAGTATTTATTTATTCTGTGCGCTCTCGCCGATTCGAAGCGGCGCCGGATTAATGGCACAGAGATCGTAAATTGACGCACGGAACCCTAGGAAGATTTGCTAAGTCAACAAACGAAAACGCACTCATGCATCTGTGCGCTTCAAACTCTCGTTTCCTATTATTAACTGCTAACTGTTAAAGTTAAGAACTGAAGACGTCAAAATGTCGGTAATCTCAGTTAACTGTAAATTGCGAAGTTAAAATAACGTATTTTAACGTTTTTAGCTTTTAACTTTAATAGTTAGCAGTGAATCATTGCAAACGAGAGTTTGATGCCGACGTCGGCAACTCGGCGGTTGTGCGAATGGGGCCGTCTGTGAATGTTAAACCGTTGTCTCGTATGCGTTTTTTATCATTATATAAACTTTTGAGTTCTATAAACACATCGAGTTATACATCATTTTTTATACATTTATATACGTAAAACGACCGGCAACGGCGCCGTAAAATTTTCACGTGAATGATAGAAAACGCATACGAAATAGTAACAGTTAAAACTGACAATTTTTTCGGATCTCTATTACACCAAACATGTGTCTACTAAACTGTATTGTTTAATAGCTGCAGTGGATTAATTTCTCTATGGAACGTTATCTACCGCGCCTCCTCCGCTCATTATAATCAAACAAATATATTCGTACAAAATAAATAATTTAGTAGGTAACGTAAATTTTGGCAGCTCACAATAGAGGCGCTGGCGTCACTGGCACTGCAGCGATTGACGCTCGCCGGACGCCGCCCAACCGTAAAAAATGCTAACAAAAAATATTCAATTTCAGCAAGAGATACGTAAGCCGAAGCCACGTAATAAATATTGCGTAAATATTATGACTTATATTTACGTATCTAATTTAAATTAATATAACAAAAATTTTGGCCTTAAATTTTAGGCAGGCAGAGCTAAATTCGCTTATTTTCTAGCTCAACTTCAACCGGCCCACTACTCACCGCCCCCTTCAAGTTACGGGAAAGCATGTATTACATGACACATGTACGTATCTCATGGCCATGGAAAGCACATTCTTTTAAATCGCTTCTACTGCGACCACAGAGTATGTCGGTAACATTGAATGCTCGACTTGTTGACAGTCAATTATTTATTTTTTACACATGATAACGTTATTGACACATGATATTTTTAATGTCATTTTATGAACCATGACCCATGTTTAAAATTCGATAAAGTTCAGTTGAAAAAAATAAGTACCAGTTAACCTAATTTTGACGTTATTAAGAAGGTATAACGCCTATTACCCATAAGGGTAGGCAGAGACCACAGGTCTCCATATGGTACGATCTTTGTAAACCTCTTATGTTTTACCATCCATCAATCGTTTCAGGAAAGTTAGTGATGTTTTTTTTTAATACAACTGTTATGCCAATTTGGTTTAATTAAATTTTTCTGACGCACTCTTTTCTTCCACCACATACATTGGCTATGTAGACTTTTTTTGGTCAGTCAAAGTTTTTTTTTACTGAAAAGGACTGAAGAGAAATTAGTTTTCACAATGAAAAATAACTAAATTATTAATTTTTGAACTGCCAATTGCGAACGTCCAAACTACAAATCATTGTCGTCAAATACATTGCACCTAGAAGTCTATTTCTTACATTGGAAGGTAAGAGTAACTAAGAATAATTAGATTGCTTATGATTTTGCGATTTTGTAATAGATTTTTATTGTTTCCATTTTAATTTTATAACTATAATTTGGATTATTCCCTTTTTATTTGATATTTTTATATTACCTTCGGCACCAGTCATCGGTCCTATTTGTATTTAGAAAGATAATAGCACTTATAATGTTAATAAGCGCAGTTCACCTTGTGCATTATTTTTAGTGCAACACGAACGGGTGGGTATGTGAATGCAGTTTGCTCGGCATAACCTTTCGATAGGCCCCAGCGTAGCTCGTAACGAGGTCTAAATGCAACTACGGCCGACGCCAGACCGCTGGTCGTTTCTATTTAGATTGGACACGCGCCTATATTTTTGTACTGTTTGGCATCGAGTGAATCACATAGAGTTAGTGCACTGATAGATATGGCTTTTTCTTTTTTGCTTAACTTTTCGACGTCATTATCGAATGTAAGAAATGATAATCAAGGGAGTAATAAGAGTGATTGAAAAAATACCACATTGTAGGGTGAGGTCTGATTTATTGAAGTGTATAAATCGTTGATGAGCGATAGCCACTGTTTTGGCCCTTAAGTAGCACAGGGCACTTATCAATATTTAAGTTGTAGTGAATTTTATTACGAAAATTTGTGTAAGTTTTAAAAATAAAAATATCGCAATTTATAACAATTTATAACCAGAATTAAAGAAAGGTAATAAAAAAGACACTTTCACACTGAAATAGGCATATCGCTTCAAAAAAATAATAAGAAAATTTATATTTGAAAATACATATAAAAGTAAGTGTAGAAGACTGCGTTAGCTATGTTATACGAGTATGAATTACGATTGCTAGTGACACTCATATGCTTATAAATTCCTATAAAACAAATTAATATTTTTGTAATCTATTGAAATGCTCGGACTTTACTAAAAAAACAAATAGAATATCAATTAAATCAATCAATTGAAAAAAAGTGGATAAGTGTGTTCTATAAATAATCATGCACAGCATTATATGAAACTGGGTACTAACCTTAAGAACGCCACATGAGATTAGAATATATATTCAACCGGCAATAAAAAGAGAAATGCTCACAATGTGTTTAAAAGGAAGTCCGGGAAATGCTTTAGAAAGATAATATTCTCGTCGTACACCAGGCATGTTATACAAAACTGAAATAGCAATGAGCTGGTCACATGCTTCAGAGATAAAAGTGCTGGAACAGATGCGTTGTAAAGTAGAAATGGCATTCGAGAAAATATATTGCGAAACACTGTTATGATAATTAGAATTACGATGTATACAGAACTACTGATAACCACTAGACGTGAAAAAATAGAAATTCATAGTGACTTCGTTTAAAATGGGCAATACGGGTCCCGTGAAAAACTAAAGATATCCAATGCCGCCTCTACGAGTCCCCAACTCTACGGCCGGTCACTCGTCTAATCTGGAGCATCAACTGCCGATCCGTCGGTGCTCGTCGGTTAAATTCGTTCGATGCACCGTAATGTTCCGCTTCGAGACGTTCAAGTGCTACGAACTTCGAGTGTTTGTATATTTATAAATCCATTAAGGGGCATCGAAAGGTTTATTGAGATTTGAAAGGGTACGTTATTATTGTATACCTATTTAGTTCTTTGCGCTGGATACACGGAACGAGCTTCCGACTTCTTATTGCAATTTTTGAATTACAATTATCCTTATTTCATAAGTCATAAAATAAAACATTAAATACGTTAGTTATATTCTTTTGCGTATGTTCGGAAGACAGTTCTACATCAAGAAGAACGAGCAAGAAACTTAAGGGTAGCTCTATTCTAATTACATCATTCATAGCCAAAACAAGTACAAATCCATTGGTGAACGAAACAGCCCGGTAAGAAGTCGAGCCGCTTATGCCCATGGATATTTCTCTCCTTAATCGGTAATTGTGTAATACCCTTTTTTACTGAGTGATTGTTTAACAATACCCTTAAATTTATTTAAGGGCTAATCCTATACATCCACAGGACCCTTATTGAACACTATGTTCCCGATGTTCAATATCGACGTAGATTCATTTGTATTTGCAGTTCGAATAATAGATTTGTTAATTTACTAGTATTGCGCCGTATAACCTTTGTTGTTTACAGAGCTGTTTGTGTCGTTTGACCTTTCGGGCTTGGCTCCACCCGTGTGAACATAGGACGAATTTTCCCATCATTCAAGTCGACCGTCGCACCGTCCACCTTGGTCACAGTCTCGGTCTCGCCCTCGGTTACAGTTCCATGCTCGATCCAAATCCCTATTCTGACTTCGATTCAATTCCTATCGAATTATCCCGGAGGAACCCCGCACTTTGATATCGAAAATACGTGTACTGCTCACTTGAACATTGCATTTACCAACAATAATTTTGAGAGCGGTCTTCTATTAAATAGTTAGTTTCGTACAATAATTTTAGGCATTATATACATTATATACACATTGACATGTATATTATATTTACGAGAAGACAATCTTTGGTGGAGTACTTTCTATAGGTTTCACATAAAACATTTGATACATGACGAACGTAATAAAAAGAAATGTGGTTGTTTCTATATGACCATTATTGCTTTTTATTTAATATTTGTGAAGTATTTATTATTATTTTCAAGCATTAAGAAAAGCAACTTAGACTTTGACAACATCACGTATTCCATAGATATTGTCTATGGTTCAAACCGAATTGCGGGCCAAGTTGAACAGCGTTCAGACGTTCAGAGTTATAATGTTTTATGTTATATTGGAATTAAAAATGGAATATATCACTGAGTACAGCATTCCCCAAATAGTAATCCGAAAATCCGAAAAATACTATCAAAACATCAGAATTACCTTTTAACATTGTTCAATTCCGTTTGTAAAAAGGAGGTAAGCGACGAAGACAAAAGATAACACGCAGCAAAAATTCATGCTACGTGTAGTGCAATAATTTTACTGGCCTCAAATTTCTTCCTTGTGCAATTTCGTGCATGAGAATGACGACTAGTTGCGCGCGCAGGAATTTGAAACCAGGCGGCGTCGGCGCTTATTCAACGTATTAGCACCAACGACAGACCTGTCGGATGTTGACGGCGTATTGTACAGGTCCGTCCTCATATGCAAGTCTATGGGCGTGTCCTTGTTTTGAAATTACAACTATAGCGGCATAGTTAGGTTTCACGGCCAAAACGTGCATGCTCCTTCTGTCTATTGTGCTCTGTGGCCGCAATCGTTGTAGCTAGGCCATTCGCGCAATTTACGAGCTCGGCTCACGCGTATCTTTTAGAAGTAAATTTAAGGAAATCGGAATCTCTAGATGTCTAATTCGTATATAATGATTTATTAAGTGTTATAGAAAATAAATAGAAATGCTTAAAAGAAATCGTGATCGACACAACTCGGTACAAAAAATTAAAATAAACTGTGTTTATATGTTGATAGACTTATTATAAAAGTCACAAATTCATTTAGAGGGCTCTGCGTGCGCATGTTATGCGAGTTAATTTGGTTTTGTATTGATTAACCGACCTCTTTTATACATTACACTAACATAATAGATATTATTACTTGGGAAAAAAAATTATTAGGATTTTTTTTCCTAGTTCGATATGACGTGATTAGAAAAAAAAAAATGTCCGCTCTCCATTTCTTGCGCAAGAGTGCAATTTAGAAAAATCTGGATCATTATTTATAAAGCGCATGTCAATCTGTTCAATCGATGTACGTATAC
Organism: Eumeta japonica; assembly: GCA_005406025.1. NCBI lineage: Eukaryota > Metazoa > Arthropoda > Insecta > Lepidoptera > Psychidae > Eumeta > Eumeta japonica. Next base: position 81,067 of record BGZK01000257.1, read on the forward strand.
ATGCACAATTTCTCCACAATTTCTGTTCAATCAACAGAAATTGTGGAGAATGTAAGAGTAACCATACGCTTTCGATGGTTTGTAATAATGTCTGGAGACAAGTTGCATTTATTCAACGGTTTTTAAGAACATAATGTATATCGAAAGGTAAAATTTAGTATATATCCTAACGAAATTTTGTTAGTAAAGACCACAATATTTTGGTGATGTATATTCAACTAAAGCTTTTATTTCGCATTGAATTCTGAACGACGTTAAAAAAATGTCCAGTAATAATTTTAACCCCCTCTTTTCCCTAGCAAAATTCGACATACAAATTACACTTAACAAGCCAACTCCCACTACTTTTGTGTTAAAACTTTAATATTTCTCTATTAGTTGCGTTTCAGTCATTGGAAGTTAATTGCTGCTCATAGATGTTACTTCTACATTTCTAGGATGTACGGTCCAGGGTTACCTGTCAACTTATTGTCAGTAACAAAATATGGATTGTACAATATGGAAGCAACCAGACAACCGTTTTTGTGGTTCCTATGAACACGCTAGGGCATGTTCGATAGGTTGAACAGTAAAAAATATAATGCTATATATATATAAGTCAATTCGCTTGGTTCTTTAATAAAACATCAAGTCCAATATGAGATCTTCACTACGATAACTTACTCCTTGATAAATTTCATCTCTGTGGGGAATCTTTGGTCACCAGCCCCGTTACTGTATTAGTCGCTTCCACGACCTTTTCATTTCAAGTTGAGACTTTTGACCCTTATTAAGCTTTCCATTCACGCCCAGCGTGGGTATGGAGCCCACCACTTATGGTATTACAAACCTTTCTCAATGTTTGGTTTCCCTAAGAAATTTCTTAGAGGAACATATTGCGTGCACACACTATATAGTTTATTTACGCGGAAGCATCACCACGAACTTAATGCTGGGAAGTTTAATGTCTTCGTCTTTTATATATGATTTGCACGCAAAGCCTATTTTTCATATGCATGGTAAGAGAGCCAAAATTATGGCGGTGCAATCATAAATCTCTAAAGCGATCATTATGCCATTTTGCTGTAAAAAATGGCATTCTTGATCAGTGGGCACTAATGGACATTCAAACAAGCAAATGTGACAGTGGCAAGAACAGTTTACAGGATAAATTACTCTCTATTTATTTTTTCATAATAATTTTTATTCTGTTCATAGTTAAATGAGTAGGATAGAATTATTGTAAAATATTATTAAATACATCGATACAATAAAAAAAACATGTTTGCCTAAAGCATCGAGACGTGAGTTATTTATTAAATATTTTGTCCGGATTTACGGTGTTTTTTTCTTCGAAGATTTTCGCCTTGGAATGTAGAAAATTGATATTACTACCATGACATAGAGTTTAAATAATTATGTTATGAAATAATTTCAATTTAAGCTCGGTCTTGTTTTATTTATATTTGTATTCTAAAAAGCTTTTATGACTCAAAACGATTTGTATGTAACTACGTATATATTAATTTTTGGATGTAATTTTAGGATGTTGTCAAAATTTATATGTGCATTAGTCGGAATTGAAAATTAGACGCGTTTACCGATTTCGGAAAATCGATCAGAGTAATGTATAATAAATTGTTTTGTTTAGGCAATATATTTCCCACAACACTTAGAACGATAGACATGCTGACGTTAGACGAAGAAAAATCGAGGGCATGACTTTTATAAATGCGCTGAACTCCAAGTGGATAGTTATCGTAATCTTTGTCAAGAACGTTAGCGATGTGACGATAAAAGTAATGACAGGCGGACTGACAGTCAGCACCTTTTAGATACCGAACTTCGAATGAAAACTCTAAAACTTCGAGTTTTATATTCGAGAAAAATACGCGAAAATACCGTTCCTTCATTTTGAAATTCGCTAGCGAAACGAGCTAAAATTATTCGTTATAACAGAAGATGTGGTATAATTATGTTCCGGGAATTAATATAAAATCATGCTTCCGATGCTTACAGTATGCGGGAAACAGAAAGTTCTTTAATGTTATATTCACTTACAACTTATAAATTCCTAAAGCTTGTTTTTCGATATCGTATATTGACATCGTGTGTCTAAACTATTGCATTAAAACAAGAGAATGCGTGAATTTCATTAGTAGTGCTGTCTATATATTTAGTGCGTGGTCCCTTCAGCTGTGGCCGGGATTCTGACAAGCCAACACCCACCTCGACGTTAGCTTAATGAGATCGGTGAATATTTAGACTTCTGGCCTTACGCTGTCCGTCATGCGCGCGCGCACACACGCGCACGTCGTTCCCAGAACAGGTAGACGGACGCGTACGTTACATTTACACGACAAACTCCGCGCAGCCGTGTTTGCCCGCGCCGCGCCGGTCGGTCGTGGGACGCCTCCCGCTATCTGTGTTCATACCGATAATAGTGTCGATAAATGTTACTTCTCTTGAGATGTTTACGAATTCTCACTCGTAGAGCAAACGCCTTTATCTACTTCTTTTCATTATTTTTATTATTTCAACTTTTTGTAAAAAACAAACAAATTTATTTACTTATACTAGTCGTCAGCCGCATGTTTCACTGGCCGTTTTTGCACAGAATAATTCTATGCTTGTGGGTTGTAAAAATGAAAAAAAATAGAATGAAAAGAATTTTATTATTTTTATGGGATTATAGAGAATCGTGAAAGAGAAAAAATATACAAAATTAACCCAGCACCTTTTATTTGGTGAACGGTGATATGTTACGGTGGAATGGTCGCGTTGTATTCGAACCAGAAAATAGCCTAGTCCAGTGCAGACCACTGGCAGTTCTAGAATTCACCAATGAATTCTCATATCAAATTAAACCGCTCGTTCAGAGTTTCGGAGACCATATTAGGCCGTCGGTTTGGAAAGTTATTACCACACCGGTGACGTCCGTCAGCAGCTTTTGACCCCAGTGGGCCAGCGCGCAGAGCTTACGGGCCGAGCCGGACAATCTGATTTAAAAACACTGTGCGATATTCGTCAAGGCATCTTAGTTCGTGGGCCGATGGGAATTTGACAAAATAAATTGATGTCTCAAATGATCGATATTATGGTTGCACATTTTTCATAACATTAATGGGCTAATGTTATTTATGGCACTAGATATGTATCCATTCCTAAACAAAACACGTGTCATTTATTTCAAGACTATAAATAATGAGAATGTAAAATCTCGGTGGGCATTATTCGGGTTATGATTGCCGTTAATTTTTTCTTTACTGTCGTGAACACGAGCTTATAAATTATACATTACAGATACACATATTTATTGACGTGATAACGTCTTATAAATCGGTGAACGCCAGATGCACGCACGAAAAAGCATGACTCATTGTCGCGTTCCGTCTGAGCTGAGCGTGCTAGCGAGAGCGCGGGACAATAGAGAGGCACGCTCGGCGTAAGCTAATTTAAGTAGAAAAATATTTGAATGAACGAATGCAAATAAATGTTAGTTTATCGAAAACATTGTAATTTACAATTAACTCCTTCTTTGTATTATACAAAATAATGATAATTCAGTGATAATAATTCAGTTCAATTCATAAACGAATGCAATTTTTCATCAATGTTTTCTTATGACATTATTACATAAAATTATCGTCCGTAAACCGAATTTACAGACAACCCATTTTTTTTAAATTCCAATATTTTACTGGAGTGGAAAATCCGGACAAAATCGTAATCTACAACCTTTTATCTATAAATAACGAATCGCTCAATCTAGTGTGATAAGCTTGTGTGTAACTAGGCAAAGGTTTGCCATGCGCAAGATCTTATATTTTATATAAACGTATTGCCATATCACGCGCCTCGGCGCGCGGACGCGTGGGAGTGCTCCATTCTCAGTATGGCGCTGTGACCATTTCGCAATATAGAATCGTTTTTATATCTCATATTGGACACTAAATCAATGAAAAAGGGATGTTTTGAAAACTGAACATAGTAAAATAAACTAATTGTTTTTTTTATTAATTTGCTTTAGTATATTTAACAATAAATATAGCTAAAAAATTATAAGCACGGCTATCCGTCTGTGCCCTTCTATTGTCTTGTATATTCGTATCAGAAAAATATAAGCAATTGATTGTTATAAATCATTTTGAATAATTTTCCGTTCATCCCTAAGATTAACTATATTTGTTATGGTGATTGAACTTATAACCACTGAATTTTCTGGGTTTCCTTCATGAAAATTATCATCAACTATTTTTCATCTCTCTCTTTTGTTCTACGTTTCACTTCATAACTCCATAATAGAATTCGTTTATTGTTAATCAAAAATCAAATGTGCATTATGAGACGTACACTTTTGGATTTTCAATTTTTTTAAATCTCTTTGCGAAAAACATACTCCTTTATTTTTTTACGTTTTTGTCAGTTTTACAGTTGTCTATGTGCAAATAAATTTTTTTTTGCATAATTCCAAAGCCCATTCCAAATCAAATGAGCTATCGCTCTAATTTTAATCGGCACCGCCACTAATATATTCCACATTTCAAGATGTTAACAACTAGTTGCAATACTTCACTGTTCCAATCGAAATTTCCGAACTCCTTTTGTGGATTCTCGATAAACTCTAATTTCTTTTTCGTATCTACATTGTCATTAATTTTATGCATCAATTAAAATGTCATCAGTCGGTCGCACCTATAATAGTATAATGAAAAAATTTCTTATAAACACACGACTATTAACTTTACCTTGGCCCGCATTGTGATCGCCGGCGTATCGCAATCGACCGCCGGATATAGAGTTCTCCCGAAATGAGTGTTCTAATCAATGCGTTGGGCAGGCGCAGTGGGCGGTCATTGCACCAGAATTTTCACACATTCAATAAATCAGTCAGTCGTGTTTTTAAAGTGTTGTTGTACGATTACTATTGGCATGCGTATGAATTTAGGGTTCAACTTCCAACGTTTTTTTATTATTTCGTAATGTATTGTTACAACCTTAGAAATTTATAAATTTATTTCAAAATGTTTTCTGAAGTAAATTCGTAAATTCGATATTCACAAATTAGTCACTTTTTTCGCATTGAAAGATCGCTTTTGGTGCTCAAAAACATGGAAAAAAATTATATTTTGTTCTAAACAACAAAATTATACGAACTATAAACTCAAACTAGGCGATTAAGATTAACTTAATATCCTGAAATTATAATGTACAGTTTTGTTCGTAATTTTTTTAATCCTTTATTCAACGGTAGGATTTTATACCAATAATAATATTAAGATAATTAATAAAAAAAGTTATTAATTCAAAACACAAGCGTATAAGTCGTTATAAGTACAAATTGTAATTGATCGCTTATAAACAGAATTTAAATAGTCTTTCTCAAACGTAGGCCATAGTCCTTGTTGGACAAGTTATAAAGTTTTTCAGGCTCGAGTTCGTTTTGTACCCTTTGAACCGTCCGCTTTGCTTTATTTAAAATAAGTTCTAGCTGCAAATAAAGACTATGTTAGCTTAACGAATAAGTAATTATTTTGCTTACGAAGCAACCAACTCGTAGCTCGTTTGTTAATTCCCATGTATTTTTGTTGAGAAATTGTGTAAGCTTACCAATTGTTAAGTTTAAAGTAATTTGTACTAATACAACCATCTATGTATGTTATATAAAACACGTTGTTTAAAAGTTTGTAGATTGCGAAAAAACTGAACCTGTTTATTTTCACCTCTCCTTTTAAATCTTCAATTAATAGACTAATCACATCGAATTGTATGTAACATCATTCGCTTCTTGTAGATTTTTTAATTAAAAAAATATTGTAGTTCAATATAAAACAATATTTTGAAATTCTTTTTAAAAATTACCTTTTTTAACATAATTGAAAGCATTTTGTGATGTCGATTTGTTGAGTTTAATTAAACGTATTTATTAGAAAAAGACACAAATCAAGATTTATATAATAAATAATTATTATTAGCCTATTGTAGAAATGTATTGTAATTTATTTTATTCACATGAATCTACATAAAAATAAGTTAATACAAATAAACAACACTTAAAATTATAATCACGATACAGCAAACATGATTGCGTAATTTAATACATACATTATGCATATTATAAATAAAAATATCGAACAAGAATAAGTTATATATTTGTATGAAGAAGGCGTTAACTGTTTACCTTCTTGGGCTATTGAAAGTGATTTCACTCATCCGGCCCACGTTAATTTTTTATAGCACATTACAAGAAGCATGGGCATGCAACCTTGGATTTAAATTGACGTTTATAATTGAGGTCGACTCGAGTGCCACTCAACACTTGAGTCTTGACTTATTTTAACGACATTTAGTACGTACATATTTCTCAGCAATCACTAAAATTCAAGCACTGAAAGTAGTCAGCCACGAAGTTAGCTGATTCTCTGACTACATAGCCTATATCCGTTCCATAAGAAATATTTATTGGCGTTGTTGTAATGTGTAAAGTTTTTATTGTATGAAACGTGTGGTGTTTTTTTTTTTATTATTTTTTTGTACATAGGTTTTTATTACATATAAATTCCTATGCGGAATTTCTTATTTCAACGCTAACGCGATATATGGCAGATACGCATTATACGGATTTTCTGTCCAGCGAATACACGGCCGCTGGATCAGGATGTGCGAGATCGTACACGTGTAATAGTGGTCAATGTCGAATTGGAACTAAATAGCAGCGGGTTCGATGCTGGACACGGGCGAGTTAAATGATGATTTTTTTGACTTGAGTCAAGTTAAACCACTCGCTTCGTGCGTCGGATAACACGTCAAGCCATCGGTGCGCGGGAGGCTTAAGGTTTGAGTACCTCGATCGGAAATAAGAAAAGATTGCGGGAGGGTGTGCCACGGTGGGGGCGATAAATCGCGGTTTCGCGGTACTGACAATTTGAATCTGTTACCTACTTAAGAATCACGAGAATCGATTTCGTTGAATGTGTAGACAGTAGTGGTCATTTTCAGCGATAACGACCAGTAATGTACAAGAAATAATACTGATTCATAAAATGTTATGGGTGGTTTATTGTGCGGAATTGTTGTAGTAGTTTCTTAAAAGTAATCTGATTCAGAAGTAATAAAATTAATGAAATAACAAGATGCACGAAATAGACAGGCATGAATGAGAGGCCAGATAAATATAAGTAACAAATCTACCGTAGTGACAGCTATTAACATTAATTATAAACAAAAACCGAGAAATTGTTTATCCACAAAGTATGGATGGTATAATCAAGTTCTTTTTTTATTCGAAATGTCTATGAAATTTATATCTCCCTGGTCCCATAAAATCAACGTTTTTTGCGCATTTTTTTAAATTGTTCGAGTTCCCATTTTTGACAGCCTTGGTTAGTTTGTCAGTTTGAAGGTTTAAGAGTGAGTGAGATTTTGAGGGGTTTATGACACGCGTGGCCTCCAAAGGGACGGCGGTCGTTTAGCGGGCCTAGCATGATGCTTCAGAAACGAAGACTATCCTTTCAGTTCATTATGTCGGTGAGAGAACTGTTGCTCTATAGAGAGACACTTCTCTAGGGCGTCATGCTAGGCCCGTGCAGGACCCGTGCATCCACATGCGTGCACGAAGGAATAGGGTTAGCGCAGGTTTGAAAATTCATACAGTAGTGACTAATAATGTGTTTAAAATACGATGCTTTGGTGGACAACTAATTTATATACGGTCATTGTGCCGTACACCGCTGGACGGTATGCTGAATGGTACTTGTTAGGTTTAAATAACAGTCATGTATTTTGGACAGTCAACAGTGCAAACACCTCAAGTATTAGCAAAGTTTTGAGTAATGCACTAAATTATGTTAACAATAAAAGAAAGGACTTACGAGTTTAACATTTCTTATATATGACAACTATGTATTGTAACTATTCTCATTATAATTCTACTATCCGTTTACTATGTGTAGATCACACACGCTTTTTTCAACCTGCTTCGAGTAGGATTCACGGTAGATTGACTAGAGTCGGTGTCGCCTTTTATGACTCGTGAGTTCGTTATCGCGCGCTCTTTGTAATAGCGGCATTGAATTAAACTTAATGTTAAATTTGACGATAAAGAATTTAACTTGGAGGGCTTGCGGCAAACGGGGGCGCTGTCGCTATTCCGCTACGAAGCCCTAGAAATGCAGGACATTTTGTAGTCGAATTTGCGTAGCGCCTTGCAAGTCCCGAGACGTTAACCGCTCGGGTAAATCACGCAATAAACATCCAGCCGTAAAACAGTTGTATAATAAGGTGCCGTGAAAGCAAACGGCCCTAACGGGATGCGCGGGCGGTTGGGCCACAGCCTGTTACGGGCGTCGTCCCAATTAGCGCGCCGGTAGTTTTTTACAGCTGCGATAGATCACCTTGTCTCTGATGTACGCATCCTCAGACATTTGGCATTTCTTGTATTGTTTTTTTCTTTGTTGTTATAAATATATACCTGATAATACAGATTGTAATATCTGAATTATGGTAGACTCTCGTGTTACGCGTTGTACAGTCGTGTAACATTGAGTTACAGCATGTTGTAATATTTAGTCTTTCAACAATGTAAACTACAACAACATATAGGAATGTATAATATTAATGCCATTCACGAATACATACGAGGTAGGCATTCATGACAATGGATTAGTTTGAAATGGTCCTCGGGTCCGACAAGAAACTACGACAGCAAACATGTTTACACCGTGCATATTGTTGTAGGTTGAGAAAAAAATTTCTTATTAACAAAAAAATATTAACGTAACGGAAAAATGAAATATGATATAAAGGAGAATTACAAACTATTTATGTATATTCAGGAAGCAAAATAGAATACAAAAGAGGTGATAAAATGAAGTTCTGACAATGTCTGTCAAAGACGAAGAAATTTTGTATGATTGGTGTCAATGTGGTCGATTAGAATTGAATTAACATAGGTAACTGAGTTCAGGTCTGTTTCATAGCACATTTCTTCAGTTTTCCGAGCGACCGGAAATCGTTCTAAAAAGCATATGCATTTGGAAAATGTATTGATTTTTTTCACACATCAATAAACAATCAATATAAATAAATATATATTTTTTTTTTGGTATCACCAATGTACATAGATATAAAATTCAGTTGTAATAAATTTTCATTTATACATGCATTTGCTTAATCGAATATAAAATATTTTATATAGAATTTATATACAAGTAATATTCTTTCACGCGGCTATTTATTCGTTTTATAGACTACTTTTATCTAGAATTCTAGACCAACGACACTCGGATCGAGTCGATTTTCACTTCGTACAAAAGTGCTGTTCAGTCTATCACAGTAGCGACGTGATTATAAATTCCGTTATTTTAATTTATATCGTTTACTGTCCACTCTAAAACTCAAAAAAAATATGAATTTATCACACAAGTAGAACAAAATGGCATACAATTCAATAGGCGGATTCTTTAATGGCTGCAATCTTTAAAGTTCCTCAAAAATACCTCATAATGTGTGTTAGGTATTTCAAGTCAATACGTGTAAGGTAACATTTGGAACAATTTCACCAGCAGTGCCGGCAGTCCCGACTTCAATCGGTCTCGTTATAGATTTCGGAGCGGCGCGCCCTCTGCCGGGCCGGCAAGGTCAGAGCTAACAACTAGTTTTCCCACACGCGGACCACTTTCCAGTGCACTGTCCGCCCCCAAACGCTCGCCATAATAGAAATATACGATGCATTCGATACAATGCATTCTTATAAGTTTCCCATGATAAGAAGTATTTAAGTATAACCAGTTGCCTAATTAAGTAACGAAACGATTGCATCTCCGTCCGTGTATAATTTGCACATAAGCGTGGTACTTATCGTACATAAAAAATGGTGGAAATATTTCTTAGTAAGTGGTGCTTTAAAGTCTTTGTTAAGTTATTTATAAACGGGTAGAGAATGCGTGATGAAAGTAAGGTATCGTTAATTTTCTGTCAGGTTCTAATAGCCCCTCTGCTGAGACTCCCACAATGTCCTTACATTAGTTTGAGGGATTCGTACCCTCGATTTTAATATCATCTTTATTGTTGTCATTTTATCCTATTAATATGTAATAAAAAGTGAAAATAAATTAACTAATACATTTGCGTTTAGTTTTTACTTTTAAAAAAGGTTTTGAAACCAAATACCAAAGATTTTCCTTTCATATTGTTTCAATGTTTCTAACTAAACTTCTATCAATACTCTAAAATTTTCAAAAATTTCATTTGTAATCCGTTCTTGGATTGATCTGATAATATGAATTTTTTTTTATATTAATGTTTTATAGCAAAAAAAATATGCGAAACTGTCGACTAGACGATGGTTAACTTGCGTTAATTTCAACATTAAATTGCACTATTACAAATAATTAAAATGAAAAATTCAAGAAGAGACATTTTTTATTTTTTTTATGTATGCCAGCTTTAATATTTTCGTGATCTCTGACAAAAACAAAACAATATTTATTTTATTAATAACTCTATTCATTTCCGATGAATGTTATTTTTTCGTATAGATATTGTAGGAGAAAATAAAAAATATATAATTTATAATATTTTACGATCGGCCGCAATAAGCACCTTTCTAGACAGCCATCAGTGCACACAGACCGATGTTAATATTGGCTTCCTTTACGAATATCTGGTTATATCGTAAAACGTACGTACAGGGTGTCCTTTGTGCGCTACAACAAGGCAGCCTTGTTATTGACACTTGAGAATGTTTACATTTCCACAGTCGCACGCGGCACGGTATCCAGTTCAACCGTTGTTTATGGCCATATTTCGAGAGATCCACTTGACTTTTTGCTCGACAACGACAACAACAACGACCCGCATATTTCGATTAGGTGTTAATTTATTTGTTCTCTGAACGCATGTCCAAATATAAACTTTCAAATAATATACGTGCCAATTTTTTTGGCGAATATATAATACTTAATTTTAAACCCTAAATTAATGAAATAACATATTTGATTATTGTTAGTTATGTAAAATTACACACGAACTAAACAAAATACATTATACAGTCACTGTTACAATGCACATCAGTAGTTGTATATACTCACTACGGAATTCTCATCAAAAATGCTGTCTAAGCGGTGTAACTGTGCAAGAGCTTTTGATCAACAGCCAATGGAAGCATGAAGAGTGAGTATGAATGCTGTACTGGCGAGCGTCGCTCAGTCGCGCATTTGTTACTACCCGCAGTTCGACTGACATTATTTTTACATTTGTCAGTTATTAAATATCAGAAAAAGTGTCTGGATTTTAAAAAAGAATATTTGTAATATAACTGATAAACATGCTGTTAAAATATCAGCATATATCTATTCTTACTCGTATCAAACACTCCATATCGTATTTTTCAAAATGCAACTTTGAGGTTGTTTGTCTTAATGTTAACTAATCCAAAGGAGTGTGGCTTATTTAATATTATCTTAAATTTCGAATGGCTTTTGGTTTTTGTGCGTCACACACATTTTGCATAAATTTTTTGGCAATTTATCTGTATTCGTTCTACTTGGTATATTAAAGTAGACCAGGCCCACATACCTACACATCTGGTCGACTGATACTTTTCTACGAAGTTTTGTGATGTATCAACCACTCCATGAAACGTGCGTCATGATATCTCTGTCTCACATGACAACAATAATTGTATAGTACTTTTTTTTTTCAGAAAATTTTAATGTTCCAACAAATTTTTAACAGCTCAAGTATAATGTTATTATTTCCATATCTGGTCTCGATAAGTATAACGACGTAAAGTAAGTTTAAAATGAAACTGACATTAGTGTAAATGTACCACGATATGTGTTTAAATAGTTTAAGTTTGTTCGCAACAATGGAAACGCGCGCTTGCACCAATCACGCACGCTGAGGCGTGTGCCCGCTGCCCGATGTTCTCGTACTTGTAAGACTAGACGAATCGTTGAAGTGCAGTTACACTACGGGATATTGCTACCCGGTGACTAACCCTCGATGCACTTAAGGAATGCAGTTCCTCTCCCCATATAATAAAGAATAGACTGTGTAAAACATATAAATATATATGCAATTTTACGAACAGTCGTACCGGCACAAAAACTATGCCCTTCACATATATTTGTGCCTGTGAGTTTGGCGCGGGGTGCTATATATAAAGAATTTATTCCCAATTTGAATTTATGCACTTGGTAAAAATCCCTGATTTCAGTGACAGACGTACGAGTGTTATCGATGCACTAAAATTGTAGTGATGAATCGTTTGATTTAGCATAATTTTTACTGAAAACTGAAAACTGCCTTCTGAACGAGCGGTGAAGTGTAAATTCGCAAAAAAATACGACTTATTTCAAGTGTTATTTTGTAACCTATGAAATAAAGATATTTTGAATTTGAGTTTTTTTTATTTGAATTTTCCCTAAATTCAAGTAATTTCAAAGTTCGCGATATGTGACGTTGCATGAATAGATTTAGAACAAAACATAATTAAACAAGTTTATAATGACTGAAGCACAAGACTCCCAAACGATGGATTTAGTAACTTCAAATCAGGATGGCCCATTACGTACTATTTACTGAAGAGACTTTTACTAATAAATAGCAAATATTAAACCACCAACAAGATCGCCGCGTATCCGATACGATATCTTATTGGGGTTATTTGGTGTAGTTCCAAATTATAGACCCATGGGGATCGCGAATTCAACAACTCGTTTACTAGTGTGAGCGGTATTCAATGATAACGGTATAAATTTCGAGCCGGTGTGGGCAGCCCTTTATGCTGATATTATGAGGAGGTTTATCGTTCTATGGGATCTTTAATAATTCATTGAGCGATATCGTTGACTGCGGCTTAGCTGAGTAGGTGCCGTTTTGTTAAGCTTGCTCAATGATAAATCGTATTAATGTGTATAGCTGCGTTCTACTTATTTCTGATTCGATGCAAAAAATCATCCAGCCGGTAGACGAGGAGGTGTGGAGAATGCTGCGTCGGCTTCGTGTAAGCCGACAGAGACGTGCGATCCCATAATAATTATATTTCAGATTAAGGTTCTTGGTCTTAAATCCGACACGCCGATTCAGTGTGAGTTAAGGATTGAGGTTGAGGCTGCGGCTCATCCGATCCTATGATAATTCTCAAATAATTGCATATATATTCTACACCGTTCGTAAAGTGCTTATACACTTTTTCAAAGGTAAAGTGGATCATATGCTGTTACTGTCGTACTAATGTGTGGTTGGAAAAAATATATGAAAATCCATTTTAATGTCACATTTTTCAAAATTTCTGAATCGTATTAAAAGATACCCTATAAGATGCTATAAAATTTATAAGTTTTTATTTTTAAATTCGAAAGAATAATATTGACCACTCGCTTTTTCTGTACATCCAGTAGTTCGAAATTTTAGAAAAATATGTGGAAATCGTTTTCAAGTGCGAATTTCTTTGTTGAAAATTGTTAAAAATAAATTCATAACTAACTTCAACAACGATCTAGTAGTATTAGCGGTATTTCAAATTTTATGGCGCCATCGAAATTAAAAGAAACAAATACGACAAATCATACGAAACAATTTCTACAATATAAAGGTGAAAAACATGCGCTCTTTTCCAAAACCTTATTTGCCTGAAAAGGCCTAAAGATATAGAGCAGGTACCTTGTGTCCGTACACTAAATGTGAACAAGTGACTTTCATCATTTTACTTTAGCGATTTCGATACAGTAACGAATTAAAAAAATACATCTTTTATCTTCCTCGCTGGTGTAGTATGAAGCCATAAATATGTGTCGCTCGGAAGACGGTGTGATCTCCAACTCTTCGATCCTCGCCTGCATCACACTGCACCCTCGTCGATAATCGCTCCCTTTCTTCTGTGCGTAAAGAACGCCGTTCCTTGCTCATACATTACGAGCTTTTATCGTCGACATCGGCGCTGCTGGTGCCAAAGGGATGCATGATTTTTCCCTTCAACAGCCGTCTGAGAGCGAAATCCACTGCGCACGCCGTCAGCGGCGTTCCGTAATACGAGACATTCGTATGGTAAGTGCTGTAATTCAACGAGTGTCACACGCTTTACGAACCGGCGCATGAGTCTTACTAATCGGGTTTGTTACGTCGCTAGGGTTGCCATTATTTTCCCGTTTTCCGGAAAATCATCGCCAAGGTTGCAATCAATCAATCGAGACATGATTTAAAAATTTTGCATACAATTTTAATTGTAATCAAATATATTTTCATATTTCGTGTCTAGAATTGCTTATGATTATTAAAAGACGTATAAGTAACATTATCGATGTCTGCTTTTCTAAATGTAGTGACGTTTCAACAGTTATTGTCGATTTTTAAATCATATTTTGAAGTTACTATTAACATACTTTTCCAAAGAACGAAATTAAGTTAATCATTTTGTTGAAAAAGTACTCTAATATCGATTGTGACAATTTTTAATTTTTTTTGACATTTTCGGATGACTATTTTGCCCATCTCACTATAAGCAAATATGACCGAATACTTTCTCTATGAATTTTAAAATAAATATTAATTTCCTGTGTGCCCTAGGAAAAAGTCAAGCCATCTTCCAGACGTTGATATCGCACTGATGACAGACAGATGCAGACGGTGATTTGCAACCCCAAATGAGGGTGGTTTAGATCAACGTGAAGGGCTAAGGTTTAAATAGAAGCGTGGTTCTACTGGGTTTTCGCAGATTTTCGTTGTTATAATAGTAATATTATTATGTACAAATAATATAATAACAACATAAACTAACGACTATGTCCCAGAAGGGCAGGCAGAGACTATAGACGTCCAAACCGTACGACCTTTGCATATCACTATGGTTACAATGATATTCGTTAATCGTTTCATACCATCTCGTTGGTTTCGGGTGCTTAAAATTTGACCCTTTTTTAATGTGCCATCATTGTCTGCAAAAGCTTATGTACGTTATTATTATCCCAATAATCGATTACTATTACGTACAATAACAGATAATTACTTAACTGCATTATCGAACGACGAATTCTGAATTGACCATTAATAGCTAAAATATCAGCTAAACGACGATAAGATAGCGGTTATAATCAAATGTACTACTACTATTACGTTTATTGCGTTAATTCACAACACTATTTAGTGATTACTTGTTATTGTGAGCGAGTGATCAAAGTTTGCCTTTCATCAGGAAACTATTGGATTCAATTCTTGATCATGGGTGTGTTGATATGTGTGTTTTTAACATAAGCCCAGTCGAAACCACTTAGTCTGCGCCTCGGAAAGTACGCAAGCCGTTAGTCTCGCGCGTTGTGCGGCACTGGTAACTGTGATCCTTAGCGGCTCCGACCCGTGCTGGATGAGCGTGGATAGCTTGAAGACCAAACATCTCGGGTTGTATACCCGGGCATCGGCTACATTTGTAGTTAGATAAAATCGCTTTTCTACATTGGAATAGGAAATTTTACTTCAAAGCCTGTAAAATTGCAACAACTAAAATCCCTCATATTTTCTCCCTTAAAACACGTTATTTCAACAATCCGCTATTAATTTAACTTTTATAATAGTCAATTGTCTGCAAATGCAGACGTCCCATTTTCACCCAACGCGGGTTGAAGGCTTCTTACGGCCATCAGCGTCGGTCCTGCGACTCACCGTGCTCTCGTAGACATGGAACGCGTGCTCAGTGGCGGCGCAAGACCTAAACTTAATGTGGGCAAGGTATATTTCGCGAGGCCCTCTGATGGTGCATGAAGAAGAAAATATAAAATAGAAAATCACTTAAAGTTAAGTTTTTTGTTCATTAAGACACAAACCTAAATTTTTATTTATCTTTCTTTGGAACATTAAATAAAAATGAAAGAAATAAATTTACTTTTCTTAGCAATTGTTTAAGCAATATCGCACAACGCATTTAGGCATTACACAAGTCAACAAAAAAAATATTTTTCTTTGAGTCTGTTATTTAGTGAATATTTTCTGATTGTATACATCGAAAAAAAAGCAGAAACTCCATTTATAATAAATAAAGTTTGCTTTTGTACCTTTACACAATGTAAAACGAATATTATAGTGTTTTAGCAGCTTTTTTTAGGAGCCGTTGCATATAAGATACAGGAGAGGGGCAGGGCTGTAGGTGTGAAGCGGGGTGACAAACTGTCAACGGTAGTGTGCGCGTGCGCAAAGGAATAACGTATTTTATGTGTCGTGAGGCCTAAAATGTCTTCAAAAGTGCAAAAATCCCGTGGACTCTTTTTGTTATTTGCGGCGAATTCATTAAAGTGAGAGCCAAAAATTTGTTTGTCGTCAAATACGAGACTTTGTGAAGCCTATGAAGCGTATTTTAATTTACCCGTACGAAGTCAAGATAAAGTATGGGCACCTCATTTCTCATGTAGTAATTGCAAAAACACTTTAGAGGGTAAGAAAATACATCATACTTTTCATTAAAATTTATATATATAACTATACCTATTCTGACACATACATTAAATGTGTCATTCGTTATTGAATAATGTTAATTTTTTTCCAGCCTGGTACCGAGGAGAAAAAAAAATATTAAGTTTGCAGTACCAAGAATATGGAGGGAACCAACTGACCATATCCATGATTGCTATTTTGTGTAGTAAATCCAAGTAAGCGTCGCGCTGGTAAAATGCCAAAAGATTGAATACCCAAACCTACCATCAACGTCTGCTCCAGTAGTACCCACAGTGAAAATTCCCTGTGCCTTCGAACCCAAAGCAGAAGGCACAGGGCAGTTACCGCTATCACAAACATCTAGTAATAGCGGAGACAGCGAGTTCGTGATCACATCACCGTCTGTTGAACCACATCTTATTAATTCAGAAGAGTTTGATGACTTAGTAAGAGATTTAAATCTACCTAAACTTAAAGCAGAAATATTAGGTTCACGACTAAAACAGTGGAATTTGCTCAAGAACGATGTTATAATATGACCAAAGAAAACGTCATAAAACATTTTCTGGATTCTTTACAAAGAAGACGGACTTTGTTATTGCAATGATGTGAAAGGTTTGTTTGAAGCAATCGGAATCCCTTGCATTTCTTCTGAATGGCGTCTTTTCATCGACAGCTCTACAAGAAGCTTAAAGGCAGTTCTTCTTCACAATGGAAATAAATTTCCATCTCTTCCCTTGCTCATTCTGTAATGCTAAAAGAAAATTACGAGAGTGTTAAAATGGTGCTTCAAGTTTTAAAATATGAAGAGTACGCCTGGCCAGTGATAGGGGATTTCAAAATGGTTGGATTTCTGATGGGAATGCAAGGCGGGTACACTAAATATCCGTGTTACATTTGCTTATGGGATAGTAGAGCCGATGCACTTCACTACCAGCAGCACTCATGGACACAACGGAGCGAGTTTCAAATAGGACAACATAATGTCAAAATGAACCAATTGTGAAGCCCGATCATATTTTAATGCCTCCATTGCACATTAAATTAGGTCTGATGAAGCAGTTCGTAAAGGCTCTGCGTCAAGACTCTGAGGCCTTTCAATATTTAAAATCATTTTCCGAAATTGTCAAAGGCTAAAATTAAAGCTGGTATTTTCATCGGTCCACAAATAAAGAAAATAATGGCCAGTGAACAATTCCTACGCCTCCTCAGTACCCACGAAAACAAGCGTGGCTCAGCCTTAAAGCAGTGATTCATGGCTTTCTTGGCAACAGAAAGGCAGAGAATTACACGGAGCTTATTACTGATATGCTTCACAACTTCAAAGTTATGGGTTGCAGAATGTCTTTGAAAGTCCACATGCTACATGCTCATTTGGATAAATTTAAAGACAACTTAGGTGCATATTCAGAAGAGCAAGGGGAACGTTTCCACCAAGATGTAATGAACTTTGAAAAGCGTTATCAAGGACAATATAATGAAAACATGATGGGTGACTACATTTGGGGGCTCATACGAAAAGTCCCAACTTACACAGAAGAAATACCAAATCTTTTCATTTTAAAGTCCTTTTGTATTCTTTTTGTATTTGTGGGTTTATTTATGCCGTCTTGTATAATTAAAGTCAATAAAATATGTGAATTCAAAACTGTTTTCCTTTTACATATAATTGAAATTAAAAAATAGAGCTTTTTCATAAAAATTAAAATTTCGTTTTAGTAACTACAAAAGCAAACTTTATTAGATAAAAATATTTTTTCTTTAATTAGTTAGGCATAAGTAATCAAAATCAGAGGTACAGAACTCAGACTCAAAATTCGTGTTGACCCGTGTTATTGATCATTGGAAATTCGTATAAAACCACGTCTAGTTTCGGCAAGCGCTTGCCATAGACTAAGTGAAGATATGTCACGTAACAAATTTTATATGGATGAAAGAATCGACTTGAGATGTCTTCTCTAGTGAAACATATAACTCAACGGATTTTCCATACAAATTTATTTTTGACTGTGAGGCGCGAGGCCCTTTGCACCGCGAGGCCGTGGGCGGTGGCCCACACCGCCCACGCCTTACGCCTCTGCGCGTGCTGCATTTAATTTAAGTCAATATCTTGGTCGATTCGCCTGTGATCAGATATCAAACCATTGGGGTTCATAGCATTGGCTATGAGGAACCATGTCACTACGGAGTGGCGAGCCCGACAGTCGCACTTCTGAAATAGTATTACAGAGTTCATGAGTGATTTGAAATAATTTCGATAGTGGTATAACCTTTAAACCTAGTAACGCAAACTTTACTTAATTCCTATCTGCAGATAAAAATTTTCTTTGTGTGGATGAATTTATATACAATCTATTTAAACTAAGGTACATAGATATCTCATTATGTGTTTAATTTTGAGATCATTTATTTACATTACTAAAATACATTTAACTTACATACATGTTGTTCGCCGTTAAATAATTTAGTTTTTGTTCATTATTCCATCA
Source organism: Eumeta japonica (assembly GCA_005406025.1). Taxonomy (NCBI): domain Eukaryota; kingdom Metazoa; phylum Arthropoda; class Insecta; order Lepidoptera; family Psychidae; genus Eumeta; species Eumeta japonica. The sequence goes on from BGZK01000257.1 coordinate 99,960, forward strand.
GCATATAGACGAGTGGCAAAATCGTTCATTTGTAAATATGAACATAATTTTGTTTTATACATTCATGTCATAGGTGTTTTTTAAAAGGGACAAAATAATTCCAACAGAAGACAGTCCTTAAAAATCTCTAAAGTGTGGCTAAAGTACCGATACGTTATATCATTAAATTACCATACAATGCAGAGTTGCAAATTCAAATAATAAAAACCCAATTTTACAGTGAGTTGCCATATCTATATCGACACTTGTATAAGATACGATAAGTTTAGATAAAACAATATCGCCACTATTTGTTTTCGCGGCGAAGAAATAGTGTTGTCACTGATCCGCAAACTGATCGTGTGTCTATACGTTCTACGATTCAATTTGGACGTAAACAAAAACAGTTTCACAATGCGAGTTACGGGTTGCGGCATGTCAAAACGGTTGCCAATAACGGATATTTTTAATGACATCCTCAAAAAACCAGTCCGTATAAATTGAGACGGATTAAGAACTTCGATCCGATCGTTAAAATCGAAAGTTATAAAAATCGATACCGTTCCGAATTGTAAATCAAACAGTTGTTACGCAACGACGCATCTCTAATGTTCGTTCGATTTCTCGATTCGATACATCGCCCTGTTGTAAGATTGATCGCGTTGTCGGTTACGTCACTAGCATTACACATTACAAAGTTGATTACACTATTGTTAGGATTACATGAAATTCATTAGAAAAATGAATTAGAGGACGTTACAGTAGGTTACGAAAATTCTTCGGTTTTTGATAATAATTTAAAACGTAATGATTTTAAAAGACCTTTACGATCAATAAATAAAATACTATTCGTGTATTTTTACATTTTTTTGGGCACAATAAATTCGTTATTTTGACGACGGAGAAAACTGATGATATTTATTTATTTGAAAAACCAATAATAGGTACACAATTTATACAAAATTTTACATTTCTTACACATAAGTAAAAACTGTGTTGAATTTTCTAATAATAAAACATGTTAAAAGGTTGCAAAAAAAAAAAATACATACAAGTACAGATACTCTTATGTCCATAGATTAGTAAAAAAGTGTCAAAGGTACAATGTAAAAGGGGGTGACCAGAGAAGGATGAATACAAGTAAATAGTTGCGACAAATCTGTCGAGCCAATTTGCGCGATGAAAAACTTATGGGGATTAATTTAGCGATATAATAAAAAGGTCAACTCTAACCAGAAGAATTTAACAAGCTCGGAATTAATGATGGACGAATGTCAGCGAAAGAAGGCATCGTTGAAGTATCGTACGGAATGTACGGAATGGCAGCTATTTACCCCATTGGAAAAAAAGTCGTGAGCTTATGCGATATCTAAACGCGTCAATATGAATGAATGTGTAAAATAACTTTTTTATATTAATAATTACGCTTTTCAAATCCTTAGCCTTGTATGTGTGTGCGTTGTGTCTTCATATCTGATGATCAACATTATAAAAGAAAGCATCTGTGAGTTGATTACGTGGTACCATGAAAAGGCTATTTCATAAGCTTTAAGTTAAAAATATGTCTGTCATTATGAAGTTCTAAGTTTTATAAGTTCCGATCGTGAATTATCATGAATAACACATCAATAAATAAACTCAGTACTTCATTGATAATCAGTTGAACAAGGTCTGAGCGTCATTGACATGTAAAATAAATAACTGTAGCGCTCATATCCTGGGAAATACTTTAAAGGTCTTTGAGTACATTATGTTTCCGTTTAATATATACTTAGTTTGAATAAATTGGAATGAAAAGGTGCAATAAAGTTTATATGCCTCGATTAACTTAGGATATGACGATGTAATCCATCTATGTTATTATAAATGTGAAGGTTTGTTTACACGTTTGGCATACAATCTGAGCCGTTCAAGCTGAATATTCAATAAAAGCCCAACGAATGCATAGCAATAAATCTTATTATACATAATTAGCAGAGAAATTGTAATTGAAAACATTTTTTCTCATTAATAACAAACTTCACTATCCACGAGTAATACAGTCTGTATTTTATTTTGGTATACTAACATTTACCTGGCTTCATCTAAGTCGGAACCGTGACTGATAATAGAATCAGAATCGAAAATAGGATGGGTGGTTTATTCGATAGTTGAACGGGGTTCAGAACGGTATTAGGTAAAAAAATCGAATGTGAGAATGCAGTCAAAAATATCAGCGTGACCGGATTATGAACTAGCTCAACGGCTACAATTGGCGCCGGCGACGGGGTTGAGATTGACGGCGAGATTGATCAATATAGAAATCTATTGCTTAAAACTCAAATTTGCAAATATATGAAATATGAAATTTAATTATTTGGTATTCTTTGAAATGAATAACAATGAAACTTATGAATTTTTAAGCATGATCGAACGATCAGCGCATCAACCACTGGGCTCCGATTTCGCCAGCGAGGTCGTGATATTTTGCCACTAACCCATTCAACTCTTGACAACGCCTGAAATTGCTTAACCCGCATAAATTTCCAAAAAATCAGTTCTTAGCGGGCCCCAAAATTACAAAAACCACCACTTGGCCGAATTTGATGATCTTAGCTTTTTTAGTAAAAGAATAACAGTGTCGGTGTCGCTGTCGGTGTTGCGAGTTCAATGGCTTTTTCGCATCTTAAAAAAATGCTCAACGTGCTCAATGCGCCTAAAGAAGTTTTCACTTCAAAAGTGGAGAAACTAATTCCAAGTCTACAAGAGCAAAGCTGTGTGCGGACGCTAACAGGGAACAAATACAACGACCTCTATGTTATACAATTTTTAATTTCTTTTAAGATTAGTATTAAATATATTGCTATTATTTTTTGATATTTATTATCTAATAATATTTGAACGGCTACGATCTCATTTGTAACATTCCATTATATATATTTTGTCAGCTTAAAAAAAATTATTTCATCAGTTTATTAAGTGAAAATTTTTCCACTTAAGTGTCATAAATATGAATTTGCTCGTAACCTGCCAAACGCGTGAATGTGAAACGCTAGAACTAAGGAATTGGATGTAGTGAACTCTCTCGCGAGAAAGTTACATCACGGCGTAGGCGACAATAAACAGCGCCATCTGTCGTAATACATTAGGTGTGTTGACTCGATCTGAAACATTATGTTATTAAACAAATACTTCAGCAACGATTGTACACAAAGTATACACAAATGTAAGTTACTACATTTTAGGGATTCATCTGGTATTCCAACTTAAGCTGTGCATAGAGATTAATAATCAATACACGACTGAACCACATTTGGAAATATGCTTCGCTTTCTGTTGTTAATGATGTAAATATTGAAAGGGACTTACAAGTGTCTATTTCATAACCGTAAAGTTCTAAGCCAGAACTTAAGTCAGTGTTATGAACACAACATAAAACACAGAAACGAAGTACGAAAGGAATTTGAACAGCTCGAAATTTAAATGAGCTCTGCGCAATAAAATAGGTCTCGTTTCAGGAAGTTTCAAGATCATAAACCTGCCTACATTATGACTACTTTTACAACTTACGTACAATAATTGCTTAGCTTATGCGGCGCGAGTAAAAGTGAACTGGTATACGAGTCGTATACGAGCCATAATTTGCACAAGTAATGTCTTTCTGGGAAGGAGGCGATGATTTTCTCTTCCAAGAACACAGATACGGAGCACGGAGAACGAATTCTATATAAATAGATAAACTGTATATGTTATATCTCCTGTTGGTTTTCGTTTATCTTATCTACAATATGTCACTTTGACGGCTCGTGTCGTACGCATCTGGACCGTTGTGATTTAGGGTCGACATAAATATTCATACTTTATTTGTCATTTCAAAATTAACATGTCGGATGTCAGTATTCGCTCGTTATTGAAACATTGATGCAGTCGTGTAGGCACGATGTAGGCATGTAAAGAAAACAAGATAAATTTAATAAATTAGTCACGGTATTCCATGTACGCTTCTGCTCATACGACCTTTAGGCATTTATAATAATTTTATCGAATAGTTGTCTTCTATTTGCATTATTTTTATTATTTATTATTATTGTTATAATTTTGCTGAAATATAGAGCGAAAAATTATCTTATGGATTCTCTATAGTCCGTTTTTCCAGAGTCCATCTCACAAGGGTTATGCCAAAAGTAATTAGATAGTCTTTAATCAATAACTTCATACTGGCAATTTATACACTACCGTAAATAATGGTTATTTAATAATAAAATTATAAATTAAATATATTAGAATTTAAATGTATTGAATTTACTTGCAATAAAAGAACTCAGTCGACGTAAATCATTATTCACGATCACCCATCTCTGCATAAGCGTTATTCGAGGTGGGTGCCGCACAAACGGACCGATGAACAGAAAGACCGCCGGATAGACTGGTGCTTAGAGTGGTGGTAGATAGAAGAAGTGACAATCGACCATATGGTACCTCAAAAATGAACCAAAACCAACAAAATGTCGCCGTGCACAAAGCCCACAAAAACAAATGCGATGTTTACTAATTTCCCGTGAAGCATCCCCGACCGGTAAGGAGCTGCGAGGCCTCACAATCCGGCTCGACCCAGTGAGAGCTGTCGGCTCAGTCAGCCAGTCAGCTTCAGTGCGACAGGCGAAAAACATAGTCTACCGACTAAAAACCTTGAAGTATTTGGTCACGTGACTTTAATTTTCTTCAGCTCTGACTTTGCAAAGATTGGTGAATTGACCGATGGATCAATAATTTCAATCAAACTACAAGCACCCGATCCCTGTTTCAGACAGTACGTTAAGTCGTCGCATAAAGTCGCGTTATCACCGCATAAAACCTAAAGCCACCAATTTGAATTATAATTGCAAAGGGGTATGTTTACCCTTACAGAGGGGTGAAAAAAACTGGCACTAAATTAAGCGTGCAGTCGGTCAACACTGACCAAATATATCTGGAATCGTTCTAATTAAGCAAAATTACGGCCATCAAGGAATATGTGTCAAAAGTCAATATATTTTACAACAACAACAAGATTGTGTTGCTATCACAAATGAAAAATCAAAACTCATAAAGGTTTCCGGTAGTTAAATGTAATCTAAATAAGCTATTATCAGCGGACGTAACTTGACACTTGACCGATAACACCCGCTACATGAACACAGTCTGTGTCCTTGACTCTTTGGGGTTCTGTAGAACGCTTACTGTGGAACCCTGAAGATTCGACTGTATATTCCAAAAAAATCGTAGCTTTTGACATATTATGATACCGGTATATCCAATTTTATATTTCCAAAGTGGAAATGAATATTATCTACTTCGATGCTAGTAATGGATGGGCCCATACGCTTAGCAGCTCTTATAAAATGTATATGAATTCAAATTACTGGACGCAGTCTTCCTCGAAGAATTGTCGAACTATCACCAAGGGAGTGGAATTTTGATAAGTATTGAGTCTTGGGCAGGTATAGGTAAAGTTCCATACTTATACGTTCAGTAAGTTTTATTTTAATTTAATTAATACACTTGTCTGACTAAGGCACCAGTCTCTCACAATCTTCGGATAACCATTTAATTTTGTTGTAAACTGTATCATTGTTATTAATTACTTAATTTGTATAACGTGGATCGATACCGGACTACGTACATGTAAGAATTGTATTTCAGACTCCTAGGTCCTCAATTTGTCGATGAGCAGTTCTAGCTATAAATTATAATAACAGTGATAAATCCGTAAAACAGTGCTACAGAGTGAGAAGCTTCACAAGAGCGATTAAAACTCCAGGTAATATTCGATTCTGTCCTTCCTCACTGATCTATCTTCGGTAGTACACTTCTCGAAGTTCTTAGGCTCATAACGTATCATAGGTCTTTTGTCCAAGCATTTACATCCCAAAGCCAAGGAGCCAAGAAAGCCAATCATAAGGGTTTATAAAACATGTTCGTCGAATTTATTCGTATACAAGTAGACAACGACAGTCTTAACCTTTTAATTTTCAATACTACTTCTAACACTCAATTCAATATTTCAATTAATTTTCTATATTTTAATTATTCTTTAACCATAAATCCACCTTTCCTCACATATATTATTCTTACCCAAGAGGCCGACAATGCCTCGGTGACTCCTGTAAGGAGGCGAGTGTGCATGGGTGGCGATGACCATCTATTCTCTGGCGGCTTGCAAGCTCGTTTGTCCATCGCAAACGTCACACAAAAATCATTATGACGTCGGTAACATGGATTCTTGTTTTTGTAAGCTGTAATCTATTGAGTTTTTTTAGTTGTTTTTTTAAAGTTCTTAATTGAAATTTCGTGCAAACTTTTAAGCGACATAAATAACAAACAAACAAACAGACACAAACAAACAAAGACAAATGTAATTAGTGATGTTATTACAATAATATGTGAGCGTATGATACGTATATGTGTAAGGATATCGGCCCAGTGGTTAAGGACGTCGTCTAATCACCCCGTGCCTCGGAGATCATTCTGAGCCATCGGTTTTGAACGTTTCTATCACATTTGTGACCAGCGCGGGGGGCTTAAGGTTTAAACTTCTCGATCTGAAGTAAAAATATTTTGAGAGGGTGTGCCTCAGCGGTGGGGCGATTAAAGCTTGATTCAAGATGATACGTATTGCTGTTAGTATAAGGTCGGGAGAAAAGCATTTTCGTATTTTATAATTAAAAAGTTGCAGTAAAATCTCTTTGGGTGTGCTGATTGCATTTGGCTAGTTTTGATATCCTTAAAAAGATGACATTTGAAAATGAAGAAAAAATTAAAAGTAAAAACCGTGTCATATCTCTATTATTTTTCTGTTCACCAAAATAATTAAATCTAACATAGAAACTCGATATATTTCGAAAGTATAATACAAAAAAGGTAAAAATGTGACACAAGCCAAGAAAAAAATTTGTGACGTTTATTTTGATATATGAGTATCAAAATAAATAAATTCTATGTATTTACGATTACAGCACTTCTGCATTAGTTTTCATCCCTGGTATGGATGTTCTTCGGAAATGAAATTTTCTGAAAGAAACCTTCTCATTTTCATATCAAGAAGGTTTTCAAGATAATGAATAGATATCCCCGAGCGCTAAACTTCAAGGATATTTTAAAATAAATATATTTAAATATATTGTTTTTTTTTGGGAGGTATTCTAGTCGCTCATACGCGAGTCATCAACGAATTAATATTTAAACAACCTAAAGACGGATAAACAAACATTGTGATTTAGAAAAAAATAACATTAAAAAAAATATTTTGAATAATATGTGGATTTTACAAAACCCGTCTGTGGACGTAGTTACCTCATTGTGTATCTTCAATTTTTTTACTCTTTGTGTTTGTCGTCAAATAAGCGGCCTTTATTTGCACGTTCTGGAAATATTTTTATCACCTTAAAACCTTAACTTATCTACTTTGTAATACAATTTTAATTCGATTTTGTTTAAATCTAATAACTCAACATAATGGTTGAATGCCATGTGTTTGGTTTTTTTAGCGTTTTTTTCATATCTTTCATAGAAATATGAGCTACTTTAAGCAAAAAATTTCAATGTTTTTGTTATCTAATTAGTAACTGTTTTTTAACAATTTTGAAAATTTTTGCTAGAGATGACGTCGAACATTAAATTGTATGTTTGATGTCTTTGCAATATCAAGAAAAAAATTGTTCCTAGAACCAAAAGTGTAGCAAAATTTTATAAAATCGCTAAATATATTTCATTGACAATACAATTTATTATTTTTATATGATGTTGTCAGAACCAATGTGACCCAAGGAACAAGATTTAATTTTTTGTTGATTGCAAAAATTACAACAAAAATCCATATTTGCAATGTTAGAGTAACCTAAACACTGGCTTTCCTTTGAAAATATAGATGGTGCCCTTTATAGAGTTTTGGCATCGAAATTTTACATTCAAGTCAATTTTGTGAATATTAAATATCCATAAAATTGGTTTTTGAATTAACACACTGGTTCTGGTAGCCTTATATATAAGGCTATAACGAAGATCTTACGTAGCGTTTTTCACGTCGTCAGTTAGAGATGAAATTAAAGTCAAATAGTTCCATTTATTTTCATCAAAATTAAACCATCTCCTTGCTTTAAGACCTATATATAAAAGAATATTACATATATAGAAAATAAAATGTCGAAGCGGTTTTGCAATCGACATCATTTATTTTCATTAGAACATTGAAAATTACTTAAGAAGGCTAAATCAAGTGTGTATGTCGATAAACTCACATGATATTGCGAAATAAATTTTACAGGATAAAGACTTCGAAGAAGGAATTAACAAAAGAAAAAGTGTTTGAAATAGTGCGTTTGATCCTTCATTTTATAAATCTATCAGAAAAAATTGGGTATCAAATATAACGTAACATCGTAATCTGTTTAGTTTTCAATTTCGTTTTTTATAAACGAAATTGAAAACTATATTTATATTTTATATATAAATTCGCACGAGACGAACTCGCCTGCCCTTTTGAGATTGAGGAGGGGCCGTCTTAAGCTACTAGTCTAGAATCCGGTATTAAAAAACCCTTCCTCACCTTTTGATAGAATAAAAGTGTTATAAGGGCTTATTTGAAAATACTTATAGAATTTAAACTTATTAAACCTGCTAGAAAAGTCTTGCTGACAATTTTTTTTCTACATTTTTTGCAATTTTTTTTTGCAGAAAACATATAATTTTGATTATGATGGTTTAAAGTTCAGTGTCGAATCAGCTCAAATATTTAGTTATCGAAGAAAATGTTTTAAAAAATATATTGTTTGGAAACCACAATATAAGGATTTTAATAATTAATTTTATGTATCACTTTTACAGCGGTGTGTTTTAAACTTCATTTAAAATAATTAACTGCTAAATGTAAAAGTCAAAAGCCAAACAAGTCAAAATATGTTTTAACTTCACGATTGAACATTAACCGGTAATCCTTGAGTCTAAGGTTTACTGGTTAACTCTGTGTGTATTGTAATGTATTAGCAGTTAGCAGTTATCAATTAGAAGTTAATCATTGCAAATGACAATTTGAACCGCGCCGCTGTAAGAGTCGTAAAGGCACTGTACGTGTCTCTGACGTGAAATATCTCATGTCATGTGACTTTTCTGAGACATGTCTCTGAAAAAAATCAATATGAATACATGTGAAGAAATCTAATATAAAAAGGGATACTAAATTATTCATTAATTAAAGATGTCGCCGACTGGATATTATTAAATTATTTATGTTTAGATACACCTTTAAAACATTACCTCGATCAATTGAGGCAAGGTTATGTTATGGTAGCTCCTAGACTATATTTGCACAAAGCAGCGCAATAAAAATATCGTTTTCAACAATCGTTACAAACCTAAGCCCTATTATCGGAAATATTATAGTACAATTATGAATTTTATTTTCATGATACGAAAAGGGTCAAATTTGTTTGGCGAGACTAAAAATAATTATGTATTATATTTGATCATAAAAGTACTTTACGCATCGCTTCTGTTTTTCTCGTGTTAGGTATTATTCACTTTTACCCGGACTCATTATGATGTTCGACGCGCCCTCTGCACGCGTCCTCGTTTTGTTTGTGCCTATTCGAATGTCAATGATTTTGCGATTCTTTAGTAGGGATAGAGCGGTGGCTACTCGATTGTTAAGAGCCCTGGAGTCAGAAGGTATTGACTTGTATCCTCATCACAGGAGAATTAACCGAAGGGTTTTTCCTCTCCCATCGTTTTTTATCTGAAATAAAGAGATGACGGGAGAATATACCTCAGTAGTACGATGTTAACACAACACACAAGGATACGGCACGAGCCAATAAAGATATTACACGAGGACTGTAATCTTTATACAGAGGCTGCAGTGCCTGCGTCAGAATAAATAGGGCTTACTGACTGGTTTGTCAACCGCAGGAGTGTAAGACAGGGATGTGTAGCTTCTCTGTGACTATTCAACCTATTCATAAACAGCCGTCTGCGCATTGTGAAAGAGTATGAGTGTGAACCAAGAATGGATGAGCTGCTTGTCAAATGTTTCCTGCACGCCAACGACCAAGTAATCCTTGCGCCGTTCAAGTACGAGTTGCAGGAGATGGTAACCAAACTGGATGATTCTGTTAAGAAGAGCGTTATGAAAGTAAATATCAGAAAAACTAAGATGTCTGAAAGAGGCGAAAGTACGACAGAATGCGAAGTTAGTATAGAAAGTAGAGTGTCGAATAAGCGAAAGAGTTTGTATACTTGGGTAGTTTGTTTACAAACTAACATAAGCATGATAGAAATTGAAAGGAGACTGAATGCAGAAAATGAAGTGAATGGGGCTTTGCTTACCATTATAAACTATAAAAGTATATCACGATGAGAGCGTTTGGTTGTCCATAATGCGGTCCTGATCGTCATGTTTATGTATGGTAGTGAAGGTTGGGTATGGCAGAAGAAAAACGAAACTAGGATCAACGCGGTAGAGACGCGATCTCTGCAGTATGTATTATGTGTGAAGTATCTCGGAAAGATAGATGCAGGAGCAGTGATGTCAGAGAGCGGTGTGGTTCGAAGGAAGATGTAGTGACTAGAGTGGAGAGAGGTATGTTTGGTCATCTGGACATATAGAATGAAAGTGGACTGACAAAACAAATCTGTAGAGTGAATATGTGTGATGGAAAGGTCGGCAAGGGTCGCGCTAGAAAATACTATGCAGACAAAATTGGTGGTAAATTAAAGGCAACCGAAATCGGCAAACTTACATTGGAATATTAATGGATATCAGCGAAGTAAGAAAAATATGGAAAGACCGTATGACAAGGAAATCTTTAGTCTCTGTTCACCTTTCTGGGTAATAGATTTGGGTTTATAATAAATAATAATGTTGACAGTAAATGGAGATTTTCTGTTAGAAATAGTGAAACGAAAAAGCATTTGGAACATGTAGTTTTACTATTTTGTAATCATGTACTTGTAGGAAATTTAAACCATGTAATATTGCGAAATGCTTTGTGTTGTTTGCCCAGGGCCCGTGGGTATGTAATGCAATAAAATTGTCAGTTGTCTAAATTTATTACGTGATAGTTGATAAGAAGAATAATATATATTTATGTGCAAATTATTAGTCCAGGTCCGTTTAGTTATATACAAATGCAGAAGTTTGTCAGAATAGACGGATTTTTGTCATTTATTCATGCAAAAACTATTCAACGGATTTTGATGAAAGTCTACAGTACAGACGCCTTTAATCCATAAAAACATATAGGCTATAATTTATGCCGATACTAGCTTATTTTACGCGGTTCGCTCCTGTCTATATAAAACGAATTCTTTCCTTTTTTATAGGTACCGATTGTTTACAGGTAAGACCAATTTTGAAGCGAAAATCGATACCAACATCGGTCCGAGATCGAGTTGGATCGATTCAAATTCAAATTCAAAATATATTTATTTCATAGGTTACAAAATAACACTTGAAATACGTCATATTTTTTTGTGAATTTACACTTTACCGCTCGTTCGGAAGGCAGTTTTCCCTTCAGAAGAACGAGCAAGAAACTTAAGGGTAGGAATAGGATATGATAAGAATCATAAACAAGAGTGGAACAGTATATCAGAATCATGATTGAAAGCGTGACCGGTCGATGTCGAAGACGAAGGAACTAATTTTATGTCCAAGCGGGAGAAGTCGTGGACGAAAGCTAGTTGTCGCCCGCCAGCAGCGCATAGCGGGCAAGCGGGTGAGCGCCCCTCACCAGTGAGATGCTGCGGTGTGCGGTTTCTTTTTTGGTTGAACTTTTTTCTCGCGACGGTATCCGATTCGACGTGGTTTAGTGTGGAGCGACACGGACGATTATATTCTGCAGTGTTTTCCGAACACCATGTCGGTCGTGAATAGGGATTTTACAATGACCGTTTTTTTTTAGCATTTAATTTTAAGAGTTAAAAGAAAATTGCGTTTAAAAGCCCCGTATTAAATTTGAGAGCGTAATCTAACACCGAGCAATTAAAAAAGTCTGTCTACTTGTACGCACGTCTGTTGCGTCATTTTCTCTGCATATATCGATATATCGAATCTTTGAAAATGGAATTTTTATATTTAATAGAATTGTATAAAAATATACGCGAAAAGGTATAAGAGATAAAGGACAGGTATCAAGAAAAAAAAACATTGTGCAAATAGGACTCGCTATCTGAGGGTTCCGTACAAATTCAATTATGTATGTAGATATTTCATCCATTAATATTTAAATGCCGAAAATTTCGGGATTAAATTTTCATAGAGGGATTTTAAAATATGTCCTTCCACATATAGATTTACATCACGGTCCACACTCAAACTGTAAAAGTAAATTTGAAATCCTAATTTTTAACTTCCCGCTATGCATACTGAAAAATTTTCTTAAACTTGGGGAGTTACCGTTATCAGTCCGATTTTCGAAAATGGAGTTTTCACCAGTTCCTGAGATTTTGGGGTCCTAGGAATTTATTTCAATCATTTTACGAGTGATGTCTGTCTCTCTCTCTCTGTCCTCTCTCTCTCTCTTTCTCTCTCTGTGTGTGTTTATGTTGTGCGTGCGTGCGTACATGCCTGCATGTACATGTACAGTAACGTGCAATAAAAACGCTTTTTGAATTTTTTTTCACAAAAGCGTTTTTTTTAGAATATTCCTTACACTATTCTACCAATGAATTCCAAAAATTAACTAGAAGAGCTAAGAAAGCAACGTCTACCTGCAAACTGCATGAGAATTAGTTAGTGCATTCGAGAGATATCGATAACGAAAAATTCGCAAAAAAAAAATTAAAATAATTTCTAAAGTTCTTGTTGCATTGTTTGGTATCAGTCAGTTTTTTTTGCTTAATAAATTGCGTCGGATGCCGTTATTAATTAAGTCAGTTTAAAAATGAAAAAATGCATATTGCTTATATAAATCTAAATATTTGAAGCTGTAAATGTATTAAAATCATATTTTTGAGTTGAAAGAACATGAAAAAGCACAAAAATCGATCATTTGGGTACAAACTCATTACTGCTTGGTATATTTTAGAAGATTTTGAGCTTGAAAGTAGCAAAAAGTTTAAAATGGGCTATAACAGTTATTCGAATTTTTGAATCCGAAAAGCTTAAAACTGTCATAGCGGGAAGTTTTAGGGATGGCCAAGGGATGGTCAAGTGTTTTACAGATTTTTTTATATGACATAGCTATTGATTGATAATTTGCAGATTTTTCCTCTTACTCGTGCTAAAAGATCTCGTTTCTTGCACAATTTCATGATTATGTGTCAACAGGAAGTATCCAATAGGTTTTGGTTTATTTGGGAGTGTCAAAATATGCTCGTATTTTTTAATTGCGTTTAAATTATTTTCATGGATTTAAAGGATTTTACCACTAATTATTATACGGTAATTTCCAGGTGATACCTCCACGTACACCCGAGAAAAAGGATCTCGACGGATAGATGGACAACGAAGTAATCCTGTAAGGGTACCTTTTGAGATTCGGAACCTTACAAGTATATAAAGGCCAACGGATAAATGCGAAAATTGTGAAGGAGGCAAAAATATAAACAATGCTTATAAACAAAGAAATTGTAGTACAATTTTTTTGCTTATAAGTGACAGTTCATACAGTACTAATTCGATATTGAATTAATGGATCCATTGTAAAAGCAATGATATTAATTAGAAAAACGACATATGGAACATCATGAAATATACACTGGTATAAAATAGTAACTAATCAATTCTGTTAAATTATACATTAATGCTACAATCTACTTCAGAGTTGTTAAAAAAATCATGTTCTATTGTTCTAATAATGTTCTAATGTTCGACCGAAAGGAAAAGCATTCGATAAAAATCAAATCGCCGGGGCCAGCGGAACCCTAATCGCTGTTTCTTTTAGCAGTATCATGTATGACAGACATTCCTTTCAATTCTTTTACAAGCGGCGTTTTATATTTTATTTTTTCTCAACCGAGACGAATATGAATACAACAGAAATTCTGGCCAATGGCATGTCAGAGCGCGACAAAATAGGGCATCGTAGATCCATTTTAGGTTTCAGAAAAATATTGGGACAAAGAAATGTCCCTATTGCGGCTTCTGAATCCTTAAAAAAATATCAAGAGAGGACTGACACCCGAAGAGACAGCGCCAAAGGGAGACAAAGGAGGGTCCTTTATAAAATCACTCGATCCTTTGTTCTCGTCCGAGTTCCTCCGGCAAACACTCCCAAAATAAATTAAACGGAAGAGCAATGCCGTGGACTGTAACGAAATGAGGATACTTTTCGCCGCGATAGCTCGTCGCTCTGACGTTGCGCCTACGGGACCCCGAGGCGCCCGACGCGTCGCACGCTCGACCCCAGACAAAGAAACGGATCACCTCTCCCGTTTGCGAGATGCACCTTGCAGCTGCGTACTAGCGACTAGCCCGATTGATATTGATTTTTTATTTATAGCAACACCTCACCGGCTGTTCGGGGCCGGCTGTTGTCGGGCCGGGACTCCGAGCGGCCGTATACCTCGTGATATCAATTCGCATGTAATACATATTATTGTATTTAATCTTTAATTTTAGGCCAATAATAAAATAAATTAAATTCAATATCAATCGGCGTTTGTTTCGTGATTTAGGACGGAGGGCGTAGTGGTCAGTAGGCCCGCCTGCGTCGTGCAGGTTCACGTGCACATTTCAATAAACAATATGAACCCGTGTGAAGATGTGTATACATATATCTGTATCTTTATTTACTGTGAAGGACATGAATTTTTGGTTTATTATACAATGGAGAAAGTTATCAAATTATATTATTATAAAATAGGAAAATATTAAATTTTAAAATTATTTTTGAATAATTATTTGACGTGATAGTTTTATAAAAAAATAAATAAGCCGGAAAAATGTCCTTTAAGGTGTTGGTTGGATTCTAAAACGCTTGATTTGGGCGATCTAATGAATATCAAACTATTATATATTTTGATTTTTTTTATCGAAATTGACACATAATCATTCAAACCGTACTATTAAATACTAAAATACTTGCAAGAAAAACGCCATTTGTTATTTTTATTATTTAGACTTTCGTAACGATTAGCGTTCTCCAGCGTTGCAATAAATGTAAATCAATAATTATGACCCTTAACTTAAAAAAAAAGCCTATAACGTAGCGTTCAGAAATAAAAAAAAAATGTCGGGATGAAGATGGGGATTTCTTCAAATTGCGAATGATTTTGAAAGATAAACCCTAACAAATGTTAGCTAGAAAATGTGAGGAATAATTTTTTTGTATCTTCCTAGCTCGAAAACATTATTGCTCTAGACTACTCTAGAGAATGTATGAGGTTGACCTGCGAGATCATTCGTTGCCCAGATTTTTTTATTTACATATCCCAAAAGTGTAAGAGTGCGTTGAACAGAGATATCGGATCGGTGATCAACAGCGTTGCCTTCAAACCGGCACATCGAACCTGGTACAATTTGATCTTAGCTACCGGCGAATGGACTAATGAATGTTTATCTTCAACCACGTTAAACCACTCTCTTCGTACCTAGGAGCATATGTTAAGCCGTCGGCCGCGGACATGGTCATCGCACTGGTGGCTTTAGCAGCCTCCAACCCGCATTACACCAGTGTCAAGGGCTTTCATGCCCCTGAATACGAAGTAAAAAATAATGTGCGGTATGTCTCAGTAGTGGGGTGGCTAAGAGGCGTGTATTGATATGTTTTAGGCAGGAAATACAAAAGGTCCCCTCTTTAATACGAAGCTTAGTTTACGCAATCCTTTAAGCCGGTAAACGTGCACGATGATCCTCCCTTTTAGTTTTTTCACGACTTACAAAGTATTGAGTCTTCTTGTTCAATATTTAGCATTCCTACATTTGGCGGACTGGGCTCATTATTAATAGTTTAAAAAAATGAGAACTCAACCTAATCCTGACAAAATTATATTGAGCAAACTTGCTATAATAATTTAATTCATGAGTTATTGGAATTCTTAATATAATTCGTCCATTAACTTGTTACTGTAATTTTTTCAACATTTTTCAAATCATATCATCAATTTATCACTAGACACCATCCTGTACTGTGGACAGCTTTTATGACATTTTGACTGCAGAATTAGGGTTCTGCAGTCAAAATACGGTGTAGGCACCGCACACATGGAAACAATCAAATTCGACTTGTCTACATTTATATGTGAAGTTTCATCACTCGTGTTCCACAAATCGCATTTTTATAGCCGTGTCTTTGAAACATGCATCATTTCCAACGAGCCGGATTAAAATAGATTTATATTGCGAAATCACGGCCTTTGGAAATGTCGCCTTGCCATATATGCGCGGTTTCATAACGCCGCCGTTAAAAGTCAATATGGTCATACAACGGCCTGCTCGGCTACCCTATAATACCGCATTGTCTGGTCTACCCGCCGTAAGCTCGGTGCGCACGCGACCTTATTCTGACCTCAAGCTTTCTAATGAGCTTATGGAAATGCAAACACCGGCAGTAAAGTTCACATAAACAGACAAACAATCGTCGGGTGTTTCCAGACTGACGCAAGAAATTTATGGAGTATTATTAGTCAGTTTTATGAGGAAGTTTTATTTAACTTTCGATCATAGAGGTATATATCCCAAGACCGTATATCGGTTTATAGCGTAATGAATAGGTAATTAATATGCATGTAACGTTTGGGTGAAGTTAGGGAGCGATTTTGGTAGGCACTCCAGGATTTCAGATAGATTTGTCATGCGCTATTTTTTTTTATATAAAATAAAACGCGTAGAGGTAATATAAAAAAAACGGTCCTTGTCAGCTCCGATGCCCGACTGGTGTTTATTCCTTAATCATGTATCCCAAATATTCTTAACGATAAAATGAATAAAAGCGAATATATGAAATTTTAATATCTCAGGGTATGCAAATTAAAAAGGACTGATAAATTCATCTTTTATAGTACTGAAAAGGAGTGTAATGTAATTTTAATGTAATAGTTAATAAAAAACAATGTAAATAATTAAATTTCTTTATAATGATTTAAAACATGACATAAATCGTATTACTTGATGAAACTTTGAACTTCAAAATAATACATTAAACTATTGCTAACAATGACAACAACATTTGACATCATATGCATCAAAAACTTCATTTACATGCATTAAAAATGAAACAGCTATAAATCAATAATAGAAGCAAAACACAGCCGTTCAGCATAACATACGTATGTTGCATGGGGACGCAACTTAACGAACGACTTCACTTTTTGTTAACACTCGTTTTCGCACCTCATTTAATTTGCGTAACACGCGTTGACCACACATTGTACGCGTATATGAACATCGACTGTTAAGGTGTAAGTTTTGAAAAGCATTTAACGATCCCTCTGAACTGCGAGGTATCACAGTATTTAAACAAATAATGAAATTCTCTACCAGCTTCACTGTAAATACGTCGTTTGCTTAACTTTACGTCGGTAACAAGAGTATAAAATAAGTTTGGTGAGCACAAATGATTCCCTAACGTCTAAATTAGAATCAAAACTGCATTATCACGCTGTAATATACCGTATTAGCGCTTTATCAGCGAACGGCATCGCAACAGCGAACAAAATTGCATCATAATGTGACCGTAATCATAATGCAATTTTGAAGATTTCAAAGATATTCGTGTGAATAAATAAATACATATTGTTGTCATTAATTGCGGAAGTTCAGAAATCGCGACCGAACACAAGCAACGAGCCGCCCGCGCACGCCGCGTTTACGATCGACAAGGTATAATCCAATTAGCGAAGAAAAACGCCTTTTCCGTGTGTCGTTAATCCCCCCTCCCCTCACTCGGCGCTGCGCTAGCTTTACTGCCCTCACGGAATTTATGAGCTGTATAAAGGCTGCGCGCGCGCCGATCGACGGCCGCGCGTATTGAGGTGTCGTATAAACACTTCCTCGTAGCCGATACGAGACTTTTTGACCGACTTCTATTCGAATTTTGGCATGTATCCTCCTAAGTGGGTATAACGCGATTGTAATTTTTTTTTTGTATTCGCAGGATCTGTACGTTAAAATATTCGAGAACTCTTGTTACGTTCCGGTGCGAAAGATAATGCCAATCGTCGGTCGCGCTCTGCCCGTGTGGGTATAGAATGAATTGATTCATCCAGTGATCTTTTGATCGTGATCCCGGTCTTCGTATTGTTCTTGATTTCTATTCCGGTTCCGCTGTCTGTTTCTATATTGATTTCGTTTTCAATTCTAATCCCGGTCCTGCAGGGTTAGACAAGTTCGGCTTTCTATAGTCGCAAACGCTCGTAGAATAGAAATCTAAACGTACATATTTGACTAACTAAGTTGATGAAATGCCAAACGTCAGTTAACTTCGAACGCATATATTTCGCTTTCTATTCTACGAGCGTCTACAACGTTGAAAGCCAGTCGTCTAGCTCTGGATCCGTTTCGTTAATCAGGTCGTCGTCTCGCGGTTGCACTGAACTTGTACGTATATCAATTTTTCTTCTACATCGCCTACTCGATTGCATTGTTCACTTACATCGGTGTGACAATAGTGTTTATGTAAGCGTGTAGTTAAGCACATAGGCTCGTATGTTTGTCTATGTCTTCGTAATCTTGAAAATTAAAATCGTTTACTACATTAGACAAATATTATAAAGATAAAGCTTTGCCTGTGGATTTGTATATTTTTATAAAAGGGTGTGTGCACAAACAAACAAATAGTAACCTATATTTTATACGATTATCAATACAAAATTTCATTAAATTTGATTACATCACTGTTAACGATTGTTGAGTTACAAGACGACGTACAGAGCAATGGACAGACAGTCAAACAAAAAGGCCTATATTCCACAGGTTCAAGTTATTTTAACAACAAATTTCATCAAGATGGTTTAGTGGCTTAAACTTCAATATCGATTACAAATTAACTGATCAAAAACACAGACATAATAGATTTGAAAAGTTGTTCTTCCTCTACCGAAAATCGAACCTAGAAGTTTGCAAATAATCTTGTAGCATCCCTAGCCGTTGGCCAGTTATACGAGCGATAAACAAGGGCGGCGCGGGGCGGGTGGGGCGCGCTGTTCCGATACAAATTATTATGCCGCGGAGAAACGAGATCGTTTGATGAATTGTACCGGCGTGAATGGGGCCTTAGATTTTGTATAGAAGCCTCACTGCGACGCGGTGACGTCACCGCATAAATCTTGATTGTAATTGGACATCGAGGAGAACTACTCTTGGATTCGTTTGTCATAAAACATGTTTTTCTAACTGTATTTTCGTCCGAATCTGTCCAAATTTTATATTAGCTCCATTAGCATCTTTCATTATATTACTCAAAATAATACAAACTTTTTAAAATTAAATTGTTGGGGTATTTATCTAATTACAAATAAATACCTAGGCAACCGAGCTAAACTCGGCGTCTTTCAAATTTGTCTTGAGAACATGATAACTTCCCACGGGAAGAGTAGATCAAGTTAATTTCTAACAAATTTGTATATGTATGTATATAATATACAGGATTAACCGTTTACCTGCGCATGTATAATTTACGTTATATATAAAAACGTTACGTTGAGTCTACTGGTATCTTTATACTGCATCCAATAGCATACCAACAACGCAATGATTTCTAAATTCTACAAGAAGACGCCATGAAGCAAGATTTAGAAAAATATTGTTTTGATAGCACTTTTTCAGGGACGACACCTATATAGACAAACTTGAAAAGCATAACGATATCAAACTACCAATTTATACCAAAATCTTTGGAATCGCCTCCGAGACTAATATATAAAATGTGTACAAAAGATTCGCTCGTTTAAAGTAATAAGATATTAATGTATCGAGACCCTTGGTTATAAGAAATTGCAAGAATAGACCACAACCGCCCAGAAGCATTAATCGGCGATTTTTAAATTTTACAACAGGATATATTGCTTTTAGAATCTACTTGTTTTTATACCGTTGCCTCAATTACAGGAACAGAAGAAAACATATCTTTATATTGTGTACATGACTTTTTGGAGTTTATCGGAGTTTACTCCTTAAGAATCGATTTCATATTTAGGCCCGGGGTATGGAATTTTATGGGAGTAAAATCAAGTGTTAGATAAATGACGTTACGCCATCGTCACGGTTACTGTTTACATTTCAATCGATCAGAATGTGACAAATACCACTTATACTTGGTGGAGATTTTAATATTGATTTTAATAAAGAAGATGGTTTCCGTTTAGTACAATTTCTGAAAGATGAACTGAACTTAGATTTAATTTCTGGCAGAACACCCTAGTGTTCTGCCAGATGTTCTAGTTGTCCCTAGACAACTAGATATGGTACAACTATTGATGCGATGTTTTCACGATTTATCACACATGTATCTTCCGACATTCATGTATCATATTTTAGTTACCATAAACCAATTGTTTCAGTGTTTAATGATACCGCTATTGTTCCTGTGATAAACATTACGCAAGATAACGTCAATGATAGAGAAAATCAATCTTACTAAAAATTTTATTGTATAACATAATTATTTTAAATATTTTCTTAAATGACGAATTAATTGTTTTACTATTAACATAAATAAATGAATTGTGTATTATGCTTTGAATAATATAATAGATGCTTTCATTTACCATTATACTAATCTATATGTACGATATCATTTTAAAGGAGTAAACTCCATTCGTGCGTCGGAGCTGACATACTTTTTGTTACCTCTATCTAGTGGTTGAATCGAATAAATTTTACGTTCTTCTACAGAAAAGACAAATTATTTGTAATAATAGAGAGTACCAAAAATTTTAAATATTTCATTGCAGTTGATCGTAATAGCAGGAAAATGGTAAATGTCTATGAACACATTAATTTAATTTTTATATTTATACAGCGGTCCAAACTGTCTTATGTAATAGTTAACTGCCGACTGTTAAAGTTAAAAATTAACTAATGCCACAAATGCTAATACCTTTAAGATTACCTTAGTGACTGCCAATTGAGAAGTTAAAACAACGTATCTTTACGTGTTTAGCTTTTAACTTTAACGGTTAACAGTTAATTATTTCAAATGAGATTTTGAAGCACACCACTGCTAATGTTATATATTGTCTGCTATAGACTAAAAATTAAATATCCGATAAAAGTAAATGGTTAATATACTTGACTGCGAAAAAGGACTTCGTAATAGAGAGAATAAGGATCAGTAAAATATCAATTTATTTAAGTATCTAAATAAGCCATTTATTAATTACGGTAGATATAAAGTCAATTAAAGTTTAAATTAGTATTTGTCAATTCCCATTGACAAGAAATGGTGATAAGTGTCCATTTTGCTCGTGTTCAACAATTTACGTATCGCATAATAAAAATACGCGTACTCCTAGGTGGCGCTGTGAACGGGCGATAGACAATTATCCTGAAGGTTTGTCTAAACGAATAAATCGCTTTTTAATTATTTCAAAACTGTTTAATATTTTACCAAGTGAAACTACAAATAATAATGGAGGTTCCATGAAAAATATCCAAGAAGCATTAAAAAAAATCATCATCGACGAGACGCGTAATCGCGTAATAAAGGCGTAATGGCGGCCGATCGCGCATAACCGGTGTTAAAACTGCGCCGCGCGCTGCAATTTGTATGCAGCTCCGGTGTCGGTAGGTGTTCGAGGTGATCGCAGATTATGTTTATTAATTTCCCGCGTTTAATAAACTATGGCCGACGAGCGGATTTTCCATTTCTTTTTTATGATATTTTATAGCTCACAGCAGAAATTGAGCGACAGTCGCTTTTAAAATTCAGCCTAAAAATATTTGACTGACGTAAGCGTAAACCCGTCCGCCGACCCATTTTACGGTTCCGTATTCGCCGACGTCGACGTGCAAGCATATCGAACGAGATACAATGTTTGAAAGCGTCTGCGTGTTGCAGAGAGCGAGAATTGTGATTTGTAGACGGAGAAGCCCGAGAAATACTCCGAGAAAAACGTTTAAATGCAAACAAAGCGAAATGTTGATCACGCGACAAAGGGCCCGCCGCCCGCGCACGCGCTTCTGACGGGGCCGGATTCGATTGAACCGATCCACCGACGGCCGAGTATGGTTTCGGGCCAAGCGCCGTAAGGGGCATTCGGGTGGTTTGCTTTAAAAAGATAGGTTTCCGCCTTATGGTTTGTCTTTATATTTTAGTGTATGCCTGTAAATAGTCACGTGAAGGGGTACATTTTATTTCATGTATTATATCTTGGCTTTTGCCCGCGGCTCCACCCGCACGAATTCTTTCATCTCTTGCATCGATCGATGACGTCATCGACCATGATCCCGTTGTCGACCTCGTTCTCGATGCCTATAACAGAAGAACAAAGAGCAATGTAAATGAAAATACGTAATGGTGCTAGTTTTTTTTTGTTATAAAACCATCTCACTTACACTAATGATTCTAATAAATTCCAATAAAGTCAAAAATTCAATCTACAACGACGTGTGCGCAACCGAGAACAAAAATTAGTATCTTTATAAATTATAGCCTATATGTTACTCTAATGTAGAAGCCATATTTTTGTAAAGTTTCAGCCGATTCTGTTTAGCCGTTAAAGCGTGACTGAGTAACAAACATTCAAACATACAAACTTTCACACTTATAATGTTAGTACAACGTATAATTGGTCACTTCAATAATTTGAATTCTTACATGGAGACACGTATATTTGGTCCCTTGAGTTTGACATATACTTGTATATTTAACGTACTCGTGGAGACGTCGCACAAATACGAAAAAAAAAAACACAAAAATTTCTTTGTTTTGTGGTAGAATTTCTTAATAATATCTAAATAATTTTATCACCAAAAATAACGCCGCCCGAATCAACGACAGAGCCGTTTCACTGCGGCAATCTTAAATTAAGAAAAGCTATTCTTTCCCCCGCCCACGACCCGCTGTCCGATTCTATTTTTTGGCGCTTTTGATTCCCCGTCTACAATCCGGGTCGCGAGTCAACCGCCCGCCCTGGGACTTCCTGCTGCGCGTGCGCAGCTCTCTTTCCGCATCGCCTACATATCTGTTTCGGCTAACTGGCCCTTGTTTAGTGTGTCGTTTGCCGATGTTTCTGTAAATACTCCTTTTTCATCGTACCTGAGAATTCGTTATTTTTCTTTAAAGCTTTTCTCGTTTAGATTTGTTCATTGAACTCGAAACAAATTTTCTTTGTTCGGACTTCTCTAAAATATTTATGATAAAAACAAATTGATTAGAAAAAAAAAAATAGGCGCGTTCTGTATTCAGCATAAGATGCGCTAATATACATATTGCACAGATGGACAACAACGTCTTCACTCTCCGTTAACACTTAATTTCGCTCCCCGTCTAATATGCTGCTTCGAAGTATATATAAAAATCGGTTCTTAAGGAGTAAACTCTAAAAAGTTGTAAAAAATATGAATATATTTTTTTTCATAATTTAAAAGAATATTTGTGTACTTTTAAAGCAATTATGCGTCTTAAAAGTATATTTTTGTCAACTGAAATCGAATTTCTTTTCTTCAATATAAGATGAAATTAAGCAAATTATTATTTTTTTTTTGGTTTTACCGAAACGTAATTAAAACAATAAAAAAAAATATTTTTATTTTGTAAGAATATTCAATTCCTTTCCTTCGTTTTGTTTTTTGTAAGAACCACACAAAGTGGCGTGATGTAGTTATACGCATATCTTAAATGCATCATCTGAACATAATGAATGAACATTTCCGGAGAAATGAGGGTGATATAAATATATAATACACACAAATGCCAGCTCTATCCGTATAACTACATAGAGTCGAATGTGAACGCCCGCGCTCCCCGCGATAAACATCTATGAGTTATTTCTGTATTATGTCGCGATTGCTCCGTAGATAAGCTATATTTTAGAGGCGAACGTAGAACGGTCTCGTTTCGATAAAACGGAAACGAATCGAGTCGACTTTCTGTTTATATATTTTTGAAGTTATGCTTCTTTAGGCGCCTTATGAAAAAATGAACACAAAATTAACAGTGTGACACAAAATCAACAGGTTGAAGCTGCCCGCTTCGAATTTTGCATGCATGTATAAATCGGATGACAATGCAATATTATTATGACATAGAGCTGAGCTGATGATGGAGCTGGAAGGTGGTCGTAGGAACTCCGTAATTATACGACGCAACCCCATCGAGTTTGGGCTCTTTTGATTCGTCTTGACGAATATCTTGGTTGGCGTGAATATGCGACTCTAACAAATTTGAGAAAAAAAAAGTTCGTTCGTTTGCTATAAATGTGGATTATGTCTGATTGATTAGACGGATGACCCAATACCAAGGTGAGCACGTGCCGAGGGCTGAATGGTATGAGGGTGTATAAACATTTCTTAAACTGAACTTTATTGCCTGTGTTGACTATCTTTTTCCAGTTCTTTTATTATTTCATTGTAATTAATTATTTACATTCAATCTATTTTTTAATGATGCCAAAGAAGTATTACTTCTCACACGCGTACATAAGTACACGCACCAAGTTTTTACATTATAGTATAGTGCAGTTATCGTATGTGACGAATTCATGATATAAATCAGAAATGGCAATGTTTAAAACATTCGATTTTCCCCTTTATGTACAGCCATAAGAAAAACGTCTTTCTTTTTTATTCTTCAATTTTTAGTCACAAACATAATTACTTGTTTAGAATTAATTTTTTTCAGTTTCATCGCAAATATATTCGTTGCCTTGACAAGTGTAACCGGCTTCGTGAGAGAGACGCAAAAGCGGTATTATCTCCACTTGTTCTATTTCGAGTCACAACCTTGCGGGCCGCAGACGCCGCACGCTAAACAGGTCAATGGTGTTCAGAATCGTTCGAAGCGCCGACGAAAACGTATCACATGGCCTAGACTTCAGACGTCAGACGGCGGTCTAAACTATCTGTCGCGTATTGGTCGAAAAATAAATATGAATACGTTATCGCTTTCGTAAATCCTTATCATAGACTATTATTACTGACTTTCATAAACTTTAATCGAATATGTAGTACTTATTTGCTTATTCGCTTGTATATATTTAAGTGGCGAATAACTTCTGCATCTCAGTTAAATTTTAAACCGATCGTGATGGCGGTGACTGTCAAAAGCGGGCCCGATAGACGGATAGCCAGCGAGGGCAATATGGCTTCTAAATTAACTTGTTATTATTAGTAATTTGTATTATTCAGGATGTTAAAAAACCCTAATTAGGTATTGAAACTGTGGTCCCAAGTTTATAAAAGTGCAGCTACGGAAAATTAATAAAAATACCAAAAATTTTTGGGAAATGCAACTCATTAAATTTTATCAGTATTTATTCTATTATAAATAAATAATTTAACATAAAACAATTTCGTCATTAATATGAAATTTTAATTTTTTTTTATGGAATATCCATTCTGGATAGCATTTATCATTTTGACACCAACTCACCTTAAGTTATGGCAATTTTTTTTATAATTCCATACTTTTTAAAAGTTTTTTAAATATTTACTAAAAATCTTCGCTTCGTCCCATTTGGTGTGGATTCAATTTCATGACCATGTAGTTTCAGTTTTGATTTTTGCGGTTGAGGTAACCCCAAAAAATAAAACAGAATTCGATTTAAACTAATGGTTTGTCTTAGTGAGGTGTAATGTATGGATTCCTCGATAGGCAAGTCCGGTTCCCATTTGACCGGTTCAAACAGAAGGCTATATTGCTACGGCTTATGAACCTTTTAGGTGAATAAATTTTTGTCGCGTTTTCGACAAAAAAATCTCGATATTTGCGACTAGCTCGCGCGACTGTCCGAGACATCAACTCGATCGCTAGACTACGTATAACGTGTTGTTAAACATCATGCGTTGTTTTGTTAACGCGTGCGGCGGCGCAGCTCGGTGATGTACGGCTTCTACATGGGTTGATTGTTTTTATGCTATTGTTCTAGAAAGGGGACCGATAGTCTCAGTCACATGCCAGCTTCTGTTGCATAAAGAATACGTCAATTCTGGTATTTATTTTATTTTATCATTATCATCATTGGGTTTTATACCTACATTGTACATTGGGTTTTAAATGTGACTTTTATAATATATATTTTTTAATACTAAAATCTTCAATTAACTAATTTAGTAGGAAAAAATATTACTTAATCGTGTTATACAACGTTTTATTTATCAAAATACTATGTTATGTCTTCTAACGATAATGCATTGTGTGAAATTGGTAAATACGTAATCACATTCTACAACAAAAAAAAATTGCAATACCAATATATTTAATTTTTCCAATCATCATTGTTCCAGATCAAAATGACCGGAGAATTCACAAGTAAAACGACACATCAATTGAACATATAGATTGAGTGAAAAGAATATTTGGCGCAGAACCGAAAATGACGAACATCACTCAAGAGACCACCATCATCATAATGAGGACCAGCGAGGGCCGGAACAGCTACCGGCGGCAGGTGAGGTTTTGGATTCCAGGAAACGGGCCACCCGATTGAATTATTTAAATCTAAGCCATTCTAGTGTGAATATCATTGAACGTCATTTAGACCAATCATAGACTGATAATTGTTTTGTACAATCATTTTTGCATAAAAATCTGTATACAAACGTGGCAAGTTTAGGGTTTAACGGTTCCGTAAGACATGCTTTGGTGGCTGTAATAGTTTTGAGGCGCGTATTTTGAGGCTACAATAATTTTGAGTGTAGGGCGCCAGTAGTCAGTAGACCGACCCAATAAGTTTTTGCTGAGAAAAAACACCTTGAAATTACCTTTTCAAGAAAATACCTCGACTCAACGTATCACTTATTTGCGGCTACAATGACAAATTTGAAAAATGAAATCACATTAACAACCTTTATTTACTTCGAAGTCTTAATATTATATAATAATATTGTACAACTTTAATCGATGACAAAAGAGTAATAGACAAATAAAAGTCCTTATAAGGGTTCCGAGCTAAAATGGCAAATACGGAACCGTTATAGTTTCGCCATGTCCGTCCGTCCGTAAGTCACAGGCATTTTGTTAAAAAAACTACTAGACCTATATTGATAAATTTTATAGTGTTTGTGTATTTTATGAGCCGCTACTTAGTTTGGTGATTAAATATCAAAAAATATTTCCAGGGGGAGCACTCCATACATGTAACAGAAGCTGAATTTTTTTTCCGCAAACATAACGTGTGGCACATATTTCGACAGTTCTTTTAAAAACATTAAAAAGGTTTTATAAAAATTTTTCTGATTAAGTGAATAATTTCGGAAATAATCGTTCCGAAAATAGTGGAAATTGAGTCCTCTCCTTTATTTTCTAAACCATGTGTCCAGAACACATGAAAAAAATTAAGAAGGTAGTGATTAATAAATACTCTCAACAATTATTTTGAATATGATCGAATTTACGTCCTTTCGGAAATGGTATACCGTTTTTGAGTTATTGCTGAAAAACTGCGCTTCTCAACGAAAGGACATAAGTCTCATGAAGATACGCTCTTTTGCTGATGCACTTTAGTTTACACTAGTTTAATAGTAATAATCGATATAACTTCTTGTTTTTCTTGTTATAGGTTACTAAATTACCTATGATTATTCTGTACGAAAAAAATAGAAAAAATAGTGCATTTCTTTGTAATAATGGGTTCGAAAGCCTATAATGAGCGTGGTACGACGTGCTCTTGGCCAGTTTTTATGAAAATTCTTTACGGCGGACCGTAGAGGATGATGCCCACCGTCTATCCACAGCGCAATCGTGCTATTCACTAAAGCCTACTAGGTATATCAGTACCCGCCTAATTAGTACTACTATATCATATCAATCAAGTAAATCCCTACGCAATGAACAGATTGATTGCTTGAATATATATTTCGGCGCTTGTGAGTTGGCGCACTAGATCGTTCTAAGCGTGCCTCCACAAGCGACCCCACCAAGCCTCACCCCTCGCCTGCTATTAATCAGATATATTGGTCTAGACTAGGCGGATCACTGGCCATCACAGACGTACATTCACGTTTGGGCACTCGTGATTATATAGTGTTATGTACGTATGTATGCAAGGGATTGATTAGCTAGGTAACAACCTGTATTTACATTCATATATTTGTATGCGTCCTTGTAAAGCCCTTATTATTTGATCAGTGTGTATCTGTTGACAAGGTCATAATTCGGTTTCGTTGCCAATTGAACGTGCGATATCTCACTCGTGTTTATTATTTTTGCAATTTTTTCAGCAATGAAATTTTCATGTTTAGTTTTATTAATTAACAAATTAGATTAGATTAAAATTATTTTTATTTATTAGAAAAAAAAATACTCTCGAAAGTATTTTAGGTGTATATTAATTTTTATTCTGCATACGGACAATTTCCTATATCTGTTTATCTATAGGCGAATAATATATGGACTCGGAGCAATATCATTTTGGGCAAATACACATATAAAAACTTCCACAAAACTGTTCTATATCTTAAAAAATGAGAAAATGTTTAACCCTCCTTTTTAATTATTTTATGCTAAATGCCCGACACCAAGATGAATGTTCGATTCAAAACTTAGTTTGAACAAAATGTGTATGAAAAAAAAAATTCGCACCCTAACCTTGCACGCAATCGGTTATGTCTATTAATACGAGTTGAGGTCGTAACACACTTGCAGCAAATTCGCACATCACTCAAACGTAATCAAATATAATTCGATAGAGTGCGACTCGGCCTGTCGGAAGGGAGCGAGCGCCGGCCGCCGCGATAGCCGCGTATCTAAGCCAGTGTGTCGGTTACTGAACTGTCGGAGTAGGGTTGCCACCGCGCAGAGTTTATATGTATAATATATATATGACTAGGTTATGAGTATTTGACTTAAACTACATTAATTAACTTGTTATTTACTATTCTCACGGCGGCAGTAAGCGTTTAACAGTCCGCAGTAGGAGGCTGTTAAGTAACGAAAACTTAAATTCGAAAAATATACTTATCGCATTAAAGTACAACCTATACAATGTCCTGCTGCTGAGTACGCATGCGCACTACATTTTGAAAAGAGAGTAACGATTGTATGGAGTTTTAATTAATATGTAGTTAATAAGGAATGTGTCTCATTTCATTATATTTAATTTCAAGGTATACAATATTTTGTAACAAATATGTATCCATTGAAATTACATTTTTTTACTGTTTAATTATTATAAGTTTTATAAATTTTTTTTACAGTAAAAGCGTTATATACTTGTTTATTAAATTTTCCTTATACATGATCATAATTTTCTTTTATGTGAGGTGTTAATTCGCGGGAATACATAATTAGACGTAAACAGTGGACTAAGATAAATAAACAATCAACACTTGCTTAGGTATTCGATATTTGTCAATCGTCTCGAATCAATATTCAATTCGTTGGATGAGGATTCATAGTGGAAGCACAGATCCGAGGGTCAGCGGTGATTTGCACGCTGCATGTTGCCGTGAGTTGCAGTTGCAGTTGCAGTTGCAGTTGCAGTTGCAAGCGTCTAATGATATTATGATTTTTAAAATAGGTTATCAGGAATAATGCATTAATTAGATTGAGGGTGCACGAGCTAGTTTTCGACAATGCCATATTCGCGCTACGGTTTATCAATTTTATTGGATACTTTGTCGGTAGCATAAAAAGAAGTTGTTCTGTTATTCAAATTGTTGACGTGACAACGTCTTAAATTAGGTTGCGGCTGGGAGTCACTTTGAAAAGTGTAACGCTCGGTAACGTAACGATGAGTCACCGAACGAGAGAGGCCCGAATGCCTTGCGTCTCTCTCCCACTCAACTATGATCGGTCTGCCGCGCGCGCAGCACTAGAGAATTAGTGCATAGCTTGCAAATGTATTGCAAGTTATAATATATTTGTATATAAATACGTATGTGTAAAGGTAAAAATAAAATTTTGTTAATATGAAATTCAGTGCGAGATTCTTTGTATAAATTAATGTTTTAAATATAATTCTTTGTATAAATAAATGTTTTAAATTGTTACTATTATTTCATCCTTCTTCCTACTATACGAATGAATATTCACATTAAAATGATTTTACCATTCAAAGTCGTTGTCACGTAAAACTTTCGCCCGTATACCGACTTTACAGGCAACCAAATTTTTTTTTTAATACGAAACCTAATCGTGATGTTGAGTAATTTGTTTTAAGCAATCGTAAAGCGTAGTGCTACGATGCGTCATCGTAAGTTTTATGTTTGCATACCTTGCATTTGCAGTGATTTTGTGAAAAAAAAAAGGTTTATATTCAAATTGTTATATCGTGAGTCTGACACGATAAAATACACTCAGACAATATATTTTTTTTCTCAAGTATGTTTAGTTAATCAAGAACATGAAAAAGTCAGTGCAAGCCTCTATTTTTTTATAATATACATGTATTATAAATAAAATACACCCATAAAAACCCATACTCAAAACCAAAATTGATTTTTAACCAAACAAAGGTTTGTCTTTTGTAGGTTCATTGCCGTCCGCGCCAGTCAGGCAGTTAAATAAAAGTCCTAAAAAGGTCATATAAATGGGTATGATTTGTTAAATAACGCATTTTTGATAAGAAATTACGAAATCAAAAAGAAATACTTCAGTATTTCTTGTCAAAATATACCTCTTACGTACTCAGAGGACAAAGGCGTCGGTTTAAAAATTTATATACTAATTTAAAAAGCGAGGTTCAGTCAACCGCAGAATGTGGTTCGACGGCCGCCCGCGTTTTAGAAATTGCGGTTATTTAAATAAATTTGCAATCGGCCTGCGATAATAGGTACATATTTATTACGGTTTCTAAATTTGTGTAGTGTAAAATTTAAAAGGTTGAGAAAACGGAATATTTAGCAACTTTGGAGCACGTTTGACTTTTTGGTACACAAAGAACGTTTTATTTACAAAGTTGCAATTTGAAATGTGTAAGTCGTTACAGTTTCGAAATTGATTTAAGGTTCAGGACGAAATTCTTTATAGAGGGATTTATTACAGAATGTCAAAAAAATAGTTTTGAATAACAGGAGGAGTACTCCCTTATAATCAAGATATTTGACCTTCATGTTTTAAAATAGGGCTTTAGTTATTGAAGATAATAATTTACTGGTAATTAAGTGTAGATTGAAATATTAAAGAAAAAAAAAATAGAAATACACGTGAGTTCGCCGCATACTAAAGTACGTGGTTTTGTATCATTGTAAAAATGCTCAAAATCATGTGGTTATTTTAGTATTAGAACACTACTTAAGAAATATTTGCTTGGTAAAAAATATATATCATATCTATTTAATGAGTAATAAGTCTATTACTTTTTAATTAATATTTATTTAAAACTGTTGTATTTATAAAAGAGTGTAGTGAAATTGTTTTTAGATGATCATAATAACTACCGAAATTTTAATGTTTTGAATCAGACGTTAAACTCGGTTTTATAAGAAAGAGATAGCAAACAATCTTCGATGGCTTACAGTTTCGATTTTTATTCTGTTCTTTTTCTATTGTACGCTGGTACAATAGTACAATAGTACCGAAGTCGCCTTTCTCTTCTAACAGATTCTAATCGCCACGCAGAGCAGATGTAACATTGATAGCAAAAATAGACTTTTAGCACACGTACCGCGGCTGCTCAAAAAAGTACTGAGAATTTATGACGCCTATATACAGTTCATTATATATGAAAGTCATGAGAGAATTGTCTGTCAGTATTTTAGTCGCTATTACATTTTTGGGAATATCCAACTCCCACATCGACAACCATACGAAACGTCAGACCATTCCGACTCAACAATTGCCATGTTCTTCTTTTTGTAGATCCTGGCAGCCCTGGCCGTGTCGCTGGGCCCGTTCGCGGCGGGCTTGAGCAAAGGCTACATGTCGCCCGCGATCGCGTCTCTCCAGGAAACACAGAATAACAGCACCCAATTTTCTGTCAGCGATCAAGAAGCTTCCTGGATCGCCAGCCTCAGTTTATTAGGTAATCGCGTGCTTATTCATTTTTAGGGTTCCGAGCCAAAATGGCAAAAACGTAACCCTTGTAGTTTCGTTATGAGCCACTACTTAGTTTGATGGTTAAATAACAAAAATTAATATTTCTAGGAGGAGCACTCCATACATGTAACAGAAGCTGAAAAAATATTTTTTCAGCAAATTTTAACGTATTGCACATATTTCGATAGTTAAAAATACTAAGGTTTCTAAGCAATTTTTCTGATGACGTGAATAATTTCGGAAATAGTCGCTCCGAAAGTTGCAGAAATATGAAAAAAATGACGAAGGTAACGCCTAATAAATATTTTCAAAGAAAATTATTGCGAACATGATTATTACCTGCTTGTTTTTCTAGTGACAGGCGACTAAAGTGCTTCTTCTGGGTGTAAAACATGGAAAAAGTGTAAAAACGTACTTTTTTTCATCTGTAGGTAGTGCATTTTTTTTGTAATAATGGCATCGGAACCCTATAATGAGCATGATCTGATATGCTCTTGGTCAGTTTTTTAAGCTGTGACGAAAGCGTAAGAATTAAGTGATAGACAAATTATTTAACACTATAACTACATAATGCATTTTTGAACGTTCTTAACAAGATCTTTCCTTATGTCATTTATCTGATCACCGAACAATGATGTTCGGTCAGAGAGTTTTGAGACTGGAGGTATAGGCATTTTCTGTCTAAATTTAGTCTTTGGATGTGCAGCGGTACTTATATCATCGTCAACCAATAGACATAATGTTCACGTGTTATTCTCAATCACTGTACGCCATCTGCCATTAGGGCTGGTTCAATCTTTAGTGCTATTTGTGTTGATATTTCAAATAAATATTCATGTCGATCACGTCACGTAGTACGTGAAGTAAAGCCTATATATTATTGGCCAGCATCATCGTGCAGTTCGATCTAGTTACAACAAAACGCCTGCATATGTTTTATTGCGCATTGTGAGATACATCCTTGAATGCTTTTCAAACACCGCGTACATAATCGCGATGTCACGGAGGGGCGCGACGAACGACGTCGATGCAAATCTCGCCGCGAATCGGCGGTCGCAACGTTTGTGTATTGAATTGATATTTATGTATCGAAATAACTTATGACTTATAAACACCTAACTTATTTTTCAGTTTGTCATTAGTCCCGTTCATAAATCGAGAAACGCTAACCACTTGCGATCAAAAACATCCTGTTTTTAAGGAGTTTACCGAAAGGGTTTGTTAAAAATTGAAGAATGGCCGATACCGGGAATCGAACGTCTCTCCAAGCGGCCGGAGCCGTCAGCTTCATACTCGTGTTCTCCTTATTGGGATTTATTTGTATTTACCTACTCTGTTCGACCTATTATCTATTCGAGACATTGGTACGTCTGTAATTTTAATGTTATAAGAACTAATAGTTCGTAAAACGTCTCGATAACTGTTGGGTACTTCAAAAAAGATATTATTGGGATTTAATTGTGCACCAAATGAACGACAGAAAAGCTTAAATGCAATTTCAATTCTTAGCAAGGATACTATTTCAAATGTACTCGGCGTCACTTTGTGATACACGATGTTGAAAATATACATACAATTGTTTGATGTTACTTCTACTTCTATTATTAATTTTCGTGTGTCAACCTTCATCAAAGAATATATATAATGAAATAAAAAATACATATTAAAATACGAAAATTATCATAAATCATTTCTGATAGCTATCGAGTATTAAAACCTTTTAAAGTTGATAATAATTATGAACGAAACTGAAAAATCAAGATCGTTCTTTACCTTACCTATATGTGCTCATAAAATCACGTAAAACTACTATTGCACAACCCACGTACGTGATCCCAAACGTCTATGGAACAATTTGACGTATTTGTATTTTTAATTTTGCTAACTATTAAGAATGTAAGAAATACTAGATGAAAATTATTGTTAACTAAAAGTACTCATTCTGAGTAGTGTGATATGTATCTTCCTTTTAAATTTTAATAACATGAATCTGACGTGATGAGATAACTCTTTGATTTTGGCTTCTCCTTCTCTCAGGTCTTTTACAGTCTCACTGTTGTTTTATGAGTCCAATTGATTATAAAGACTACAAGGGTATCAGTTAAAAAGAAATAAGGTCGACTGGACAAGGGAATTACACGAAATAAAGTCTGACAATGATATCGAGGCGCCAAATTAACCGGCTAACAAGCTACATCGGATATGAAAATATGCCCTTCGACCTATTGGTTTTTAAATCGGTGTCACTGTTTGATTGTACCTGGAGACGATGTCATGATCTTGTCAAAACCAAATCGTATACTTTCAGTTACAAAATGAAGGCTGTCTGTACATACATTAGTTGGTTCGCCTTCGCCAACATTGGCATGGAATGTACCCTAATTTTTTAATTAATTGTAACAAACAATTTTCAACCTATTGATAACCAGTCTTTCGGTCCAGTGTGATGCTGTGAGCGTAACTAGGCGACAGTAAGCCGTGGGACGGACCGATTTTAGTATAGAAATACTGGCAATGTCTATATTATTCAAATCTCTTTGCACCACACGCATTCGATGGGTCGTCAATGGTGATATTTTGAAATGGTGGTCTTTCGAGTCTAATTCGCTTCCCTACAAATGTTCGCCGGCGAGGCCACGGCCCGGCGCGGAGGGACCTCGGGCGGTAGGTCACCAAAGTGGTGTAACACACGGAGTGTGTGTATTACTTTCGCAACGTCACCGTTGGAGAATAGTATCGAAACCTTTCACGTCGCTATTGACAATGTTTAATTTTACATCGTCATTGGTTTTAGAGTATGATATTGTCCTCTAATCAAATATTTCAGCGAATAGAATCTTATTAGTTTTGTGTTTATTAAGTAATTTCACATAAAAACCCTTGCCGCTTTCTGTGTTGACTTTAAGCAATTATATTTAATATCCTCAAAATATTAAGTTTAAATGCGAAATTATAAATTATTAACTGGAACTAGGTTAGCTATAGATTATTATCAATGATAAGTGATAGATGAAATGTAATGTGACTCCGAATTTTCAAAAATAAGAGAGGATAAAATTGCAAAGTTCAGGTTTTCATTATCTACGCGATCGTGTCAGCCACATCACAACACGTGATCCAGTGTTGAAATATTGCTGTAGGATTGTCTGAAAACGATCATTCTTATCGCCAGGTATTTTTGTACCGCATTGACACTTCTAACTCTATGGAATTAACTCTCAGTATGATCCCAGTCGGAATCAATCGAACCGCCGAGGTCCCCGAGATACTGTGTTATCAGTAAGCAAAAACTACGACCGTATCATCAGGAAATTGATCAGACAACGCTTTCAAATTGGAAACGTCGAATTCTAGCTACGCTGCAATTGAGCAATGCGTTCTATATTTCAAACCAAATGAAAACGCATACACTTCACGTCTCGAAGACCACACAGCGCCGGTCTCGTACGCTATCACCGCACCGGTGATGACGCTCGTCAACTTCTCGTTCAAGCCCTTAATGCAAAAGCCCTGTTCGCGGCTGCGCCCGTCTTTCAATAAAATTGCTTTTATGCGACAACGAGCTCCATTCGCGAGTACATAAAAACACAATAATGAAATACTCATATTTTTTTTCTTAAAACGTATTATTCAGGCTATTTCGCCACGCTACTTTAACTCTAATAATACAGCACAACGCGTAAAACTCTGCCGCTCTGAATTGGCTGCAAATGATGCAGTGCGCAGGTACAACGCTTCCCACCCTTTCTTCTTCCCCCCTACGTCCCAATTTTACGCGATTGTGATGCTTTCGTGATTAATTTCAACGGCAGAGTTTCGTGCGTTGTACTGTACTTTGTGTATCAGGTTTTGAGATCACGATACTGCTTTGCTATACCCACTAATTTTTTTAATTTTAAATTTAGGGATCGAACCATAAGTCCCATGCTGATTCCAGTGCGAGTCGTAAGACGCTGCTTGTTCTCGCTCCTCGAGGCACGGAGTGACCGGCTTAATTTGTCTTAACTTACGAAATCAGTGGGAATTTCCCGTAAACAGAAACCGAATTCGATGGCATTTTGTTCAAAGGCTACACGCTAATCACTCGCTCACCACCGTCCTACTACAACTGCTTTTCGGTAGCAAATGTTGTGATTAAGGTAATCAATATTATAGTACTTTTGATTGCAATTGCTATCTTACCGTGTTTAAGACTAAATTTTTCTAATCAATCGTCAATTCAGAATTATTCTTCGGATAATGAAATTCAGTAACCAGTATTCTACTGGTTGGAGGACAACGCTCCTGTCAGTCATAGTGCTGCTTCTGCACTGTTTTTAGTGAAATGTCGATAAAAATGGAGGGATTAGTTGAGCGGCAGCAGAATGATATTATAATCGGAAATGTATCGCGTCAAATGCGGCCTATGCATATCGACGATCGCATCACTACACTCGTTGTATAAGAGGTGTCACTATAAATCTATTTAATTGCCATATAATTTTTTATCGCTTTTCTCTCCTCGATCGAGTAACGAGACCGACTCATGCGTTCCAGACCCGATAGCAAAACCGTGAATTTGTTTACGATCGGGTCATTCCACCGGCGGAAAGCTGGTGAGGTGCATCGCACCAACAAGTGCTTTCATCCTCGCGGGCGTTAACGAAATTGACACTCGAGTTTATGACGAGTCGTCAGACGCGCCGAGGGTTTCTAACCGAGATGTCGGCTTCCTGTTGACATTTCGGGACGAGTGTCGTCACCCTAAAACGTGACAGGCTTAGGGTGACGACACTTGGGGTAACGATGAAAGGAAGTCGCGGTGGACCCGATAGGCATCATTCTGGTGATAGCACTTGAGAAATCATATCATTCTGTAGACACGTAACAGACTAGATGTGTTCGCGTTTTCACCCGCGCCAAAGGGTTGTACATGCCTTTTTAATATGTGCGTCACGAGTACATAGTCGAATTTATCTCGTAAATTAAATACTGGATATATTGCATTGAAAAAATATACTGTAAAAACAAAAAGATAACTAAAAATACATAGCCTGTAATCTTTCTCAATAACGGTCTGTCTAATGCGAAGCTTCTTAATCTCAGCATAGCTTATAATCTTTCGCTATTAAACAGGCTATAACACAAAAATGATTTTACAAAACCTTCTGGCGATCCTCTGTATATATTGGTGTAAATTATTTGTTTATAAAATTGTGTTAAGATTCCTACACTACATATTTTCATTTCTTCTGTCGATATCTTTATTAATACACTGAAGACATTTTGCCATTTTAAATTAATTTAATTGACTTTACTGAATGTACTACGGTCTCATAATTTATTAGCAGGATTTGTGTTTTATAATATCGGTCAATATACCCATTATTTCCACTCGAACTGCCAGCAATTAATTTGTATAGTCTGCACATACAAGCGATCGTCTGCGGCTTTGCCCGCGGGAACAAAGAATATGCTTCTGTTTTAACTTCGCTCATCGCCGGTTTTTTTTATAATTAATGCACAAATTTGCAACGCCGTCTGTTATGAGAGCGCTCATGGGAAAAATGCAAATAAAAAAGTACTCACAAAATGCAAAGTAACGTTGTTCCAGCGCATGAATTGTTATAGTTGGCAAAATAATATCGTTGCATGAAAGTTGCTAAATCAAATACACCTTATATAGAGTTAATGTAAAAAAGGTAGTATAGCTAAAGACGATTCAACGTATACACATCTCAGTCTCATATTACATTAATTAGGTAGGCAATCATGAATCCAGTCTACCACATTATAAATATAACGTTACCACAATGTTCTGTTATATATACAATCTCGGTCTCTAGGAGAGCTTTCGTCTCAAAGTTGGACAAAATATGTTAAGACAGGTGCAAAACGAAAAATACGAGTGCCAATTGTGTTCTTCCTTTGTCACTGCCACAGAGCATCAGTGGTAATTGTCTTGCTGTTAGTTAGTATCGCCAATCCAGTTGACTTTGAATTTGATCGATACCTAGTTTTTGATATCTGCCACTTGTCTTCCCCAAAGAATTTCTTACATTGAACTGATTTAATAAATCTTTATTTTAGTATCGAAACATACACTTAATCGATTTATTTTAATTTTCAAAATATTTTTAATTTTCTCATTTCGTAGTTGGTAGGATTATACATTATTTTATATTACAAAAATATAATCCCTTTTTTGTATATGATTTATGTAGAACAACTTATATAATTTGATGAAAATTATCTTAAAAATCAATAGCCACCTAGAAACGATTTGTGTTTATTAATTTAATCCATAATCTCTAAATGTGTACAATTTCTAAAACTCAAGTTGGACTCATAAACACTTCATCAATAGAAAGAAATGAAGACGAACCAATATTGATGAAGATAATGAGGTGGCGCTTTGATTAACATTGACCGCTTGTAGTATTTCCTGTAATATTGCACCGTTGGTTTCCGAAATTGGATTACACAATTTAAACATCAATGGAGATTGAGGCAAAGCCACAAAAAGTTACAGAACAGCGTAGATTGAGCTCATTTATTTTATGATGATTTACAGTTTGCACAAATGTCTTATCGCTATCTGCACGAGCAGACAAGCAAATATATTCAGATTTGTGTCATGATATTAAACCGACAGCGCGATCTATAAATAGAGTACGTTGTTCAAAGACAGCTCTTCTTTAAAGTTCTTAAAATGTAACTACTGTTCTCGGATTAGATAAAAAGCTCAGTAGATGATGATATTAAAATGGCGTATAGCCGTAAATATCTAGAATTATTATAATCTTGCTGTTTGACAAAGAAATATCTTGTACATTAAAATGATACACGAACGAAATTTATAAAATTGTTACTACATAACTGTTCGTGGCGAGCGATGAATCGCGTCCACCAATATCATCGTAATAAAACTTTTATATTTCTTTTACGGCTCGATCGTTCCATTGGCTTGATCACGAATATCCTGCAATAATTGAATGCGAATTGGATCAAATTGAATTTTCTGAAAACGAAAACAATTTTTGTTTATACGTTTCTAATCGTATAGTATGACGTTGTTGCGTTGATGAGAAATGCGAAGAGAAAAAAAACGAACAACAGGCAAAACAACACTAGGAAATTGTCAAACTTTTACTTTTGAAACTACAATGTGACAAAATTGCATCTATTTGATTGATGAAAGCGTTTACTATGGATTGTTAGTGTATATGTGCACTTTATTTCATCTGCTTTAACGACAGCATACATGCACATATGATATTTTCTTTTTCAAATCTAAGAATAGTAATAATATCATAAACTAATGCCTATTTTCCAGAAAGCTAGGCAGGGCTTAGACTTCTATATTAAATTTGATCCCAACACATATATTGTGTATGTGTGTGTATTTTAATTTGTTCCTCTACTTTAATAATCAATCGTATAATAAGGTATGATAATGTTCGATGTTGATATATTGATAAATATCTAGCCATTAATCAACTACTTATAAAAATAAATGGTTACACAAGTTCTAAAAGCAATATCGGAGCTCCCTTCGGCCGGCGCACGCGCAACAGACAGCCGTTCAGCGATTTCCTGTATAATGACCTGCAACTGTCTGTTTGTCAGTTGATTGTTTGTGGCCCGCTAGCGATCTATTTATCGTTGCTAAAGGAATGGTGGGAAGTTGCCAGCGATAAAAATATTTCTTATTCATTGTATTTCTGTAACTGAAAAGTTTGTTCTATTGAAAAGTAAACTTATAGCATTTTGATAGGAATGTTTCAGTACATCACGAGAGGATCCTTAGCCAAGTAGTGGCTATTTCGTCTGAGACGTGAAACACGTGTCAGCCAACCACGTTTCTGACTTTTAAATCGTTTAGTTGGAAAATTAGTAATAAATATAATCTTACGTGTAAAATCATGAACGCAAATCGCAGTGGTGTGCTGCTGTTTGAAGTTAAATCTTCATTTGGGTTACTTTGGGGGCCATCCACAAATTACGTCACACGTTTGGCGGTCAACGAATTGTGACTAAGCGCGACAAGGAGCAGGTCAAAAGCTTTGTCATGTCAAATTCTAAATACGAAAACGTAAAAAGGTTTATGTCTTTTGTTTTGTCCAATATTTAAAATATTTTGAACAAAAAAAAATTGTGAAAACTGCTGTTTCCATTTACGTGTGACCACCTGTAACAAGAACGGGTAGGGGGTCAAAAACCTTATAATTTATGTGGCGCAATTTATGGATGGCCCCTTGACAGCAAAAAAAAGACCTAAATATTTTTCATGTTTTGAATTAGGGGTGCCAAATAAAATGATAGTATTAATTCAAAAACATCTCTGATCATCCCACATTTATCAAACAGTGCTGAACTTGTGTATAATTTAGTTTTCGAGTAACCTCCTTAAGTGAAGACTGGACAATCATATAGTATAGAAATACCGCGAGTTATCTTCAGTGCATTAAAAATATCTGGCGAGGTATCAAAGTTCAACGCTCTTGAGCTTCCCCAGATTAATGTATTAAATAAAGACGGAAGCTTTACGTGTTTATAACGCGTCTTAATAAATTGGTTTGGCGATGTTTCTTTAATTCGTTTAAGTACTGGCCTATATCACGGAAAAAGAAAATATTTACTTGCAAGGACCATTTTTTTTTTTTTGCGAATTTGTTTATTGCTCAAGATACGAAAAAGTAAATCTGCCCAAAAAATATCTGAAACGGGCTACTAAAGTTTATGAATTTGCTATCGCGAGTAAAAAAATTCTCAGTATAAATATTTTACTAAATACAAAAAAAAAATAAAGACCATTTATTTTCCGTTCTTAAATCGTGTTTTCGTAAATTCATCCCAGACGGAAACTGCGACAGTTTGAATGGTTTTCAGGCATTATATCCGGAAAATGATAATATTTTTCAGAGGTACAGATGTACATTTCGTATCGGTCAGATATAAACGGTATCGGTTCATCTAATAAAAGCGATGCCTTCGAATCGAAAAGTTATCCGTTAGATCTCGACCACGAGATCGCCCAATGAGCCTCGTAGATTAATTCAAATTGAACGTACAACACGTTAAGTCATCGGTCGCGGGCCTGGTCAACAACGCGTTCGCCGGCCCAAATCCATTCCCGTTCGCTACGAAACGAAAAGACCGGGCGGCGGGACGATAAAACCCGGCGCGAGAGCAACGGCGTTCGGCCGAATGGATACAATCGCCGTTTATGAGCTCCGACCCGCCCGGCCGCGAACACGGCCCCGCGGAGGGCGCGCCCTCGTTCCGTATTCAGCGAGCGTTCGTCAATAAATATTGGCTACGAGTGCCGCAATAAATAATGCCGATGTTGAACCGCCAATTTCTTCCCGTAATATCGGGTTGCGCCCACCTCTAACGGATGGGGGAGCGGTCTGAGCTCGATTTCCCTGTAAGCCTTCAAAGGTTTTAATTAGTTTTTCGTTTTGTACGTAAGTTCAGTGTACGATCTAACGAATCACGATTGAGATTCCCAGTTGATCGATGATCATATTGTCTTAATTTTGAAACTCAACAGAGTCGAGCCGAGGAAACCACGAGCTTTATGAGAGTCACGTTCGTTTTAATAGAACCGCTGATCGTGTAGTTTAATTTATATAAATAGTACGGCGGGTAGGTAAACACCGCAATACAAAATTGATATATAGATCTATGCGTGAGATCTTTGTGATCGTGAGATATCATCACTAATAATATCATACACGAAACAATAAATTAAAGTAGAGAAACGAATAAAAAAAAAAAGAAAAGAAAACAGCAAATAGAAGAATTGCTCGATCTGCGCTCACGCTAGTTAACATTTTTATAGAAAATTAACTATCATATCGTCACTTATATCGTTTACTACCCTGACGAAATTATATATAATTTATTGATAGTTTGAAAAAAGTTAAGTGCGTTATTTACGAAATCCCATTTCACGACAACTGCGCGAGCGCAGTGATCGTAAATCAGTGAGCCAATAGTTCTGTTTTTGTTTCGTCTCAACCCGAATACCGAACTGTTTGATCGAAGCTAAAAAAAAACGAGAGGTACAATTTATCGGTTCACTCCACGTTTCGGGAAATAACAGGTTCAAAACCAAAACATACATTTTGAACTTTCTCGATTAGTTCTAAAAATTGCGTATGCGTCATTAAAAACTCCGTTAGGCATTATTATTTTTTTCGACACGCAAGCAATTCATTTTATGAAAGTTCACCGTTAGATACGGTTCTGCTATTGACGCATGCGTCTTAATCACCACGCTCGGCGGCATCGGCCTTTAGTTGGCAGTGTACACTCCGTTTTAGAGCATAGACATCGCATAAGGCTATGGGAGGATTTATGGTATTTAATTCCATCCCGCGCGCCAGGCTGATACTATGCTAAGCGGGACTGACCGCTTAATATGCACTCGTACACACGGAAACGTTCAGAATGGATTACACCAAGGTCGGAAAGGTCGCCCATCCAACTACCGGCCTTAACGTGAGTTACTTGCTCTTAGGTGTCGCTACCGAGACAATTTATGGCTCAGTATTGCAATATTATGGTAATTATTGCTAAAGTTCTTTTTTTTGAAATAGTTCCGAGAAAGAATCGGCTAAGCGCGACTCATATTG
Organism: Eumeta japonica; assembly: GCA_005406025.1. Taxonomy (NCBI): domain Eukaryota; kingdom Metazoa; phylum Arthropoda; class Insecta; order Lepidoptera; family Psychidae; genus Eumeta; species Eumeta japonica. Next base: position 142,594 of record BGZK01000257.1, read on the forward strand.
AAGCATCGAGTGTCTTGTAGAATGTAACATTAGAAAGAAACTGGTCCCGACTGCGGGTAGCTTACAAAAAGAGTTGTACTTAATAGGAAAATTAGTAAATTCTTGATTTGTTGTCAAAAATTAATCTTTTCAATTTACCTGTAGCTCTTTCTTACATTTGCGGGAATAATGAGTCAGAAATTAATTAGTAATAATTTTTATCAATACATATTGATATGAGAATACATAAAATTAAAGAATTGGAGTGTGTTCGTGTATTTGATCGGCTTTTAGAGTTCAATGATTCTTTCGTACAATCGGTTACCCACACTTAAGGAAATTTTATTATGATAACTTTACTAATAAGGGGCTGTAACCGTGACGGACATGGAGACAGTGACTGTTATAAGGAACAAAAGCAGGTACAGGAGTGACACCGTAACATTCAAGACCGGTTTTATATAAAGTTTTATATAAAAGCTAGCTATTGATAAAATATGATCCTAACTATTAACCTAACCCTAATCTAAATTTTTTGTCGAACTTTATTTTTTATAAACAAGACAAATAATGGTTTTATGTATTATGAGATATATAATATAAAATTTCAATAAATTTATACAACAGTTATCGTTATATGATCAGTAAGATATAGTCTCGGAAATTACTGAAAGCTGAAACATATACATAGCAAAATAAAGATAGTAATGTATTTGAAATTACTTTTTCAACGACAAGTTCTAATTTTTGTTACAATGAAAAGTGCTATAATGGCATTCGGTACCGCGTTAAAGAAGAAAAACGAAATTATTCTCATCATTAAAAAATTACCAAGTGGTAGGTAGTTCGTAGTCGAGTATAAAAGCACCGATTTCGCAAGGAAAGCAAAAGGACGAGCCGGCGCACGTCTCGAGCATCGCATCAGATTCCAGACAGACAGATATGCAGATGAGCAGCCAGGGCGCGTTAAATATATCCGGCGCGCGTTCACGGAGCCGTAAGCCAGTCCAGTGGCTGGCTTACGACAAGTAATCGGACAACTGAATTGGGTGGAGGTAGGTCTAAATATAGACAGACGATCAGCGTACAAGTCGTGTGAGGTGCGCCGACGACTTTGTTTCGCCGTCCGAGAGTACTGGGCCGCAGTCATACACTTCGCTTCACACCGCCACTCGCTGGCTTACCTGTTGCAGGCGAATTGACCGCGGTGATACAACTTCATGGAACGAACTATGTGATACATCCTGTATATCTTAAAAATGCAGTGCTGGAATTTGTCGACACATATGTATCTGGGTATATATATATATATATATATATATAAATAAATCCATACATATATAAACTTTTTAACCATATGTATTTTCAGACAGCTCGTCAAGTTGAAAACAGAAAAATTAAAATTTTCAAAAGTTGCGTGATGAGGACAAATGAAATAGTTAGATTTTTATGAAATCTACTAAAAACAAAGATGTAAATATATATGTATATTCCATGCAAACAAGCAATATCTACCAATCTTAATCTAGATGTTTTTCGCCAATCCAAATACGCAAACAATGTAAACGACCAAGGCTGCGCATTTTGCGAAAACTAAGTAGGTTTTATACTTTTATGGTTAATTGGAGAGTTATTCTATTATCTGATTGTTTCGTTTATGAGTGTAGTTCTCAATGGTGTTATAAGTTTAAGTTTTTGCATTAGTGACAATACACTTATTTTTAGCTTTTACATTAAATAATCGTCGAAAAAATTAAATAAAGAAATGATGAATATTGTGACAATACTGATATTAAACAGAGTAAAATTTAAAAGATATATTATCCGAATAATGCCGAAGCTGTAGCTCCCACTTTATCGATATATCACTGTCGATGGATTATTACCTATAACAATGTGGATAGCAGTTTTTATATATTATACGATGCAATATTGTCATTGTTTTGGAATAAAAATACCAATCAATTACATTTAAAATTGATGAAGTACATAAATAAATATAATTAAATTGTATTTTAGATAAATGTAACATATTACCTTCCTTGATACTTTGAGTAGACTGCGATGGGTAGCAGTTCCGACGAAAGACATCAATTGAAACAAAATTTAGGAACGCAGCGGACCGCTTCAGGTGGCGTGTTCTTTCATAAATCTTCACTTACTCGTAGACTGTATGTCTGTGCATCACAAATCTTATTGGTTAAAATGCAAACTTCTCGAGGTCAAAATTAGAGATAGTTTGGAGATATAGCTCAGCAGCTAGGAGTTGTTGTCCTTTCTCCGTACTTAAGAGAGCGTATTAGCCTGTTGATTTCGGAAGTCGTGACAGTGCGGCGGCGGCGGTCGTCAAGTTCGTGGAGACCGAAGTGGGGCGCTTAACGTCTACCGCGAACAAATCGATAGAGCATCTATATTAGAATTGCACCTGTGCTTTACGAAACTCGTCGCTTTTGGCTTGTATCCTATAACAAGTTCAACGTTGTGACCACATCCAATTATTTTTATTAAGATGCGCTATTTCACCACGAAAACGGGATTCGCATCCAGATGAATTTACAATATATTATATTTTATTAAACTAGCAATTCTTTTGTTCGCCTTACATATAATATATATGTCAAGATGAGCTCGTAAAAGGCTTTGAAAAATTTCGAGGTGATTACATTGTTGATGCGTTATTGGATTGAGATCCAGTTGCTCAGACGACAAGTGGCCACGCATGACATGAACTACAGGTGGCGCTATATACTCATCTATTAAGAGTCGTGCGGTATAAAATTATTGAACACGTTACAGGTGAGATCATTGACCTTGCAAGTGTATGCAGTCGCGTAACCCCTTTCCGTGCGGTTTGCGCAGTCAAAGCGGCGTGTTATTGTAGCGATGATTCTAGAAAATGGCTGAGTCAGCACGCCGACTCCAAAATATTTTCAGGCTCGAAAGGACTAAGAGATGAAGAGATTAACAGTGCATCAAAAGTCGTGGAGACGATTGGTTCAGAACTGATTTTTCACCAACGACATCTCCTCATTAAACTGACTAATGAGATTTACGACTACTCATTTATTAAAATAGATAAAATATATTAAAAAAAAATTGCAGTGATTAGAAATTAGAAAAAGAACTATATGATATTCGAAAAGTTCATAATTTTTTTTGTTACGTTATTACTTTTAAGGTTCGTTTAATTCAATCAAATAATCGAGTGAAAAATTTAAAAAAATCTAAATAATATTTTTGAATGCCGTAAACCGGATTTTCATTAGTCGTTTCATTAATAAATCGACTAATCAAATTCTTAAGAATTTATTGATAAAAAAAAATCCTTTTTTGTAAATAGCCCTCCAAAAAACGAATTTCAATGGTTCTTCCGGCATTCGACGTAATTCTCCGAGATAGAGAGCGAATTAATTCTTGGAAGTAATAATTAATTTAAAAGTTATAAACACTAAACTATTTAGTGCTATTATAAACTCACACCTATTGACCAGAAGGATAAGCAGAGAGTAGATTTCCACGGGGTTACGATCTTTCCATATCACTCTTGCTTCACTGCCATTCAGCAATCCTTTTATGTAAGCTCGTTGATTTCGGTTGCTTAAAATTTAGCCCTTTTTTTAATACCACCAAAGCCAACGATTTGGTCCGCATAGGACTTTCTAGGGCGACCATTGTCGATTCTTCCGTGGCACACATTCTCTTATGAATTTGTTTTGGCAGTCTTCTTACAATCATTCTTTCCAGATGACCAAATACCGCGACATACATTTTTCTACTCTAGTCACTGCGTCTTATTTTAAGCCAAACCGCTCTGTGACGTAACTGTTCCTACATATATCTTTCTCAAATACTTCAAACACACTAAGCGAAGATCATATATCTATTGATTCTACACTTATTTTTCTACTGCCATACCTAATTTTCCCTACCGTACATAACCGTAGGGACCAAGACCTCATTATGGGTAGCCAAGCGCGCTTGTCATATGACACTTTTATTATTTATAATAAATAGCAAGCAATCCTTTTTCACTTTACTTTCCCTGTTAACTCTTATTTCTATTTCTATCACGATTTTAGGCTTTACTGACATTTTCTTTTATACTTCTTTGTTTCAAACAATTATTCATTTTAGTTAACTTAACTTTAATTTAGTTAACTGCAATTCGCACGCCGATGACGCAGAGATTACTCAAAGATTATTCTTCAACGTGCATTTGACAAAGAGCTTATCCATTCTTACGTCACACTCGTAATTTATCAAAATAAACAGACAAGAAAAAAATGTTTTTGAAAAATTATAGTTTGGAGAAACATTCACGCACATACGTACATGGCACTATTGTCAAAATTGTGAGAATAGCATCCTATATGTCGACTATTCATGAAAACTTCCTATTCGACAAACGTGTTTAAATGAAGTTGTTGACATCTTCTTAAAATATTTTTAAAAAATCAATTTTCTTAGCGGGAAATAAAAAAATACAATTAAAATATGTGTAGTATATGAAAGAGTTAGATATTTTCCTTTGTATAAAAGAGAAATCGATAAAATAATGTGAAATCTGATAGTTGTACAAGTGGAATAGTCGTTATACCTTTTTGAACTGGGAAGTGTGAATGGTTTAGGTTTTTAATTGCACAATACGCTATATTCTGTGTTATATTCAAATTTTACCCTCAACGCATTAAAAGCAGTATAACTTCAATTATCTCACAAAATTTCATATCAGAATATATTCCACTTAAAATTATGCAATATGCAATCACGTCATATCCAGTCCAAAATCCATTTGACGGTTCCGCGTTAAATGGATTTTCGCCTCAGGCGCTCGAGTGCTATTCGCATTTGGTCGATTATATTTTAGGGTTCCGTATTCAGAGAGTGCCATCGGGACCCTATTACTAAGCCTCCGTTGTCCCTCTGTATTCCCGTCTGTCTGTCTGTCAGCGAGCTGTATCTCCTGAACCGTAATAGGTATACAGTTGAAATTATCACAGAGTATGTATTTCTATTACCACTATAGCAACAAATTACAAAAATTAAATTAAATCAAATATTAAAGGGGGCTCTCATACAAGAAACTTGTTTATATCTGCGTTTTTTTATTCAATCGTAATATTTCTTCTTGTTTTTCATCAACCATTTTCAAAAAGTATGCAGGGTCTGTTATTGTAGGGTGATATGGAACCCTGCGTGTGCGAGTCCGACACGCGCTCGGCCGGTGTTAACGTTACTCATCTGCCGTCCGCCGCTGTTCCAGGAGCGCTGGTGGGCGGCGTGCTGGGCGGCCTCTTGATGCGCCTGGGCCGGCGGCTGGTGCTGCTGGGCGCCGCGCTGCCCTACTCGCTGGCGTGGCTGTGCACGGCGCTGTCCACGTCGCTGTACATGATCCTCGCCACGTCCTTCTGCGGCGGCCTGCTCGTTTGCGTCATCAATATGTTGACTCAGGTGAATATATTTAAATAATTGAGACTGCCCGCAGCACGATAACGGGCTCGGCTCGGTCTTCGAGATACCACACTATCAAGGAATACAGACGTGAAGGAGCCGCTTCCGCTGTTGCGTTTCATCCAGTGAGTGAAGTTCCGATGGTTCACTCCCCCCTTCATCGGCCCACATCGCCCTCCGATAGATATCCTGTTCCTTTGACCGGCACCGTACTTGTGATCCTTTGGGTTTATTGACCTACCTCTGATGACCTGCACGTCGTTTGCTTCTTAGAAATGTTATGAAAAAAATGTAATGTGACTCATATATTTTGACTATATATTTTTTTTATTACCACATGAAACTCTAACCCTATTTATTCATATTTTTGTGTTTTATGGAAATAATTTTTAGAGCATACTTTTCTTTTCATTTGTAATATCTGTAAATTAAATTTTATGATTGATAAGCCGTGCCCGCGACTTCGTGCGTGTGAAATTTAGTTTTTGTGAAAACCTCATGAAAATTCGTCTAGTAATTTTAGAAATGAGCGTTTTTAATAGACATTTTAAAAATAGACTTATTATAAGGTGAAGGAAAAGTTTTTTCCTATTTTATGTAAAAATTCAAGATAATTTTTCATCATATTTTATTTACATTTAATTATATATATATGCCAGTTTGTTCAAAAACTTGTTGCTATTTTATACGTAGTAACACAATCCCATTTCTGTACGAATTTTGGGAGTTTTGATAAAAAAACTGCAACAAGAAGTTTTAACAGTCCTCTCTTGTTATTAATTTAACACTATCTAAAAAATTATGAACACAGGTGAAAATATGAGAATGCAAGGTCAGGGCTATATCGTAGATGCATTAACATTAACCAAATTCTCTTAATATTTGCTGAGTGGCTAAGGATGTGCGTGATCTAGCATTATCATGGTGAAACACCACACCCTTTGTATTGATCAATTCCGGCCGTTTTTTCTCTACTTCTTGCTTAAGTCTCAATAGCTGTTGGCAGTAGAGACCCGAATTAATGGTTTTACGCGGCGGTAAAAGCTTATAATGAATAATGCCCTTACAATCCCACCATACACATAGAATAAATTTATTGCAAGTTAATCCGGGTTTTGCTACAGTCTGTGTAGCTTGCTTGCCTTTTGACCATGATCTTATTCGCACGTTGTTGTCGTAGGTCATTTATTTTTCATCACCTGTGATCAATATTTTCAAAAACGGTTCGGTTACATTACCTTTTGATACAGAATCGCAAATGAATACTCGATTCATAAAATTTATTTCAGTGAGCTCGTGTGGGACACTAGTATCGAGCTTTTTTGTATATCCGGCTTTTTTCAAATGGGTCAAAACTATTTTGTGATCAATCACAGCGCTACAGATATGTCATAAGACGTCATATACTGATCTCACTCTATTTTTTCAAAATGGCATTGACTCTATCCTTATATAACGGTTCGATTAAAGCAAGGTTCATCTTTGACATCAAAATTACCCGAGTGAAAACTATTGAACCAGTTTTGTGCTACTCTTACCGACACTGAATTAAGTCCATTAACATTACAAATTTTTCGCGGCTAGTGTCGTATTTTTACTTTCTTTGTAATAAAACTTCAAAATATATCGAATTTCTATTCATTTTCGTGGATAGAAAAACAAAAAAAAAAAAACAACGAGTCACAGTTTTAATTTTATATTTCTTTATTTGAAATATCATCTATTTGAAATGTATGAAAACTAGCCAGATACAAACAGCATAACCAAAGAGATTTTCCTGCAACTGTATTGGCAAATATTTTCAATATAATACAGTTCTACGCTTTTATTTTATGTGCAGATGAAAAAATAAATAATCTATACATATATAAGCAAAATACCACTGATTGATTGACTGACTGACTGACTGACTGATTGACTGACTGACTGATTCATCACGAGATCCCGAAACTATTGGTGCGATTGACTTGAGATTTGGCATAGTTATTCTTTTCGGGACGCAGACATTCACTCACTAAGGATGAATTTTAAGCAAGTCATATCCAAAAAAAATTTTCATTATTCTATGTCTGTACGGGCGGAGCCGCGGGCAAAAACTACTCTATAAATTCTCTGCGTGCGTATTTGTTCAATCAATACTTTATAAGAAAATTAAGTCGATAAATGAACTAACTAATACGTAGTTTATTTAAACATAATGCCGTTTGCAAAATCCTGTTTTATCAGTGTTAATGATAAATAGATTATATCATCAAACACTAGAATAGTAGTCGTATTGTTGTAAAATGGCCACGGTTCACGCTTCATCGGGGACTTAGTAACATTTTGTGGTAACACAATACGACGTTTTTTGTTCGAAGTTGCACGTGATGACAACATTTCGACTAGCTAATGATGTTTTGGCCGTATCTACGTTTCTGCCGATGTATCTCACAGCCGTGCCTCGTCCCCGTGATTTTCTGTAAGCGAAATAGGTTCACCTACAGTTGTTTTTTTTTTAATTTTGTGAAGGCATATCTGTACCTACCTCTAATTTTACGATATTTCTATGGTGGGCCTCTTTACAATCGTCTTAATTTATTATACAATAATCAATAACACCACTTGTTATATTTTTATTGAATTCACTCAATTTATCAAGTCATCGAGTTTACATAAAACTCGCTGTTTGTGAAAGTTGATAGCGTAGATCAAATCTGGATAGAGTCGGTCTCAACATACAAAATCACATTTGTCATATTTTTAACCGACTACGGCGAAGCAAAAAAGAGGGTTATAATTTTGAGCCCGGTATGTATGTATGTTCACCTCTTCCCCCTAACTACTAAACCACTTATCATAATTTGACAAATAAGGTATCATCGGGAGTGTTTTGATTATCCGATAGTTACAGGTTATGAGACGTCAGATTAAATTGGATATTATCGTTTTTTTTAATGATGCCATGTTGGTATTAAATGAAAGGGCTTAATTAGCACATTTTAAAATATGTTTATCGTTTTGCTGTCGCTCGCGGCTTTGCTTGCATGCATCCGATAACTGGGAATAATTTTTAAAATCACAGCTTAGATATGATCCAAACATAATTTCTCTCCAAACCTGCCCAAAATACGTATACTGTAAGTACGTATTTCATTGTGGACTATGGTACACACGTAAAATTATATTTATGCATGTATCAATAATAACAATCCGGGAGCGCTTTCAAGCGGTGAATATCGAAACATAAAACTTTGTATAAGTATTTAGTGCATTACCTATGCACGTGCAACACAGTAGAACCTAAACAAGAAATTTGAAACATATCTGCAAATACTTTATCAGGAAATTAAATAAAAATTAAGTTAAAAAACTAAAATTCGACCGGTAACGAATCAACCTCTAAATATTATTGAGCAAGAAAATATTCTCATCTAAAATTGTTACGTACAAGCTATTCAATGTTTATTGTCTATTAAATTAACAGCTTACATACAACATGTTTTAACGTATTCAATACATACTCATAGTGATGTTTAGACGACAGCAGTGGTTGTATGCCACCTCACATATACGGTCATGTGGCGCCCTCTACATGTTTAACGTGATGCAGTTTGACCTAAAGCTTATGACCGCTCACTACCGTTAGGATGTATTTTTTATTACCGTATCTGGCATACGACCACGGCTATCCTCGGAACATCACTATGAATACACTGATCAAAATCTTAACCGCCCTTTTTGCTTCGCCGTGGTCGGGAAACAAACGGCCAGCATTCCGCAAATACATGTATTCTGATAAGAGAGATACTGTGTATTACACAACGACTCTGGGCTGATGAAAAGGGAACGAATGGTGATCGAATCGTAACTGTTGTTGGATGGTTCTATTTGTATAAACCCTATAATAAAGTATTTGTATAACGTATGTACAGAATTGAGAGAATTGACTTGACCGACTATTGGAAAATCTTTCTTCTACAGACGATATTTCCTTAACAATTTATGAAGATATCGCTTGTGTTTCTTTTTCAAAAACAAATTCAATAGTTCAATTAAAAATCAACTTTTGTATTGTTTTGTTTCAATCGAAGTTTTTATATCTTTTAATTTACCTCATTGTGATTTACATAATTTATAACAGTAATGTTTAATAGTTATATTTCTTTTTTTTTTTAGGTATTTTTTAAATCTTGATACAATAACCATATTCGTAGGCTAGTAGCTCAAATAAAATAAATAAATAAAATAAACAACCGTTACACAAACCGTTTTCTAATCAAAGTATTCCGTGGCATTGACCACAGAGAAAATTATTAATGGATAGAATACAGTGAGAAATGTTCTCGTGGTCTGTGCTCACATAAAAACGGAATGTTTACGAGCAGGTTTACGCTAAAACGGTCGATAGTGATGTGACAATATTATTTTTAATTTCCATGAGGATTAATTTTACTCTTGTATGTCTATGCCCGGCAGACACTAGTCGATAAATTGTAATGAATTGAGAAATTAGATTTAACTACAAATAATATTAAGAAAGACATTATGTTGAAAAACGTAATAATATAATCTATAAATTATGTATGTGAGGAAAGCTAATGCACACGCAATCATTGTGTTTTTTTTATAGTGTTGTCTAGTTTTAGATGTAGCGTTTTAATAGTTTATTACATTTTTAGATGAATATACACATAATTCTTTGTGTGCCAAAGTGTGCAAAACCAACGCACATATAATAAAATTATTTGGAATTTTATGTATAACGTTTAACTAAATTTAATTTTTATACTGTTTCAGGTGTACATAACAGAAATAGCAGTCCCCGAAATAAGAGGTTGTCTGAGTTCAGTTTTAAAAATACTCAGCCAAATCGGCATCCTGATTTCATTTTCTCTGGGAGCATATTTGAACTGGCAAGAACTGGCTTTGGTGGTGGCCGCTGCGCCGATCCTGCTCTTCGCGGCTCTGCTCTGCATCCCTGAAACTCCTTCTCTGCTACTCCTCAGAGGAAGGGAAGAAGCTGCCGCCCGATCGCTCCAATGGCTCCGTGGACCCGAAGCCGATATCAGACAAGAATTAGCCACCATCAGAACAAATATATTGGCCAGTAAACAGATAGATGGAGTGCATTCCAGCAAATTCTCCGGCCTGTTTTCGAAGCAGCTAACAAGGCCAGTTCTGATAACCTGTGGCCTCATGTTCTTCCAGAAGTTCACCGGTGCTCACGTCTTCAATTACTACGCAGTGCCCATTTTCAAGAAAACATTTAGGATGATGAATCCCCACGGCGGGGCTATATTAGTGAGTGTCGTCCAACTCCTAGCTTCTTGTCTATCGGGCATGCTCATCGACAACGTCGGCAGATTGCCGTTGCTGTTGATCAGCGGTGTTCTGATGACGCTCGCTTTGGCCGGATTCGGTTTTTACGCCTACTACGACAATATGTTCAGGAGTTTGACCGATATGACGCATAATGAACCAGGATCCTACGACTGGATACCTTTGGCTTGCGTTCTCACCTTCACCATAGCTTTCGCCTTGGGCATCAGCCCCATCTCCTCTCTGTTAGTTGGGGAATTGTTCCCTCTGAAATACCGAAGTACGGGTAGCGCTCTGTCGACCAGTTTCAGTCACCTGTGCGGTTTTGTCAACGTCAAGACCGCAGCAGACTTTCAGGATCACATAGGCCTGCACGGCCTATTCTGGTGGTATGCGAGCGTTTCGTTACTTTGTCTATTGTTTGTGGTCTTGTGCGTGCCAGAGACAAAGGGCCGAGAAATAGACGAAATGGATCCGAAATATGTCGAATCTTTATGCATAAATCGATAGCGAAAATACATATCTGTATTATTAAGTGTAACATAGTCAGTATTCACTTTTATTACCTAGTGTGCCTTATGTTGTATGTTCCTGATGAAGGTTTTACTCTTTTACAAGACTAATAGTAATTTAATGAGTTGAGTTTATATGGATATAGATGATTAAGTAAAATGAAATAGTAATATTAATCTATATACTACGATAGTAATCTTTATCTTCAATTTACAACTATAAGTTTTTTTATCAAATAGGACAATGACGGATACATTTATGAATACATAGTAAAAAAAAAAACCTTTACTAATGGAGTACAAATTATTATAGAATCAAGAATCAATTTTCGAAATGAAATTGCTTTAAATATTCGATATTAACAAGATTTAACTTACGGAAATTCATACATAATTTGTGCAAGCAACATGCAACAATATGTAACAACATGCTGTATGCAAACTCGCCACTGGAACTTGTATTTATTCTGCAGCTGCGAATGCCTACTTAGTGATCGATCATCTTTTAGCTGCTTTGGGACAATAGAGCCATATTGTCCCGAAATGGGTCGGCTCGTTCGCTGCATACCACACCCTCACAGAATACGGACGTGAAGTAACAGCGTTCGCTGTTGGTTTCGTTCGGCGATCGAGAGTTACAGTGGCCCACTCCTCCATCGGATATCGTAATCCTCAAAATGCCGACAACGCATTAGTGACTCTTCTTCTAGCGTCCATGTCCATGTGTCCATGGGCGGCAGTGATCACCTATTCTCTGGTGGCTCGTCTGCTAGTTTGCCCCCTTAGAAACGCTGTAAAAAATAATATTGACTGATGTCTCTTCTGATAATGTGACGCCAATAGTTTGGCGGATTATAGCTAACAATACCGACACTTTTCGGTGGATATTTGCCGGCCTTCTGAACCCATAGCTATATATCACATGGGAACTCGCAGTGGAGGAACAGATACGAGGAGCAGTGGCGGGTCTTAATGTTGTATGTTACTTGTATTCTTTAAGTAATATAAGTTGTGGACCTAGGCAGTAGCATTTACTTAGGCAGCTGTTTGTACATCATTCATGTACCTAACAAAGAATAAATTCTTGTGGTTGAAGCTCTAAAAATTACTAGTTAAGGAACCGCTGTTCGCTTATCAAACCGAATGTTTAATAATATCCATTTTAATGACTGCTTACTCTACAATAAAACAAACATTTAATTACCATCTCAGAATTCGTGAGATGCATCTCTCTTCAACCTCAATAGAACGCATAATATCCAAAATTAATGTAAAAGTAGCATTTATTTATTGTAAATATAGTGTTTATAAGACTTAGTTAAAAATCCAAACAGTATTTTATCGATTAAGGTTTGCACCGCACATGTTTAAAATTAAAAAAAATATATTCAATTAATTGTGTGGTGCTCGCCTTAAACTTATTATGAAATCTCAATGTCAAAGCTCGGAAAAATTGCTGTCTTTCTTCCATACAATATTCGTTATAGAGGTTGATTCTTTAATCACCTTTCAAAATATATCAAAAGTAACGACCCATATCCATTATTTGTAAATGTGCGATAGTGTGCAGTCGACGCCATATGATAATGTATCGTATGAAATAGAAATGAAAAATCGAGATTGGTTCAGTACATTTTTGTTGTTGTCTTTAGAAATGATTTATATGATCTTGTACAGAATAAAACGACGAATTGAGTATTAGAATTGTGATTGTAAAAATGCAGCGCAAAAAATTGGTGCTAAAAAGGTGCCCAAATGCATTTTTCTATTTCTATATTAACGTGTACATAGTATGAAATATGAAATTGTATATACTTCTCACAGAAATGTATTAAAAATATATATGATTATACAAAATGTTGACGGAATGTATTTCAATGTACTTAATTCGTTTCGAATTTAAGATGCGTTCAAAAATTTTATTTTGAAAAATGGAAATAGACATTTGAATGACAGTTTTTGTTTCATTTTTATTATTAGCTTTTGACAACGATGGTAAATTACTCCTTCAAACATGAAAGTCATTATTCATAGGAACGTAAACGATTCATAAACATTTAATTGACTATCAGCTAGATGCCTTCAATTTGTTTATCATGCCCTATGTTCCTGTCCCACATCAATATCAAGTGTTACTAAAAATTTCAAATTCCTATGTACTAGGCATATTTTTTTTCCTCTCAAGTATTTCTCAGTCAATTTTGCCGTTAATATCGATGAAATCGTTTCACGTCTACATCACAGAGTAGACACTTTGTGATGATAGGTGAAAGTCATCCGATAAAATGACCTTGTCTTCGTATAGTTGATAACGAAGTGCTAACATCTTCGACTCTCATTCGGCCTCGTTTGTTCAGCGGTCTGTGACTAGTTTGACAGATGGCGCTGGCGCGCTTATCGTTATAGTAAGCGATGATTAAACTACCAAAGCATTTATTTTTTCTAAATCACTCATTTAATTTGTAATTTTGTTGTTGCTAATTAAAAAGACAACAGTATAATTATTTGTAATTCATATCTTTTTGAGCATATTGAGTTTCACAATTCCGTACTAAATAGATATATAGTATTTCGTATTTTTTTCAAATCAATACAATTTATAAGTAGAAAACACATTTAATTTGATTCTTTGGACTTTCATTCAAACTTAAACCATCTATTAAATTTATAAGATTATTTTATTAAAAATGACATGGAAATTAATGAAAAGTCCGGTTTAATCTTGACCGCAGTTAGATAGTACTATCTGAAATTAATGAAATTTCAAATGAAATGAGAGACAAACATTGTAAATTAAAAAATAACAATTGAATAGAATATATGCAACGATGAATATAATTTCAAATAAAACAATGAGTAATACTAACATATAATTAGATCTAAATTATTGACGTTACATTGCATTTTGACTACTTTTAGAAACACAATACAATGCTTGGTATAAATATGTTTTTATTACAATTGTTTGATGCATAACGAAGCCTCTTCTAAAGGTCTGATAACGCCTGTATAAAGTTTGCTGTAAAAACATATCTGATTTGGAAACAAGACACTAGTTTAATAGGCGTTTTATATTTCAACTATGAATTGCTAACAAAAAATAATGTGAAATCTGCAGAATCATGATTCAAAAGACTATAATCGGTAAATCGATGCGGTGGTTTTGTCACCTGGAAAATATGAATGAAGGTAGACTGATAAAACAGATCTATAGAGCGTACGTGTGTGATGGAAAGGTCGGTAAGGGTCTTCCTAGAAAATCGTTTGCAGATCGAACTGACGGCGTATTAAAAAAAAGACAAATTTTAAGCATCCGGAAACGACAAGTTTGTACAAAAAGATTGAAGAATGTCAGTGAAGCATGAGAGATATACAAAGATCACGCCATGTGGAAATCTATAGTCTCTGCCTACCCTACTGGGAAATAGGCGTGAATTTTTAATTCAATTAGTAAAAAAAAACCGCCGATTTAAAAACCACGAAGAAATCGGGTAAAGCTATTGACGTTTATTCTAATGTTACACGAAATGGTATTTATGCAGAGAATTTAATGCATTTATCAATAAAAGTGCTATAACATTAAATGACAATAAAACATAAAAAAAATCTCTGCAGTCCAGTGCATAAGTTCACGGAAAGGCGACAATGAGAGTTCGCGTTTGATCGCCGGCCGGACGAGATGTTCACGTTTTGTTTTGCTGGTCTATCACTCTCCTCCAACAAGGCCTTAAAGTGTACTGGTAATTTAGACAATTATAATTGTATGTTGAATATAATTTACAGAAAATGATTAGTATGAAGCTAATACAGTGTAGAATCTTCGCATTAAATTATCAATAAATTGATATATAAAAATATTTTAATACATATTCGTTAGTTTCAAACATTAATTTTTTATACTGTATTTAATTCAGATCGATAGCCGATAATTACAGTACATATTGAATTTTGTGACTCATCGAAGCGAACGGTATTTTTGGAGTTTACTCCTTAAGAATCGATTTCATATTTAGGCCCGGGGTATGGAATTTTATGGGAGTAAAATCAAGTGTTAGATAAATGACGTTACGCCATCGTCATGGTACTGAAATAAATAAATCGTCATGGTTACTGTTTACATTTCAATCAATCAGAATGTGACAAATACCACTTATACTTGGTGGAGATTTTAATATTGATTTTAATAAAGAAGATGGTTTCCGTTTAGTACAATTTCTGAAAGATGAACTGAACTTAGATGTAATTTCTGCCAGAACACTAGGGACAACTAGATATGGTACAACTATTGATGCGATGTTTTCACGATTTAT
This sequence comes from Eumeta japonica, assembly GCA_005406025.1. Taxonomy (NCBI): domain Eukaryota; kingdom Metazoa; phylum Arthropoda; class Insecta; order Lepidoptera; family Psychidae; genus Eumeta; species Eumeta japonica. The sequence continues at coordinate 158,147 of BGZK01000257.1, forward strand.
CACACATGTATCTTCCGACATTCGTATATCATATTTTAGTTACCATAAACCAATTGTTTCAGTGTTTAATGATACCGCTATTGTTCCTGTGATAAACATTACGCAAGATAACGTCAATGATAGAGAAAATCAATCTTACTAAAAATTTTATTGTATAACATAATTATTTTCAATATTTTCTTAAATGACGAATTAATTGTTTTACTATTAACATAAATAAATGAATTGTGTATTATGCTTTGAATAATATAATAGATGCTTTCATTTACCATTATACTAATCTATATGTACGATATCATCTTAAAGCAGTAAACTCCATTCGTGCGTCGGAGCTGACACACTTTTTTTATTTATATAAACTTGGAATTAATTCGTAGCGTTTAATAACAGATGGCGTACAATACATGGCGAAAGGAATACAGTACTACCACTGTATTCCTTTCGTACTGACAGTAATTTATTTATCGTAAACCAGCTGATATCAGGTGTCATCACCGTTATTATTTTATATTAAAAATGTAAACAACAACACTTTGTGATTAATTAAAAATGTCAAAATTTTGTGCCAAATAAAGTGTTTTTGCGGGGAGTTTTGCTCCATTATTTTAATATGGGTAAAACCGCTGCCGAAAGTCATCGGATTCTGTTGGAAGTTTACGATGAACATGCTCTAGCTGAGCAAACGTGTAGGAAGTGGTTTGCGCGTTTTAAAAGTGGTGATTTCGAGCCAGATGACAAAGAACGACCTGGACAGCCAAAAAAATTTGAAGATGAAGAATTACAGGGCTTGCTTGACGTAGATTCGTGTCAAACGAATTGGCTACATCGTTGGCAGTTGATTTATCAACGGTAGGAAAACGCCTCAAAACAATGGGAATGATCCAGAAGCAGGGTTATTGGGTGCCATATGAATTAAAACTGAAAGACATCGAGAGACGTTTTTTAATCTGTGAATTGCTGCTTGAACGACAAAAACGAAAGGGTTTTTGCACCGAATTGTCACTGGTGAAAAAAAATGGATCCATTATGACAATCCCAAGCGCAGAAAGTCATGGGTAAAGCCCGGTCAGCCATCAACATCAGTGGCGAAGCAGAACATTCATAAATCTAAGCTTCTGCTCTGTATTTGGTGGGATCAGAGGGGAGTGATTTATTACGAATTCCTGAAACCAAATGAAACCATAACTGGGGATCGCTACCGACTACAATTGATACGTTTGAGCCGTGCATTGAAAGAAAAACGGTCGGAATACAGCAAAAGACATGACAAAGTCATTTTGCTGCACGACAATGCACGTCCACACGTCGCAAAACCGGTAAAAATGTACTTGGGAACGCTGAAATGGGACGTTCTACCTCACCCACCGTACTTTCCAGACATTGCACCTTCAGATTACCACCTATTCCGATCGATGGCACATGGTCTGACTGACCAGGAGTTCACTTCGTACGAAGATTGCCAAAAATGGGTCGATTTATGGATTTCATCAAAAGACAAGGAGTTTTTCCAGCGCGATATTCGTCTCTTGCCAGAAAGATGGCAGAAAATAGTAGAAAGCGATGGGAAATATTTTGAATGAGATATTTTTTGTACTCGAATCAAAATAAATCATTATTTTAATTAAAAAAACGCTTCGAATTAATTCCAAGTCCTAATATATACTATTTATAAATTGTGAATAAATTATATTTTGGTTAATATTTTTATAAAGCATAGGTTCTAACACGTCTGGAATACAATTGGCACTTCAATACCAACTTTTGCCTCTAGTCAGCATCCCACGTCGAACGTCTCGACCCGTCGGCAATCCTTTAGTATCTGGTCAGCTCGGCCTGGCGAAGACATGTAGCATCTACATCGCATATACTGTAAGGAACGCTCCAAACAATTATTTAGCCTTATTCCTGTCGTTGACTTTTGTCATCGTTCAGCTCGCACAAGATACCATCTCGATGTATGGTGTTCTACCATCATAAAGATCATACAGAAATCTACCGCGCACGGTAGAACTTTGGCAGCGAAATAAATAACTTTATTTTTTTTAATAGCATTTTTGATGGTCAATCATCCATGCCGCTTTTGACTATAGAGCGGGCGTTGCTGGCCTCTTGGATAAGTATAGGATATCTGATGGAGGGGGACGGAAGCGATGAAAGACAGGATGGATCACCGATACTCTCGTTCACTGGACGAACTACAACAGCGGAAGCTGGTTATTCTGGGATAGTGTGATATCTCATCAGTCAAGCCGGTCCATTTTCGTTGTTCAGTCAAGTTGACAACAGCGTGACTGAACTTGAACTTTACAAAAAACAATGACGTCAAGTTTAAAGAAAGAAACCCAATTCCTTTCTAAAAGGCTGGCAACACGTTTCAACTTCCTTGGAATTGCGCGTGTTCATGACCAGAGACAATTACTGTTAATCCAAATCGGTTGATAACAAACAGGATGATTCTGTTTTTATTTACTTTACTGTACTATACTTTGCTGTGTATTATAGTTCCGTTGTAGTAACAGAACTATTCATTAATAATAATAGTAATAGTAATATCGTTAATTATAATAATAATAGTAAACAACAAATCAATGTTTTTATTATTTCAGGAACAAATGTTGGATAAGCCCCGAAATATTACGACGCTAGACTGCCCTAATGTCGTGTACATAGCGAATAGCGGAAAAATTTTTAGCAATCCTTGACTATTTTGACTTAGAAAAGCTTAGGGTTAACTTAAGAAAAACATTGCAGTGTGGTTATTCGAAGCATTTTAGTAGAATATTTTATGACGCGCCCGCGCCTCCACCGAGTAAATTATTATCGTTCAGCCGTAAAACAGGAGAATGCACATAAAACGCATGCGCGAATGTTGCAAGATTGCCTTGTAAAACTGCATGCGCTGCAACTGAATTCTGACTAGTGCATCAATATTCTCATTAGAAGTAATTGTGTTTTCTGCATGACCGAGTTAAAAATATCTGTGTCAAAAAATCCACGTAGTCATTGGTAGATTCTTTGAAAGGCTTACTTTGTATATGAGAAATTATTTAATTTGTGATGTTTTTATTTGGTCTATATGTGCTTACACAGATAATATACATAATATGTATGTATTTCCATACCAACCATTGTTAAAAAAACCAATGAAGTTTCGTTTAAAAAATTAACGGGTTACTAATTGTTCAGGATCAAACTCGATAATTTCTTGTCTAAAGCCAATAGAAAATATGCCAAACGTTTTCAAGAAATATAATAGAGGCCTACAATTAGCAATCCGTTTTATCAATGGGATATGATATTTGTATTTATACGCAGCGTAGCCAATTTTTATGTAAAATAGCGATTATAAAAACTCGAAAATGCCAGAATATTAGTTGAATCTCTGATGTACAAACAAAATGTCAGAGCTTGTAACGTAGTACAACGTGGGTAATAGTATTATTTTAAACTAAATACAGAATTATTAAAATAACCCGGTTTTTCCTTTTATTTCTTTATCGGAAACTTAAATCAATTGCGTACTACACCAAAGTGTATCAACGAATGAGGTTTGTAAACATGAAAGTATTAAAATTATTTGTATTGCTTTAATTCAAAGATATACAAAACAATTTATGCATGACAAAAAACAGACACTACAGAAATATTGTACAATTGTCAAATAAAGAAAAAAAAAAACATAAATGTAAACAACACAGTATGCCGGTATATAACTGTACGAAGTAGATTACTTTGTTCGCTTAGACTTGAGTTCTTATGTTCACTTATGGTAGTGACGTTCACTTATGCGTTAACAGATGGTGTTAGAGCATATAAACTCCTGTCAATGAAATGACCCTTATGGAAAAAAAGAGGCATCCACGTAAAAATGCTTTCATCATAGACAACAATGTTGAGAGAAACGTTCTCACATTAAAAGATATTAGATGTTATTTCTAATAAAACGCAGAGTTTTCATCAATTAAGCTGTTTTTACTTGGAACTTAAAACCGTTACGTTACATACAAGAAATCTCAAGGAGCTTAGACTAATTCATATGTAATACTAACTTAGCAGCAGAAACAAATTCAGTATTACCAACCACTAGAGAAATGTATGAATATTGTTGTAATATTCAAAATTATTATTATCCTTGAATAAAATGCTCGCGAAACAAAATCATTCTTGTATAGTTTAATTTCAAAGATAGTAGACCAACCGCTGTGCAGGACTGACTTTGTGTTTTAATGTCATGTATTAAAAAATTATAAACTGTGTCGAATACCTTTCTTAATACAGTGAAATGGTTACAATTCTTGCATTCGATAACATTGAATTAAAAATTTTGTAAACCCCTAATGCAAACGATACCTCTAAAAGGTAAATAAAAAAATAATACTTATTGGCCCGTTGCGTTCAATATAAGTAGTAGGTAATATTTGATACAAGCGTCGACATGTCGGGTTTACCGCTTAAGTTACCGAAAAAGCTGATATAAGGTCAAGCTTACGCGGCCATGAATCGTGTAAAAAGCTTGCTGGATTTTGTTATTTGTGAACCCAACTTAAGAAAGCTGTTCGATAATCCTCAAGATGAATTGGTTTAAACTTAATACCAAAGACTGAGGAGCAGGATTTCGTTACTTTAATTTTATACTAAATGTTGTACATTATTATTTTAAAATATTTTAGTATTTAAAATTATGCACAAATTTGACTTGAAGCTCCTATCATCATTTAAAAACCATTAAATACTATAATCGTATTTTACAATCGTTTCGTTTTCGTGGTCTGTAGCATACTGCTCCGTCCATACCGTACTGTGTTCAGTACGTTTCACCAAATAGTATTCATTCATTAACTTGATTCCTTTAAACCACCTCCCGCGTTCTCAGTCCGTCCTCCACCGCCATACACCACCGTGCCCCATTATATTTAGCTGACATTAAGAGACCATAATCGCAATTTACTTAGATCAAGACGTGGTACCATTTTAAGAATCATAAATGGGATCACGGTCGAAACCGACAGTGAAACAAATTGGCGTCGAGAGTGGGATTGGTATATAAATCGAGGACGGGACAGCGGTCGGGATGGTGACTGTGAGCGTGATCGGCCGATGCACGAGACGAAGGAACTCATTCTAAGTGCATTGGCAGGGTCGCGGGCGGAAGCTGATCTGTTTATCTATAATATATTTGCTGAGACCATTCCAATGAGACCAAATCGCTGCTGTCTAAACTTTGTAAATTGGTGGAGGTGTTAGGTAACCTGCGAATACCAAATGATGCAGCAGCATTAGTTCTATTATCATGGACGTAACAGAATACCAAATTGTGACTCGATCAGATCTGAGAAGAATGCACACGTCTATTCATCAACTAGAAAAGGACTGATTATTTTCAAGCTTCTGAATAGATTTTCTTCAATCATAGCTAAGAAAAATCTTGATCGTGTCATCATTCAAACAAGGATACTAAATCGAAATCGGTTCAGCTGTTCGAGTACTACGAGGTCACAGACAGACACATTCACACAGATACAAACCTCACACTTGTAATATTACTCAAGCTTGCTTCGGGGGCTAAAAAGTATATTGACGAGGGCCTCCGACTAACGTTAAGCTCTTGAGAGTTACAAGAGATGTATTAAAGCGCTAAAAGAATGTTGAAATTAAACAAGTGCTAAGAATTAAGATTTATGGAGTTCTATATCTTTGCTAGAGCCTTGGATTGGGCATAACATTTTATACGCGAAATTTATTCGATGACGGTACAAAAGAGATATAGAATAAAAATAAGGCATACAAAATAGCTATAATAATGCTTCAATAGCTTTTTGAGCGCAGTAGGGTGGTAATTTTTTTATTATACATACAAATTACAGTCATACTATTTGTTCCAGTTATATGAAGTATATTTATTGTAAAATAATGGCGCCTTAAGTGATAGTATTGTATCTCAAAGGCGATGAAAACTGTTTCGAGTGCTAGATTAGCACCGCGGTGAACTCTTTTAGCGCTTAAGAATATAGTTAATATAATATATAAGACTATATTTAATTTTTTTTCAGATTTAAAGTTTAGATTTAAAAAAATATAAAAGTATATTCAGTTGTGACGTGACAAATTTCCTTCGATTACAAGATTTTTTTCTATATTTGTGAGACATAAAACTGTATAATGATATAAAATTTATAGAACTCATAAAAAATGTAAAGCATGGCGAACGGGCATAGCTTATGGGCAGTATCTATGAAGTTTAGAAAACATGACATCGCAAAGGAAAATATATCATGAATGTGATATATATATGTTATACATTATTAAAAATAATTGAGGTGTTGGTTAACTCTTGTTTGTTTAGCAAAATGTAGTAATTTTATACATCGAATCTCGTTTAAATCGTTTCATATTCTAACTAAATTTTTATGACGTTTCTGTTGTTTTACTCTCTGACGATGATGCGCCAACGCAGCAGCCCTAAGCCCAGTTAAGAAACGAGGTTTCTGTAGACAAGAGTTCTAATCCTTTTAAGAATATAAGCAATAGTTTATTCGATTCGGAATGACTTTAAAGAAAATCACATTTTTTGGATTTTTCTACTGTCAAACATTGTAATTATTCTTTAGAAAAACAAAAAAAAGGGAATCAGGGTTTTTTAGTGATAATTCAAGAACTATGAACGTTAGCGGAAACCCAAAAAAAAAGATTCATAAAAAGGGACAAAATTTCCAAAAAAGTCTTGCATTCCGGAACTTTATCCTTATTATTTATAATTTAACTTTATTTTTGAAAATATAGTTTAGCACGGCTTTAACGGTATGAGGGCGTCGCCTTTAGGGAGAGTACAGAAAATATTTATATTGTATTAAATATCAGTCTAAAATATGAACAACTTATGGTGCTACCTTAATAGTTTAAGGAATAAATTACCGTTAGGCAAGAAACTTAACTAAGCTTTCAAATAAATAAGCATTTGACAACTAAATGATTTTTTCTGTTTTCATCTAAAAATATAAAAAATGTTTAAGTAATACGATTATATATTTTTTTTAATTCTTTCCTTTTTAAATATATCCTTAACTGAAAATTACTTTAATTTAAATAGATAATTTAAAATATTTAAAAGTTGTTTATTTTGTTATTTATACATTTTTAAAGAGCAAAAAAAAAATGAAAAAATAACAAAATATTGCTTAAAAAATATGCGTTTGTGCTGCTAGTTCTATGTCTCACAAAGTCATTAAGTTAATTTATAAGGCATTAGTGCTAAATCTTATTATGTAAATAAATTTAATATAAATGAAATAAAAAAAAACATTATTTTTTTATTAATTGACTAATGATTAAAACAAAACTAAGAAATTTCTTTTTACTTGTAATCTTTTTCTTATATCTTTATCTGGATTAAATAATTAGTTCAATAATTATTTTTTCTTAAGAAATCATAATTGGCAATGTTCGTTAAAATAACAGGTTGTTTTGTTAATGACTTCATTGTTCATTTAGATAGCAATTTGTCATAACAAATTTTGAGTCTCATCACAATTTTTTTTCTGAAACTATCAATAGTTTCCTCGTCTTTAAGAATTTTTCCGTTTTCGTGACGTGATGTGGTATTATAGGCACGCTCGCTTTCTTTTATCGCGCCTAACGAGATACAGTGCAGCTGTCATATACTTTAAGTCAAAACGATGCGGGCTAAGTCGTTCTAAGTCACCGTAACTGACTCACCGTCAAGAGTCTTGACGTATGGCGTTGGTGCAAGTCAAGAGTCTTGACGTATGGCGTTGGTGCAAGTCAAGAGTCTTGACGTATGGCGCAAGTGGCGTTGGTGTATTGTCAAAGTCATCATGTGATGACTTTGACAATACACCAACGCCACTACCTGGATTCGATCCTGTAGCTAGCTATCATTATGCGGATTCCCTTAGCATCAAATGTAGATTTGCCGTGATCGGTTCTTGTAAATTTTCCAAGGACAGTGTTTTATCTAAGCTATTGCCTCATATGGACAACACGAAACCTTTTGAAGGAGGTTTGGGATGCACAGAAAAGGGATACTATCTTGGGCTCTTTATATTTCTCATCATGAATGCCAATTTCAAATCGCTATTCGCATTAAAATATGACTATTTCTCGAAGTACATTATTATTTTTTGAACAAAACGAGAAAAACTGGCAGAAATATTTACCGCTTGCTTCGAAAAACCGTATACGTTTATTGAAATACTAATTTTGGCTTCAGATTAGATAAACTATTGTCCTTGTGTGATATATGCGACAAAAATCGACATACTTGGAATCAAATGAACCAATTTAGGTTTAATCCTTTCATATGACTACTTATTTAAACATTTTAAGGTGCGACTTGTTGAACTTTTCATCGCATACTCTATATAACTTTTGCCAATCTATTTACAATCATCTCTTCCAGATGGACAAAACACTGAACGAGCTATTTTCGACTTTTGTTACTACATTTCGCACTACATCGTTTTTTACATCACACTACACCTATTTTTAAGGGTACTACGCATGCTAAGGGACGAATCATATATAAACTGTATTATTATTACAATATATTCGAATTAAATGAAAGCTGTGATGTTAAAGAAAACAAGTTACAATTTTGATTTTAATTTGTTATTGTGCAATTTATTATTTATTGTACAATTATTTCTGTATATGCATCATTCGCATTACATGCAAGACGAACATTTTTTATGGAATAGTTAAATTTAACAAATTGTTAATTTTAACTATCCTACAAAAAATATTCCACACATCACACGTAATGTCACTCTTTTTAATTTAATTTAATAATCTAAACGAGTCTTATGAGGGCTTCTTAATAAATCTCTTTCTGTGTTTATTTTTTTTAAGAACTATCGGAACTGCCTACAAAACACTCTTAAAAAATATATTGTTTTTTGAGTCGGTGTTAGCTGAAAAGATACGCCAGGTTGAGTTGTTGTCCAATTTTCTCAACTTGACATTTTTTGTCTCAATGCTTCATGTTTTACACTCATATTTTGCACTCATATCATCTAATTTCAATTATGACATAAATGGAACTAGAAATATAATTTTTCATACGAAAAAGATATTAGTAGGATTTTGTAGTAATAAGATTAAAAATAATGCAGCAAATTCTGAATCTCGTCTTTTTTGGAAGTCGTTTAAATTAAAATACGGTTAATTTTAAGATATGTTTAATAATTTCAAAGCAATGTCCTTAGTTTTTTTTTAATAATCATACTGTAAATTTTATCTACACTGGATGCCATGTCGGTAATAATTACCGTAAAAATTCTGATAAGTAATAATACGTCAATAAGAGTTAAGATTGGAATCGAGCTATTCTTTTATATTCTCCCAAGCAAGTACTAATGAGCGTTAAACATACATAAATAGGTTGTTTCCGTTTTTAGACAATTCATCAAATGCTAGGGTTATTCTTGTAACCAATAATCACCGAGATGGAATGTTCCCTGACGCAAAGCTCGTAGAGTTAAGTGTTTCGTAGGACAACAAATTCTATGTAAGTCCTATTTATAGGTGCATATAATGAGTAGCAATGTATTTTAGTGCTGCTAGCAGTGGAGGATATTCGCAGAATATAACCGTTATGGAGGTGTAAACAAGTATTTAAAGGCCTACTAATAAATGTTTAAACCATAATTTATAACATAAATGACAGGTAAAATGGTTAGTGTAAATATTGTGTTCTTGGTATTCCATGGATGATTCACAACAAATTAAGAAAAAAACTATTTTTTATATGAATAAAAAAATACTGCACAATTTGGCTGGACGTAATTTAACTTTTTTGAAATAGTAAATAATAGTATTAATGAGAAGATTTTGCGGCAGCTAATTCAAGTTTCCAGTGGAGATTTATTATATAAGAATTGTTCAGTCTTATTTCATTCACTTAATTCTGTCATCGTAATAATAATAACAATTCCGTCAATCGTCAACACCATCATCACCATCTCGATGGCTCGTGGTCTACCACCACAGGCTTCATGCGTAGTTTCCTATCATGTATGATAAGACTAAGGAGTGAGCTATCATCAGCGGCGTTGCCAGTCGACTACAATCGGAGTTTGCAAGAATAAAGCTATTTCTTCGTAAAGGGCCGACAAAGCGCTAGTGCTCGTTTACCCACTTGAAATGCCATCAAAAATAGAATTTATGCCTTCTACTTGGGTTGCATCCATACTAGTATTATAAATGTAAAAGCAACTCTCTTTTTCACTACTAAATGAAGATAACTTAAGTTCTAGAAAAGGAAATATACATTTCGTTGGTTTGTTTATCCGTTCATCTATATGTCTTCTTATAACTGAACAATGTTTGAAGCTCTTTTGATCAAATTTGATATGACAATAGAACACACCTTCGTGTAAAATGGAATACATTTGTTTATATCTGTCGGTTTGCGCATATGTTTCCTTGCTCAACATTTTTCAGTATCGATTTCTGCAAAAAAAATTAAATTAGACTTAAATATCGCATTCAATATAGGTTATTATTTCTTTATATTTGACATAGATATTGGCATTTAACTACCTATATAATATAAATATCTAACCTTTAATTTTATCAAAACAACTAAACTAAAATTTTATTTGTTTTATTTAAGTATGCCTACCATCGTGGCATCATTTTGAAAATTGCGTGTCTTTATCATTATGGATTTAATTCGTGAAAATTTTTGTGCGATGATTTATTTCGATTTTCGGCGTGGGATAACTGAAAAACAGGACATCGATTAACTCACTTCCACTTTTGGGGATGAAGCACTATCGAAAACCGCTGTGTATCACTGGTTCAGTGAGTTTCATCGTGGGCGGTCTATGCTCACGGACGAATTTAAAGGAAGTTGCCCTAAATCGGTCGTTGTAACACAAAATATCGATACTGTGCTGAAACTAATAATGCAAGATCGTCATGTTACACATCGCGAGATAAAGGCGTTCTTGGGCATAAGTATGACGAGCATACATAAGACATTACATGAAAATTTGGCTTAAATTCCTCTTAATTTTCTCCTGCTCACGATGTAAAATAGGGACTTGATCAAACTGAAAAATGTTTCCAGTATCAAAATGATGGCCAGCCAATTTCATCTTCCTGTGAACTCACTTTTAAATTGCGAGTACACTGAACATGTGCATAATACCTAACACTCTATAAAGTTTAAGAATTTTTATATGAATTGGTAGTAAAAACAAAGCGAAAAACCTGTCGTTAATAGTTTTGGTAAGCTACATCATTAGATAAACTTTTTTCATAAAAATGGAATAGCACACAGTCTTAGTTAGGGCCGTGCTCGTCAATTCCATTATTATCCATCTTCGTTTCATTACAGACGTCATAAGAAAAACAAGTCCAGGTAGGAAGGAGTGTAAGTATTTTATCGCTCCCTCTATACGGCTTTTACTCTATGGTTCATCTACAATAGTAATACCTCATCCGCGTTGTCGATATTTGTACACATATATAAATTAAAACTAATGTTTTTTTATTTAAATATTTTTTTTCAAGAAAGCTAAACGTATTCTTATCATAAATAACAAATGAGCGGTTTTATTTTTATATTCAGAATCAATTGTCCAACCACTGCGATGTATCTGAGGGTATTTATTAGCCCACTACTAATGAAAATATAAATAACTCTAGGCCTACATTTAAAGATATCGAGTTTACTGATTACAATTATCTTTTTATTTATAAAAAAAATATTATCGCTAAACAACCTTTTGGTTATTTACTTAATCTAATACAAATATTTAACAAAACATTATTGAAACTTTTTTTTTTGGACAACGCGAAAATCACGATTAACTTTTATAGTTAATGGAACCCTTTTAATGAATTTTTATTTCGACTTCAAACTATGTTATTTATCAAACATCACAACCGATATTTTCTCCTCGTTCCTCTGATTTAAATAAGCGACGTGCAAAATTTTCGTATAGCCTTGTTTTTTACAACCCACGAGTGTCACGACACGAAGCGTGTTCAATACCTACCGTTGAAATTGCACTGTGGAATCTTTGCTAACGTCATCGTTTTGAACTCGGTACGTTATACCGCTCAAGAGTTATTACAAAATTACGTTCTTGCGAAATAACAACGAGACTCGCACGTGTCAGCGCGGATGACGTAAACGCACGAGTGTGACTGTCCACACGAGGCGTCAATCGCGCGCTAATGTTGTCCTGTATTCATATTCATCTATGGTTGTCCTGCAGCTAACGATATTTTGTAACTTGTGACCATGTATTGCTGAATTGTTAGCTACTTGCGAAGTGAATGGTGGGGGAGATACGATCGGCGGCAGCGCACGCTTCGGGAGAAATGGGAAGGTTCTCGGGGCGCGTCTCGTCAAATGCGATACGTTTTTAATAAATTTTATGAAAAGTCTCAGTATTATCAATATTATAAATTTATTAGTATTATAAATTTATTGTCGGAATGATGCGCATTATTTATTATTGAAAATTGAAAAAATAATGTTTTAATAAACTGATGAATAAACATTGAATTATCCGAAATATCTTTAGGAAAGAGCTAGGTGTTGGGGGACATTGCTTACACAGAGACGGTTCGGTTATCACAAAACAAAATTTAGGATATTTTAGCGTCTATCATAATTAATTTTGAATTTTTTTTGGCAAATCATCTTATATATTATGCAAGCCACGATGCTAAAGGTTTTCATTCAGTTTAGTCTAGTTCGTTTTCAAGGTAAAATATTGTATCCATAGATGTCATTTATTACATTTCTTTCAACAATATTCGAGATTATCATATTATTTACCCGATTTCCACTATTGTAGTCCACACACTCGTGTAGACATTTTGGAAGCGCTCATGGCGTTTATTTATAATTTTTCCACACGACCATTTTGAATGACCTCCCAAATGTGTGGAAGGCAGTAGGTCAAGCTGTATCTCTGGTCCTATTCAACTAAATTAGATGAAACACGGTTTAGATGTTAAGTTGGACCCTAAACTACCAAACTCTGAAAACGTCACCAAAATCCGTTCAGCGGTTTTTGCATGATGCGGTAACAAACATACAAACGGACAGAAAGACAGACAAAAATCTTAAAAACTGATGTTTTGGCTACTTTTACTATAATAAGACCCCCCATATCAATATTTTTAATACCTATAATGTACAGACAACGGTCTGTTACAATTTTATTACATTATTTATCACAGTGATAAATTGTCCCCGTTATTGCTCGACAACAGTTTATTTCGTTCAAGTACCTGCAGCTGGTGGAAAAAATAATAACACTCGAATGGCTATAAAATCTGGATGAGTTTATCACTCAATTGGAAGATGTATAAGTACATAATGTACACGAAAGTGGAAGAAAAAATAATTGCGACTGTAGTTAAACAACAACGATGCCCACTTATTTTCATTATGAGAAATGGAATGAAACAAAATGATACGCTGCCGTTTGTGTCGTCATGTCGTATAAAGGGTATTCTTATGTATTCTTTTTTAATCTCACGCTTATCTCCCAGAAGGGTAGGCAGAGGCTGTAGACTTCCACACGGTACGATTTTTGAATACCTCCCTTGCTTCACTGACATCCATCAGTTTTTTCATGCAAGGTCGTCGGTTTCGAATGCCTAAACTTCGGTCTTTTTTCAATACGACAGCAATGTGGTCTGCATAGGAGTTTCTAGGGTGACGGAAGCGTCACCCTAGAAACTCCTATGCAGACCGAAATTACCGAAGGGTAAGAGTCGCCCTTTCCATCATACACATTAGTTCTATATACTTTTGTCAGTTAACTTTCATTCTTGCTTTCTGGATGGACATACCACCGCAAGATACCTTCTTCTACTCGAGTCGCTACACCTTCTTTCAAACCACGCCGCTCTCTGACATCCTTTTCCTGCATTTATCTTTCAAAGATACTCCACACATATTACGCGGAGATCGTATCTCCACCGTATTGATTCTACTTTCATTTTTCTTCTGCCGTACCCAACTTTGACTATCAAACATAAGTGTACAAATCTGGACCACATTATCGATAGCCAAACGCGATTATCGTGAGCACTGTTCAAAATAGCAAGGGTCATATATTATAATAATCATCTTATTTATTACCATACAAATATTAAAAATATTGAGGTCGCTAGATGTCGCCAATGTCGTGCACATAGCGTATAAAAATTTCTCGGAAAGGACATTTATAGTCTAAGATCCGGCATTAGAAAAATGTAACCTCAGTTATTAATTGAATCAAATAATGTTTTAAAGTCAGATAATGTTATAAATTTATGAGAACAATGTCAGCCACCATAGTCCTGCTTCTACTAACATCAATTAATTAATTGTCAATTAATTGTTGCTTCTTATGTAATAAGATGTTTTACTCTTGTTCCAATATGCAGCGACCTTTATGATTGCTACAGCTACCTGCAGCCAGGACTAAACAGGTAGCTGAACCGAACTTATTTCTCTCATCTTGTAATTAAAAAATATTGACATGTATGAAAAGTTTACAATATTTCAAATATATTTATAAATGGCAGTTACAGTGAAATTATTTGCAGCCTGCATAAAATGTAAATAAATAAATATGTTACTAGCAGTAGGACTACGGTGGCAAACAGTGTTCTTATAAATTTATAATATAGTTATCTGCTTTTAAAACATTATTTGTTTCAATTAGCAGATAAGGGTACATTTGTCTAAATGCCGAATCTTAGACTATTATGTCAGACAGCTTAAGTATCGCACCACAATCTGTTGTGTCAAATGCTTTCATATTTATGAAGAGGATTGTGGAAGCATTTGTCTCAAGGTCAACGTGAGTCTGGATTTTTTTCAGACGGTACAACTATAGTCGGTAGATTTACCAGGTGTGAATGTGACGTGTTTGTAGTTCGTACGAATTATGGCGAATCTGATTGCTTTGAGGGGTATCTGAATGCCCAATAACAAATCCCCAAACAATTTGTAAATTGCGATTTTGAGCGAATTGTTCGTTCTAGGACACAATTAAAATTTTAATCTCTTTGATATTCTTCGATTCCCTTGGTGGAAAATTGTTCACACTGCTATTTACACAGACATTTGGACTTTAAAATGCCATAGAGCTAATTAAACTCGTGCATACACAAATGAATTTGTAGACTAAATACATAATGCACTCTTTTACGTTAAGCAATTGCTTAAAAATTATTCTTCCTTCTATTCCTTATTATTCTATGAACCATTTCCAATGAAGAGTATTTCAAAAACATTAATAAATTAATAACCAGATAATTATCAATAATTCAATATAAAAATATGACGTTATTATGGAATTTTGAACAAGCTGGATAATTACATTCATTTTTATTATTCGATTAAATAAAGCAAAGATCTTTCTCCTATCTTAACAAATAAAAGTTCCTAGAGCAATGATTCTGTTCAAAATACATTTTTTTTTAATAAAAAACTTGGCTAAAATTTTTGTATGTGGCCATTCTCCGTTCACTACACACGCGGCGGTCTATCAATGCATCAGCGGTAATTTCATAAGCCTGAACTATTGTCTGGCCATAGATTATATATAAATTTTAACTTTCTGCACTGCTTCTTCATATAAACTTAAACTGCGTATAATTGCTCACCCCCGTACGCGAAAAGTGCTCGACAAGGGATTCGAAACTTTCGCTTCAAGAATATACACGCTCAGTACAGAGATTGTCCTTCGTGTTATGTGCCTCGTTATATGGAGTTCCGGGTGTGAACGGTAGTATGTCATGTGTGTTCGGCTTCAAAGTATAAACCCTATCACGCGAACTGACGCCTCAGTCGATGTGATACGGAACTATTTTACACGACAGTGGAAATTTTCGGGCTCATCGAATTCCAATTGTCCCTCAATTATGAAAGCAGATGGAGTCGTTTTTATTTGGTGAGCCTAAAATTGGGGAACAGCCGTTTAGGTTCTTCGCAGAGAAAAATCTCATAATATATATTTTAAGTTAGAAAGTGAGAAAGTTTCTTTGTAAAATATACCATTAACAAAAGTAAATTGAAAATGGGGTTTGTTTTAGAAGAAGGTCGGTTCTCATTCTGCAATATATCTGTAATTTGCAATATGAGCAAGAAAATTCTCCAACTTCGTCAAATCTTCTTTCTCCTTTCAATTTTGAAAACAAATCAGTGTCAACCGCAAACAATTCGCATTCGCAAAAGTTAAATCGATTCTATACAATTGTGATACTTAACACTTAACAAACTTGCAATATTTAATATCGATTACATTAAATATTATAAGTTTCGCAAGCCGTGAATAGAAATAAAAAAAAAGAGTCCAAACTAAATCCCTGAGGAACTCCCGTCATTACTGTTGGTCTAGAAGATATAATCAAATATCCACTATCTGTGCAGTGTTGTTTCAGGAAGCCAGTTGTTCGTAATCGGGTCGTCTAGGGAAGTAATGTTGAACCATTGACACGTCAAATTTAATGCAAACGCGGACTCTGCAGAAGCGCAGTTGCATCGTTATACAAAAAAAGTGTGTCAGCTCCGACGCACGAATAGAGTTTACTGCTTTAAGAAGATATCGTACATATAGATTAGTATAATGGTAAATGAAAGCATCTATTACATTATTCGAAGCATAAAACACAATTCACTCATTTATTTATGTTAATAGTAAAACAATTAATTCGTCATTTAAGAAAATATTGAAAAAAAATCTCCACCAAGTGTAAGTGGAAGTTCATGGTAACGTTTCTTCAATAGTTTTGAACCCCCTTCTGTATACACTAACGATGATTCGTGGAGAAAATCTATCATATTTGTCACATTCTGATTGATTGAAATGTAAACAGTAACCGTGACGATTTATTTATTTCAGTAACCATGACGATGGCGTAAAGTTATTTATCTAACACTTGATTTTACTCCCATAAAATTCCATATCCCGGGCCTAAATATGAAATCGATTCTTAAGGAGTAAACTCCAATATAGTTTCCAAAAATTAAAAACCCACGTATTTAGCTCTCATTTTTTTTTATATGATGATACGCTTTTTTTAATTTTCGTTAAAATCTTAATTCTCATTCATATGAATTTTGAGGTACCAACGACACAAGATAATTTCATTGGATAGCGCTGTTACGAACACTAGTCCATATGTTTACGGAAACTACGGCTCCTGGTTACGGTCTGATCAGAAGGGCCGGCGTCGCATGTATGCTTTCATGCATTGCGGTTCTGTAGGAACCAAGGACAAGGGTAAGCCAATCCTATCCTAATTCTTCTCACTGGAAGAATTAGGATTGGCTTGACAAGGATTGTAAATAGAACGTAATAGTGACGAGACACTTCTCGTCACTATTACGTTCTATTGTCGATGGTGCAGTGGCGTGCTTGTCGTATGGGCACCCAGGATTCGGCAAATTTCGCGAAAGAACTTAGATTCGGAGTTTCTTATCTGATGGATATGGATGGATGGACTTTCAAGCGAAATAATAAATCGATGGTGATAATGATTAATGATCGAACATCTCATTGACAAGTTTTTCCGACAGATTTTCTGACTGTCCATTCGGTACGATAAATACTTCTGGCCACATAGTAAGACTGGAAGCCAATACATCCCTATTACAATAGGAATGTATTTGTTTCCATTGCAAGTTATTGGGCACGGTCCAGCGACGTCTATGATAACTTCACTATACCGTTTCTCCCGGTTGTATTGTTGGGCACAGATGTGCGGTTCGTATACACCTTATACAGATGCGCAGCTCATACAAATCTGCACCAGGTGTACACATCACCGTGTAACTTCACACGGTAGAAGCGTCATCAGATCCGTATCAATGTTTTATTAAATCCTAGATACTCCTCTCCAAAGACGCATTATTGTACAACGATTCCACGGTGACGTTCGCGTTTTGATTTGATATGATCCATAATGCAATATTAAATTATCCCATTTCTCTAAGTATTTGCAGGTATGACTTGACCCCTATCTGACTAGCGAATTCTTATTCTAACCAATTCCTTAATCACGGTCGGTAAGAGAACGTATCTGTGCTGTCAGGAAATTTCTTTCTCTCATCTCTCCATTGTTCTACGACTGTTCATATTCCTTTCGCACCTGAAGGATTGCGGGAGCCAAGAGTTTTCAGAATATTAATTCTTACTTCTTTCTACCACGCTTGTGGATAGTCTCCTTGGTTACGACCCAGTATTTTTAAAAAGTTACATCAAATGCCACAAAACTTTTTTACACCCGAATTATGTGGTTGAGATTATACCAGAGTATCATATTAAAATAAGTTGTTAAATTGAAGATGAAGATTCAAAAAACATTTATTAATTTTAAATTCTTTGAATATTTGAAGCTAAAAGGAAGAAGAAAAACGTTTGACTAAATTTTTAATTAACTTAATTTTTTTATAATTTTTTTCGTTATTTTTATTATAAACAATTTTTTGCTTTTTCTTCTTTCCATAGTGTATTTGACTTTAACCCACAAGAAACGTTTTGTTAAAGTAAAAGACTATTTAAAATTAGCCAACTCAATTAACGTGTACAATACGTTTGATTATTAGTGTACTCCACTGTGTTTGTACGCAACTTGATATTTCATTTGAGAAAAAAAAATATTACTGTTAATGTATATAATATATATATTTAGTTGGATAAAAATGCCTTCAAACGGATATTCAAAATACACGATGGAATTGAATGGCCTCAATTGTGATGAAATTCTGCCCTGACAAGGCTTTACATTTGATTCTAGAGAAAATTAATGAAATTTATGTCTGAACGCTTACACTTAAGAAGCATCTATTCAATGTAGATCGTTAAACAAGTTAACATTGCAAAAATTAAACATTCCCCGTTCAAGCTCAACTTTTCCATTAGCAACAGAGATTTTCTCTGGTGTACAATAAATAGTCATAGTTGGAGTAAACTACAAAGTTTCATTCAACTTTTAAACCATGTAAACTCATAGAAAATAGAATTTGGAGAGTACTAACTTCTACATTACTAGATTTCAAATTTTGGTGGGGCACCAATTGGGAATCAAAAGTGCGGGAAAATAAGAGTTTGTAGCGCATTTATTAGATCTAGATTGTAAACAGGTCGTTGACCGTAGGCCGTCTTCCTTAATTGTAGAACTTCTGCTCGGTACGGTGAAACTGTTTTCATATTATTCACGTACAAAGGGCAGTAAACCATGACTCGTCGGATATTTTCATACGCGTACGTGCGCGGGCGCAGAGCACGGTCTATTGTGCAACCTTGTTTTACGCTGCTGCACAGTTGCTGCCGCATATAGAAAATATTGTTATGGTTCTTGTTTATAAATATGCACACTTTCCGGCGGGTAAGAAATGAGGTGACTAAAAATTAAAAGTAAAATAAAAGAATGGGCGTATTACGTCTACGTATAGTATTAAATACGAGGAAAATCTCTTTTAAATTTATATATTACATTATTTGTTTCGTTTTCGTATATATGTCTGTGCAGAAATATACCTTTTCACAAGGTTTTACTTGTACGTTAATATTTCGCGATATATACACATTGTTACGGTCTACCGTAGTCCAGATTTGGAAATTGAAATAAATAGGTAGATATTAAAAAAATAAATAAAAATGCATAGAACACTTCTCGCCGGTCACAATTGCCTTGTCGCGCTGATCTCCCTAAGATGGTCATATCCTGTAGTGAAGTCACGTATTTCTATATTTGACACGCTGTACTAGAAATAGTTACACATTTATCGGTCCAAACTATAATTGTGACGAATTTGATGAATGTATAATCGTAAACAAGGTCATAATTAGAAGGTTGGACAATTTAGCTAATAAAAATTCACAAATCTTACTCAAGACCAGTTAAAATTAATGATGTCGACAAGAGAAAGTCATTTAGTTATTTATTCATTAGGGGGCTATTATACTATTTTTATTTACGTGTAAATTGGCAAGAGTATCAATAATAATTATCGGGTTTAAGTTATTGAAGTGATTTATAAGACCGCCACTATCTGATGTATGGCCATTACGAAGATGCTATAGGAAATCCTTTTATTATGCGACTCTAAAAGTTCTTGACTCTAAAAATCCTTGAAAGTCTTTGCATACCTTTTTTGTTTCACTGACATTGAAAGCAAAAGTTTCATGCCATCGGTTTCGATCATGAAACTCCATGATCTTAATCTTACAGAAATTTTCTTACCTCATTTATAACAGATTCACTCATTTTAGTTACAATTTATTCCAGTTCGCATGCCGAATGTGCAAGGATAAATTGGTTTTTGGCATGAAGAAGCATTTGACGGATTCTTAGTCATTTTTAGTCCACATTCATGCCACTTCAAATTGTAGTGACAACTAGCTACGTTGAACAGTAGCTGTTCAACAGACGAAGCAACTACAAAAGTGATGTTACAAATCCCTGCGTGACACCTCTATAATAATGTCATATCGGTCAGTGTATGTCCTACATAACCTTACGCACACAATAGTACAAAATTAGGGTTTTAAATAGGCAATTTTTCCCATTCTATAATTTTATTTCAAATCCACGATAATATTGATTTTTTTTCTTTAAAAAAAATTCTCTGTGATATTTTATAGTCAAAAACTTAGTCAATCCCTATTATAAATCTCGCTTGGACAATCCAAATCTTATTTTCAGTCTCATTAAAAACCCTTTCAATAATAATTTTCGCATACAGTTTGCTAACGATGCTGAGGAGGTTCAAATATGCAAATCTGCCGTGAACCTTTGTCTTTATGATAGGGCCCTGTGAGGACCTTATATCAGTTATCAGGTACCCTACTGTTGATAGCATCCCTCATTACTTCTGAAAAAACTCTGCCTAATTCGGCAGCTTTCTCTGCTTTCATAAACCAATCTTTTTAATAAATATCTTCAGGCACACACACAGGACCATCTGATCTCAAATTAAGCAACGAGGTTTGTACTATGGGCTGATACCCATAGTACAAACCTCGTTGCTTAGTTAGAATAGTTGATTAGAATACATTTGTACTTATTTTTTGTAAAAACAAATAGTACATAGAAACACTTAGACTCAAGATAAACATTAATATTTTAATCGAACGAACGTTTGTCTGTTCGGGCAACGAACCCGCGCCTCCAGCGCAGCAAGTAGAGACACCATCTGCGCACTGCGCCAATCAGGCAGTCGTTTTATTGCTTTTATAATTTATTTCACGTGTTTTCATTTTCACATCATTCATTCAAATATTCAATTAGAGTAGGTTTGTTATGTAGAATTGTTTCCTTACTATCAAAAATACTTTATACATTGTAGACAAGGTGTTATCGTAACAACGCTGACGCCATGGTACATTCACTCGTCCACAATTTTGCTTCTCAACCGACCATCTACAATTACAAAGTTTATCATACTCTTGTTTTCCCTTCTTCGTCACTTACGAAGAGAGCGCTGGACATTTTACGATATTATATACAATATTAGGCCAAGGAAAAGTTTTTCGTAGTTTAGGTATATACAAATTAAAGATAATTTTTCATTATATTTTATTTATATTTAATTATAATGCCATTTGGTTCAACCAATTGTTGTCATTCTGTAGATAGTGACATAAACCCATATCTTTATAAATTTTGGGTCTTCTGTTCAAAAAAGTGCGACATGTAGTTTTGACAGTCTTCTTTTATGGTAACCTAACACTACCTAAAGAACTTTGAGACTCAGAGACCGAAACATGTAAAAATCCGAAGGTGCAAGACCAGGGCTATATGGTGGATGCATTAACACTTCTCAACCAAACTCTCTCAATATTTGCTGAGTGGCAAAAGATGTGTGTGGTCTGGCTGCGTTACCCTTTCTGTTGATCGGTTCCGGCCGTTTTTTCTCTACTTCTTGTTTGAGTCTCATCAGCTGTTGATAGTAGCCGAATTGATGTTTTTGCCCGAGGGTGAAAGCTCATAATGAATAATGCCCTTCCAATCTCATCATGCACATAGCATCAACTTATTGCGAATTAATCCGTGTTTTGCTATAGCATGTAGAGCTTACTTGCCTTTTGGCCATGATATTTTTCGCATGTTCTTGTCGTAGGCAATCCATTTTTATCACCAGCGATCAATATTTTCAAAAACGGTTCGGTTTCAATATATTTCACTAGAGAATCGCAATGAGCACATGATTCATTAGATCTCTGTCAGTGACCTCGTGTGCTATCGAGCCTTTTTGTGGATCCAGCTCTTTTCCAAATGAGTCAAAACAGTTTTGTTGTCAATCAACATCAAATCATTCGAAACCAAAATTACCGCACTGAAAACTCTTGAATTAATTTTGTGCCACTCTTGCCGGCACTGCATTAGGTTTATATACGTCACAATTTTTTATTCACATTTTGTGTCACATTTTTCCTTTTTTGTACTAAACTTTTGTACACTTCAAAGTGTATCAAATTTCTACATTAGTTTCACTCATTTTGGTGTTAAGCAAAACAATAGGAAAATGTCGGGATACCGTTTTTGAATTTTTTTTAATTGAAAATGATTACATTTAATGATATCAAAAGTAACCAGATACAAACAGCACAAACTAAGAGATTTTACTGCAACCTTTTTACTTGTAATATACGAAAAAACCTTTTGGCCTACCCAATACATAAAAACTGGCCGAGAGCCTGTGGTACCATGCTCATTATAGGGTTCCGAAGCCATTGTTACATAGAAATTCACTATAGATGAAAAAACTATGTTGTGACACTTTTTTTCCATGTTTCCCGCACAGAATAGTTATTAGCACTTTAGATGCCTATAACTAAAATATTATTATTAGTGTAAACTAAAATGCATCAGCAAAAGAGTGCATCTTCATAGCATTTAGATCCTTTTGTTGAGAAGCGCAAGTTTTTTGGCAATAACTCAAAAACACTATATCAGATCATTTTCAAAATAGTTTTCTTTGAAAGTACTTTCCTTTTTGAAATGTAAGAAAATGAATTACCTTTGTAAATTCTTTAATATTTTTTGACATACGGTTTACAAAATAAAGGGGAGGAGGAGACACAATATGTGCTACCTTCAGAGCTATTATTCCCGAAAATATTCACTTAATCAAAAAGAATTGTTTGCGAACCTTAAAAACTTTTTAAAAGAGATGTCGGGATGTTTGCCACACGTCAACATTAACTGAAAAAAAATTTTCAGTGTTTGTTACATGTATGGAGTGCCGCCCCCCCCCCCCTCCAGAAATATGTGAATCATATAAAAGTAAAAGTAGCAATATTCAGTTTTAGACATTTTGGGTAAACCGAGACATTTACTCTTATCAACTGTGTTTTTGTAAATACACCTTAATATCAATCTAGTTAAAAAATAAATTAATTTTTAATAATTTCAGTAAAGTAGTTTCAAATTTAATTATCGTTCAAATAAGAAGAAAACTCTACTAAAAACAGGCTCACTGTAGGGTTCCGAAGCCGTTACTACAAAAAAATACACTACAGATGAAAAAACTTTACCTTTTTTTTCTGATTCCCGCACATAAGCTATTTAGTCGCCTATATAACTAAAATAACTAGTAAGTATGTCAACTATTACTCTTAAACTAGTATAAACTAAGGTGCATCAGCAAAAGAGCGTATGTTTATAGCACTTACATCGTTTTATTGAGAAGCATAGTTTTTCGACAAAAACTCAAAAATATATCTGATCATGTTCAAAACAATTTTCGTTGAAAGTGTTTATTAAGCGTTAGCTTCGTCATGTTTTTCATATTTTTAGGATATAAGGTTTAAAAAATGAAGGAGGGGGGACACAATTTCTTATACTTTCTGATTATTTTCGAAAATATTTGATTAGTTTAAAAAAATTGCTTATAAACTTTAAATTATTTTTATAAGTATGCGCCGCACCATACATTGATGTTTGCTAAAAAATTTTTTTACAACTTCTATTACATGTATGGAGTACCGCCCGAGAAATATTTATTTTTGTTACTTAACTACGAAACTAAGTAGCGCCTTATACAAGACATCTACACTCCGGATTTCATCAATATACATCTTGAAAGTTTTGAATAAAATGCCTGTGACATACGGACGGACGGACATGACGAAACTATAAGGGTTCCGTTTTTGCCATTTCGGCTCGGATCCCTAAAAATAAAATAAAACATATTTTCATAAAAGTCTCATTGACATCCATACAAAGTTTTATAAAACTAAACTGGATTTCAATATTCATTTTCCAATCCGCATCAAACTATACTCGAACAAACCCACCGATTTTAATGCAGTATGTAACAATCGACGTTGTCGAGTACTTTAAAAAATATTATAAAAACATTCTTTTTGAAGAAAAAAATTAAAGATACATACAGATATTATTCAGAAAATGGTCAAAATAAATTTTTAGAAGCCTAAAGCATCAATATCTGGTAAAAACTCTAAAGACAGGCTGAAAACTGTATCTTTCCTAATTATGAAAGTTTTCTAATTTTCATGGTGAGAAGTAAAAATGGTCACTTTTTAATATCTCAACTACTATTACTTTCAAAGTTTAATATAATTTTGATCTGCTTTACGACATTTGATGCAGTTTTTTAAAGAGAAAAAGATGACCGAGAAGTAAACATCAATCCATCAGTAATTTTACAGGTTATTATTTAAAAAATGTAGGTTATAAAACAAACGAACACGCTTTTAAAGCACATCAAACTAAAAAGTAAAAAATAATTCTTAACATAAGCTGAAAAAAAATAATGAACAATGGTGAAAAATACTAGTATTATTATGGAAAAAAGCGTGGGTTGCTCTTCATACGAAAAATGTGGCACAAAGCGCCCCACGCTTTTTCCACAATAATACTAGTATTTTCCGACATTGTTCATCATTTTTTTAATTAATTAATTAGTGAAAATTAAGTTCAAAGATTCCGTTACATACATACAACCCAAACTTATATTAATCCTGGCGGTCCTAATAAGGATAATGGGAAACTGTTATCAAATTATTACATTGTCATTGGTCCTTGATACGCATGAAAAGTTTCAAATTAATTAGACTTCTGGAAATTGGTGAATATTATGCTCAAAGATTCCGTTACATACATACATACAACTCAAGCTTATAAAAAGCGTGTAAAAAAAAAATCCTTTTTCAATATTTCCCTAACGATGTCTCCCGAATAAACCAACTGATTTTAATACAGTTTCCAACGATCAACGAGGTTTATTAAAATAAATAGCTGGTTATGTTTTAAAATTTATCGGTGTAGTAGTTTAAAAAATATTTAGAAAAACATTCAAGAGATATTGGATGAAAAATTTTTCTCCAATATCTCTTGAATAAATTTCTATACAGTTTGCAGTAGTCGATGTAACTTTGTTTTTGGTATCTATCCGTAAAGTAGCCTAAAAGTTATTTCAAATAAACATTTTTTTTAATACTTTTTGAGATTCCTCAAAATTTCCTAGACAAAATCTGTTCAATGTTTCAGAAAGTCTATTTAGACTTTCTGAAATTGAGTGGACCCATTTCGAATATCGCAAACTATGTGTGCAAATTAATCCGTTTAAAAGTTATAAGAAGTTTACACATATACAAACACATACGTACAGACATACAGAGATCATTTGGAGATGATCGAAATAGATTCTTAGGACCATAAAACGTTAAGATCAAAAAAACAGTAATTTTTCAATTTTATTAAAATTTTTAATTTTCATCGTGGAAACTGAAAAATTTCGGTTTTATACAGTTCTATATAAAAATTTTCTACGCCACATATCTGTCTATTATATTAACTGACAAGACACTATTATGTATTAAAATTAAAAAATATTTATTTCACAAGGCAATGTTCAAATTGATGGGAACGACAATAGGCTGACTTGAGGGGGGCAAAGTCTGAAGCAGCTATATCCACACTTTGATAAAGAAAGTTATTGACTAATATTATTGAGATGTAGAAAATTAAAATAGCTGAAACCTTACAGTAGTATACGAGGGGAAATTTGATAAGTTATCTACGTAACTATGAAATAAGACACGGCTATTTCTTTTCAATTTTCAATGTAGTTCTCTGAAAGGGAAAGGCAGTTATGACATTTTTCATAAAGCGACATTAACCCACCAAGAATTTTTTTTTTCGGTTTACCGTCAAAATGCTGATTTACCGCGAACTTCGTCTCATCATCGGTTAAAAAATCTTCGCCCCTATAAGTCTTTCTTTAAAAGTCTGAACAGAAAATTGTCGCAGGGTGCTAAATATAGGCCATATGGTGGGCGATTGATTTTATCGAAGCCGTTTTTTGTTATAGCCATCTTCAATTTGCAAGCGGTGTGCACAGATGCTTGATATTAAATGACACAATTAAATATTCTAAAGGTAACTACTTATAAAAGTAGTTATTATGAAAATATGGAAAATTGCACCTCACGCTTTTTACTATAAATTGAATTATTTTGTTAATAACGTAAGTTTTATTCCATTTTTATTTTGAGTTAATTAATCATGATTGTTTGTCGAACTTTCTATTGCTATGACAAAAACTCTTCATAAGTAGAAAATATTTTCTACTTTTTACTTCGGTTTGCTATTAAAGCGTGTTTTTTTTTGAACTATATTTTATTTTCTAAGTTTTTAGTCTCAAAACGATATCAATAGTACTTATAAAAAGCCAAGGCTCTATAAACGTAATAAGTGCTTGATTCTCAAGAAATTCAAGCGCCTTGTTTTTAGAATTTAAGTTTATATCATTGACGTCTATGTAACCTTTCCATTTGATCTAACGCATTACTATTACATGGAACTTTCCCTGATTGCTTTGAGCAATTAAGTTCTTCTATTTGAATTCCATTTAGTGACCGTCCGCAACTTAAGCCGCATAAGCCTGTCAGGCAGCAGATAACCGAGAACCAGATAAATAACTGCACAACCTACCCCGTACAACCCTGCATCGACGATCTGAGGCTGACGCTAGCGACATGTCATTCTGAAACACCCTCTGGGCCTTAATCCCTCGGCATACTATATAAGGTTGGGGTAATTCAAAACTGAGTGAAAATTTAACGCTGACATGTTAGCGTTGCACTGTACAACTTATAATTGTGACATAGATAAGTTCTTAAATTTTTTGATTTTCACAATTTACTAAATTTCAGAAATACTTTTTTTTTAATTTTCAAATTTAACTATTATGTTATTTCAAAATTTAGATTTTTTTTAAATCACTGATTTTTTTAATTTTCAAAATTGTGTAATTTTATGATGTGTAAAGTTACTACTTTTTTTCAAATTTTCAATTTCAATTTTGCAAAATTTTAAAAATTAAAATTTAATCAAAATTTATTTTTTTTATATGAAATTATTGTTGTACTGCCATTAGTCCTTGATAAATCTACAAAATTTACATAAAATGTGACCATTCAAAGTGGGTCAAAATCGATTCCAAAGGAGTCGGTTACAAACATACATACATATACATACAGGTGAAGCGAATAGAAGTGTGTTAAAAAGCGGCCAGTGTGGGTATCGAGCTCGCGAATCCAAGGTTCTACATTGATTATCCGTTCATTAATGTTTCAATAAATCAAAATTGACATGCACCCCAATATGAGCCGGGGTAACGTTGTATCTATACAAAAAAATACTATTGTATAAATACTATACTAATACAAAAAAAGGGCCAAGTGCATGTCGGACTTTACTAGACTATGGGAACGGTTATGTACCGCTGTACAATATTGAACACTACATACTTATTTAAAAATAGATAATGAAAAATAATAACAAACATATGATTGAACAAAAAATGTCGACAAAAAAAAAACACATTTCTTGTATGGGCGTCCCCATTTAATTTATTGTAATTTTTACTATTTGTCTACCTATTACAATTCATGGCATCTCACTGAAAGATAGACAGACAGACGGACAGTGGAGGCTTAGTAATAGTGTCCTGTTGACACCCTTTTTGCTATGGAAATATAGAACTTAAAACAGATCTAGTTTAAAATAATTTTCGTTGAATATATCTATAAAATTCAAATAATGTAATTTTACTTCAAATTTATGGTTAATTTTTTTATTCTTAGCTGTGGAACACAAATTTAACAACTTTGAAATCTAATAAACTACAAAGAGTAAAATTCACTTAATAATCTATAATAAGATACTTACCTCTACAATTTATGACTAGCAATTTGATACTAATTCACATATGGATTTTGGGAGCTATGTCGATCACTCTAATCATCTCTGGAACACTTCATTCTCTCTTGGTTCCAAATCTTATCACGCAGAGAAAATTTGAGCTTTGCTTTTACCATCACGCATTTCCATTACCATTTCAATCTTCTAACAAAACCAACATTCAGGGTCCATTCGAATTCCATTTATTGTTTTATGCCTGTTTTTTAATTATCACACTACTGAGACATATTCTCCTAAAACCTTTACCCGTCTGGTTTCGCTGGACCTAATGGGTTATAAAAGTAAATCAAAACAAAAATATATGATACATGGAATCCTAAAACCATCTATAAACAATTCCTCATCCTTGTGGTGCTGCTGACTCATATTCAAACAATAAATACATTTTTAATATATAGATATAGAATCAGACGTTTGTGGCAAATTTTTTTTATACATTGCATATTACCTATTTACAACTTGTGAATATGAGTATCTACTACAAAATAGTATAGTTTTTCCATTATTCTTTAGTTTGTAAGGAAAATGGTTTAAATACAGGTATATGGGTATTTAAATGGTACCATGAATTCTCTATTTTACTCTTTTAGGAAATCATTATATCTTATTTCATACTAAGCGCATAAAAAGATTTAAGATCAATTTTATATGGTCACAAGCAAAGGAATTGCCAGACAGATAACAATATGTAATAAGATCTACATATTTCCTCTTTATTTTAAAGTTAAAACAAATGCAAATATGTATCACTGAGTTGTATTTATCAATGTCAAAACATGCATCTGCTCTCTCGCCATTTATTCTTTAGAGTATGTATTAATTAACTACAAAATAACATTGTGATTGTCAATCACTGTACAATTTATTGCAATGACATGTTGATAACCTTCTGTTATCCATTACTGCTGCAATGTATTTAATACAAGAGCTTTGATATAATTCATATTTTTACTCAGAATGCCTACCTAATTAATAAATTAATGAATAATGCACATTTTTATAGACAAAGTTTCTTTATTTCAGTAAAATTAATACACAAAATATATTATTATATAAATGTAATGTTCATAATTAGAAATACAAATCATAAATTCTTTTATTTTTATTCAATAAATTATTCTAAACATAATAATTAAAAAAATAGTTATTCCTTTCGGAACATTCAAATAAAATAAACATAATATTATAATCTATATAAATGCAATACTCATAGTACATGCCGCATTTATTATGTGAATAATATGTACTTACTTTGTGTCATTAAAATAATATTTGGTAAATATAACAAATCAGTAATTATGTATTTGATGAAGTTTACAACTTTTGATGATGAACAAAAAATTAATATTTAACACGACTCGAGTGTACAATAATTAATGTAATTTTTCACAACATTCATTTATTGTTAAACACCAAAGTAATCTTATCTTCTAATTTTATAAACTAACGTATAACGTACTTAAAGCTAATACACATAGTCTGTCCTTACAATTACATGTGAGTGGCCACATAAATGCCGGATTCAGTCGCCATAGCAATGCTTTTCTCAGTGAGATCCCAAGCTTTACTTACGCTTCTGTAAAAATCTCTG
Organism: Eumeta japonica; assembly: GCA_005406025.1. Classification (NCBI taxonomy): domain Eukaryota; kingdom Metazoa; phylum Arthropoda; class Insecta; order Lepidoptera; family Psychidae; genus Eumeta; species Eumeta japonica. The sequence goes on from BGZK01000257.1 coordinate 187,959, forward strand.
CTGAAATTACCATTTATTATTGCACGCAGGTATCTGTACTTAGCATCCACTATCCTCCTCGCTTCTTTAATCTCCGAAGCCTTGAGCTCAAAGCAACTTTTGATTTTCAATGTTTGAGGTTTTAAATTGGGGTGGCCATACTGTACTAATTTGTTGTCGAAAGGATGTTCCAAGTTATACGGTCTTAGCCAACAGTCATTGAAATCTGAATATAGGTCCAGTGTAGTTTCCAGTGAGAATCGCAGACTCAATTCAGATTCAGCATTTTCTAGATACATGACCAAGTGTTCCATGACAGCTTTCACCCCTTCTTCTGAAAGCAAAAACTGTTCTAAACAGTTCTTGTGTTGCGCCAAATCAACATAAAGAAAATGTAAATAGCTAAATAAGTGATCACATTTCCTTTGTTTCAATAGATTCGTTAGCACAGAATTCATAAGCTTAGGGGTGTTTATTATTTCCTGTTTTATTCCATTAACTTCTTGTTTCAAATCAAAATATATAATTGGCTTGTATAAAAACATGCGTGCTTTGGGATCCAGCAAAAACCTCTCGTAAACTTCAAGAATCCACTTCTCAGAAACAATTTTCTTCTTCAAATACCTCAGCATAGATTCACTACAATAGCACCACCTCATCAACTCTTCAAAGTTATACCAGTCCATGTGAATACGGCACAAATAAGTTACAAATTTAACAACAAACGACCTATCTTTGAAAACATCTTCGAATTCAGTAATATGTGTGCCCATTTTTTCAGTAAAATACTCCCTGATTGTCTTGTAAGTGTGGAAATGGAAATTTGATCGATTAAGACTATTCAGTATGAATTGCTTTAAAGCATTTTTATTTATGAGATCTTCAAAAGAAGTAATGGTTATACCATTTTCATTTAATACATTCAAACATTTATCCACGAGGTGGATTTGATCCTCAGCAACAATGCAATAAATAACTTGAGAAATTACTTCAATTTTTTCATGAGGCTCATAATCTCTAATCAAATCGAGAAGTAAGTAGAAATCGCTATTAATCGATACCAATTCTGGAATACTGTAATGTGCGATACGTGGATGTCTTCGCAAATGTATAGGTGTCTCCATCCATATGCTCCGTATAATGTGGACCAAGTCATAATAATTGTATTCTGAAGTACAGCTGACTTTAAAAATATTGAGCATCAGACGATAAGATTCAACATTCATATAACATTTCACATCATTAAAAAACCTTACCGCTAAGCTCCTGTATCTCCAACATTTTATTATCTTATAGAAAATTAAATGAAAATTTCTCTCCAACACAATATTCCAAAGCTCTGCTTCGAGATGTTCATAAAAGAATATAACCAGTTCTGATGTAGCCAGGTCATTTTTGATAACAAACTTAAAAGCTTTGAACAGATGTTCCTGTCTATCTGGTTCATCCATTATATTGTAAAAATACTGCATTATCTCCACACATTGTTTCGTAGCAGCATATTGTATTAGATTGCACCTCCAATACATTTTGCTGGGGCATTGACGAGCTTTAATCCAGTCCAATAACCAGTATTTTCTTACATCTTGTGTTGATAGTACTTGCCTTTTAATTTCGTCCATATCTTCCAAGCATGAAGGAAATCCATTATGTCTCCTCTTCCTGCTGCATCTCTCTCTGTTGGAAATCTGATAGAGAACATTCCTGTAGACAAGATTCACCATCTTCCTTTCAATACAATAACAACTTAAGAACTCTGATGTGAACTTCACTTTGAACTTAGATTCCTGCAATATATTAACGATGGTTTTGCGTCTTTCAACGACTCCTTCTTGTGAAATAATAATATTTTCGTAACAACACATTATGTTGTCCCATGTAGCTTCAGTCAAATTCATGACCAATATCTTAGCCCAGTACAATACTTCGACATTCAGTTTCTGCAATGCTACTGCTATTTTATTTTTCCAAAATTTGGGCAATTCCACCAAGGATCGAATTTGCGTCTGCACTTTTTCAAGCATCTGCAGATGTTGTATGGTAAGATCTCTAGAGCTTCTGAATTCATCGTTTGACATGGTCTGCCGATTCATGGCAATTAGAATTTGATTCGGTAAATTCGATGATTTCCATATTTTCATTAAAATTGCATTGAAACTCAGCACCTCTAGACTTGTGGGAACAGAATTTCCACTTAACTTACTGGACACCTGATAATGCCACATTTTTTGTTATTATTGTGGTAAAACTACATTTATGTTATAACGGTTTTAATAAGTTATGACTATAAATGTTTGTTTGTTATTGCAAAATATGATGTAAACGTAACTCCAACTGTTTTCTCAAGCTAGCACCAATACCAACTGACAGGCTAAGACTGACAAATGACAACTGCAAAACATGCATCCTGCACTTGAATGACAGTTCAATGTTTGTTTACAGCGCTACACTGAATGCAACTAAAATGATATTATGATACAGAATGAGAATCGTTCAGAATTCATACAATGTTTAATTGACAATCATTTAAGGTACAAGATTACTTACATTATTTAAGTTCTATTTTACTTAAGAAACAAAAATATTCATTCATTTATCTATCAAATTAAATTATCATAGATTATTATATTTATGAATTTTAACTTTATTGCAGGAAAATATTAGCTTTGTTTAATATATACAAGAATCAAAAAAAGATATAGGCTTGTCAAACAAAACAATCAAAATTTGTCAAATTAATAAAGACCATATCAAGTTGGGCAAATTGCAGTTATCATTATGAAAAAGTTATCTGTAACGTAAACACATAGACCAAAAACCAGTTTTTATGAATTTGCTCAAGATTTGAAAGTATTAGGCATATATAGTTAATAAATGACGTTTAGAGAAGTTAGAATTAGGTAGGTATATTTAATTATTTACCTGATCTTTGAGTTTGACTAGATGAAAGTTTTTTTTTAATATAGTGTAGGTCCGCAGTTCCTTAATTTAAAGAAATAATAAATGAAATGATATACTGAAACACAAAATATTTCAAACGATTTCTTAAGACAACATTTATTTATAATATACCTTACATTTAAACAACATCTTATATTTTACCAACCCCAACCTTATACTTAAATATATGGTCGGGAAAAAGTTGTTTCGTATTTTATATACAAATTCAAAATAATTTTTCCATCATATTTTATTTAGGATTAATTAATAATATATATATGCAATTTTATTCAACAACTTGTTGGCATTTTGTAGGTTGTGATATAATTTCATTGGTGTACAAATTTTGATATTTTGGTATTTCTGATCAAAAAATTGTGAGAAGTACTTTGACAGTCGTCTCTTGATATTAGCCTAAAACTACATAAATAATTTTGAAGAGACCGAAACAGGTAAAAATATGAGGGTGCAAAGTCAGGGCTATACGGTGGATGCATTAACACTTCCCGACCAAATTCTCTCAATATTTTCTGAGTGACTTAAAATGTGTGTGTCGGGAGTTATCATGGTGAAATACCACACCCTTTCTGTTGATTAATTCTTGCCATTTTTGCTCTACTTTTTGCTTAAGTCCCAATAACTGTTGGTAGTAGACATCCAAATGATGATTTTTCCCGGCGGTGAAAGCTCCTTGAAAATATGAAATATGAAATGAAAATACCTTTTCAATCCCACCATACCCATAGCATGAACTTATTGCGAGTTAATCCCGGTTTCCCTATAGTCTGTGGAGCTAGCTTGCCCTTTTGACCATGATCTTTTTCTCACGTTGTTGTAATAGGTAATCCATTTTTCGTTACCAGTGACCAATCTTTTTAAAAAAAGTTCGGTTTCATTATATTTCAATAAAGAATTGCAAATGAGTGCACGATTCATTAGATTTCTTTCGATGAGCTCGTATGGGACCCAATTATCGACCCTTTTTGTATAACCAGCTTTTTCAAATAGGTAATAACTATTGTAGTCAATCTCCAACTCTTCAGCTATGTCCTTTTCTTTTTTAAAAATGCCATATATTTAATGGTATCAAAACTAGCCAAATACAAACAGCACTACCAAAGAGTATTACTGCAACTTTTTACTTATAAAATACATTAAAACCTTTTCCCCTATCTAATATATCGTGTAGAATCGATCATGCGTGTTTTCGCAAATATTCACAATCTCCTTCAATTTTGCTAAGGATTCCATAGTCATTGAAATAGCCGTTTCTGAGAAAAATAGCTCAGAATGTAAACGTACGAAGTACAACCCTAACCCTTATTAATACGATGCGCGCGTTCAAACCTGCTCACTCCATCATCCAAATCCATACATACCAGTGGTCCCAGGCAGTATCTAGCAAGTCCGTCGCGGGTCCGCCCGTCCGCGAGCGGTTAACGACCAGACGCGCGACTTTCGAGGTTTAGGTATTTTGTTTCGATATAGTGTCATATTTACGATATTGACGTTCTTGAAACTAAGTTTGTGTGTGATCAATATTAAAGTGTTTAATAACAATGTCTTTCAATGGTGCCGAATATACAAACATGACTTGGTGTTATGGAGTTTGCAAAAGTGACATCGTTGCGGCTTTAAAACTTTGTAGTAAAACTTACCCTGACAGTTAACAACTTGCGAGTCCACGAGTAATATTGCGTGATGTTTATCGTTTACGCGATAACTTTCCTATAGTGCCAGAAACTTCTCTAAGTTATTACTGTGGTGTTTATACGTCTGAAGTCTCTTTACATCTAGAAGAACGAATTTTGTTATATTTTACGCGATTTCCGACAGCAAGTAATAGGCAAGCGGCTAGGCACTTTTGCGTTTTACACACAACAGTTCTGCACATTTTAAAAAAGATAATAGACGTGAACAAACATAAAACGACTGCGTGTTTGTTTAGAGGTGAATGAAACTGCTACGGACGACGATACTTGAAATAATTATTTTAAGTCGTATATCCATATAACTAGATTATTTTTTGGAAGTCGCATTTTAATAGTAAATGCATACTGAGGCACATAAAGTAGAACGTTAAAAAATTGTATAATTTCGCTCGCATAGTAATATTGTATATAATATAATATGTGAGTTATAGGCGACCGTGTCTGTAATAAGTGCATAAAAACTGTAATAACTTTGTTTCATATTAATATAGTTAGTTTCAGCTTATTCCACAGTGTTTTATAACATATCATAGAGATGAACATCTGAAAAATGAATGATGTAATTTCACTAAGTATTGCATCGTCCAAGAGTGAAAGGTATGCACAGGGCGAGATAGTTATACATAACAGGTCGAGAGGAGATAGGCGACGTGGACACCTAAGTAGGATTCAGATATGCAATAAATAATAGTTTTTTTGTGTGCTTTATTTTCCCTTAAAGTTAAATGAACATATTCGGTTCATCATATGTCCTATAGGCTGTCAGTATTTCCTGAGACATACTCGAGAGGTATGTATCGAGCTGTGTGGTAGCAGCAGGGATCGTGTGGCTGTATTGCCCAATTTCGGGAAATTCAGGCATTTAGGGCACACAACTAGCTCCCTACCACATCCGGAGGTGATATAAAGGCCAAATATCAATGGGAAAATAAGGAAAAATTAAAAGAATAGCAGTTCATGGTGTCCGCACGCGACCTGTTTTATACGTTGATATTTGATATTCTAAACTATTATTACACGGGCACGGCCTAAAAATAAATAATATAGTTATAGTTCTAATATAACATTACAAATTTGTATATTTCATAAATAAAGAGAAGGCAGATTTTCTGCGAGAGGCGCTGGTCGCCGGTCAGATTGCGGAATATGTTAGGAAATCCTGACTTTGAGACTGTTATAGAATACCTGCATGAACAAAACTTCCAGAAGACATTTGCTGGTGAAACCGGCGAAACAAACTTGACCTCATCCTGACCACGCGTGGTGTCAGAATATTCAATTGGAGAGTTCTACCTCAGATGAGCGCCAGCGACCACCGACTCCTGACCTACAGTATCGATAGCACAAATACGATTGTCGCGTACGCGGAGTCGGTCGAAGAGCCTTGCAGGTTCCGGGACCAGGGTGTGGATTGGAGTGGTTCTAATCGCTGATACACTTTAGAATGGTAATTATGAATCTTAACAGAGGTACGTCAATATCATTGCCACCACAGCATGTGAATATCTGGAAGTACGAAAGAGTAGGCAAGATAAAAGTAACGAATGGTGGTCCAGTAGTCTGGATCAAGAACGGAAGATATTTTGTAAGAAAAGAAGAATTTGGCAAAGGGCTAGAAAGAGAGGTGGATGGATGGAAGAGAATGCTAGAACTGTATATCTAGCAGCGCGACTGAAGTAAGTATAGAAGGATGATACGGGAGGCGCAACTGGCTTACTTCAAAAGCATAGCCGATATGTGTAAAAAAGACCCCTTGGGGGTGGCCTATCGGGCCACCTCGGAGCGAATTAGACCGCCGATTAATGTCATTAATGCTGTAACGTATATATAAGGCAGCGCAACCTTGGTTTCGGATGCGGCATACTCGCTTCTCGGAGCGCTATGCCCGGATGATGACAGCAGTTGAAAAACAGAATACCATAAAACGGTTCGCTAAGCGGCAAATTTTGAAACATCTGGTTCTGCCAGGTGACCACGAGGTGACTAGTGCTGCCAGGTTGGACTTAGCAAGGCTTGTGGCTACCGAGAGAGATTAGGCTCGCAAGAGGGCGCTTTGGGTTGAGATGATAGCTGTGTGGCAGGAGAGATGGGCGAGAGATACGCATGGAAGAGAACTACATCGCTTCTTTCTGAACGTGGCGGATCGACTCAGCTTCGACTGGGTCGTTCCGGATTATGAAACATTACAGATTCTGACGGGACATGGTTGTTTTTGAAAGGGACTGTATGGTATGAAGCTGTGTGAAACTAGTTTGTGTTTTTGTGCAATGGAAGATGAGGACCTGCACCACGTTCTGTGGACATTGTATGACGAGATGAAAATGAAGATGATGGATGGTATCATGCGGATGGCTATGAGTCCGATCAAACCGACCTGGTGAGCTGTAAGGCGAATTTCGACTGGCAGGTAGAGTTCGCGCGTGCATGGCACAGATTACGCAGCAGACTAGAAGAAGAGTCAATATGATATAATACGAACTGTCCGTTACCGAAGTTTATAAATGTGGTGTCAAGCTCTATTAAGGGATAATTGACAAAAGAGACAAGGAGAAGAACGAAAAATAACTTGTAGGAAGCAAGAAGACACTGCGGGACTAGATTATTGGTGTTACTCCAAGAGTCCACGATTCAACCCGTATGACCGTAAGGTTGTAGGGGCCATAGGAGGCGGTGAGTGTCAGATCTCCTGCAAGGGGTGCTGGTCGGCTGCACGGTAGAGGGGGTAATATCACTCGCCTATGTAAGCCGAAGCATATCCGACGTAGTTTCCGAGTTGTCATTCAGTCCGCTCCGCTCGGTAGCACTCTAGCGTTCTGAAGTGTGTAGCGGCGTTTTGTATCGGTGTACTTAAGTGAGTGCTTTGTATTTGCAGGTGCTGTTACATCGAACCACATAGTGCGTCATACTACGTCTTCTTTTGGTTGGGGTAACCTAATGGTGAAAACAACCGGTTCGTTTCGCTTCATTATCTGCGTTGCGCCGCGTCCCCGGCCGACGGAAGACGCGCTGAGCATACCACGCATTGCGTTCACATAGTGCCGGTGCTCTTGTATTTCGCTCGCTGTCCTACCGTCTCATGTATCGCGTGCGCGCCCTCCTTCTGTTCCCTTCTTGTTTTTCGTTAAGTGTTGTAGTATTGTTTGTCGCTAACGCCCCGGTCACGTGCTGGAATCGTTGCGTCGCGTTGTTCTAGGCGGTGAGCGCCGGGAAAACTTAGCCAAAAGGCCAAAATTTTCACTGCTTCGCCATGAATGACAACAGTAAATTAAGGTCTTTTCTGTCCGATCCAGGCTTGTTTGATCTCTTGCGTGAGTTCGAGGACTACTATCCATCTTCAGCGTGGCCCACCCAATTTGAGATTTCAGTTATGGAAGTCGATCAGATAAAGGAGTCCAAGGAGCGGACTCTCATCACCCATGTGTTGGAAGAGTCGGAATCCGAATACGACTTTGACAGATTCCGCGGCGAGTCGAACGATGAGGACGTGGCTGAAGTCCAAAATCGGAAGGTTCGTAAGCCGCAGCTATATGACACTTATGGGCCAGGATTTATCCGTCTATCAGGTACAAATCTAAGGCCTCATCTTCGGCTACTACCGTCGCCTCCCTCCAGATGATCGTCGCCCCCGCTATGCCCGCCGTCACACCGTCGGTCAAAACGATCTCTTACAATACTTCCTGGCGTACCATCGGAAAGGCAAACTCCCAGAACGTTCTTGCGTCACCGAAAGTTAAAGCATCTAAGGTTGCGAAATCATTGCAGCCTGTTATGGACGACGATTTTATGATGTTACGGACGTTGATATTGTAATTAAAATGAACCACTGCAGATATAAGAACTAAATGTAATAGGCTTAAGCTCACACTGCTTGATGCAAATAAATAATGTGAATGATAGGCGGCCGTGTCCGTATAGGGACATATTTGTGTAAGCACATTATCATGTAAACATATATCGTAATAAATTGTAAGTATTGCGTCATCCTCCAAAAGCCAAAGATAACAATAAATATATGATGTTATCGTGTGTTTTATTATCCCTGAGGTTGAATATGAACATATTCGGTTCATTATGGCATAAACATATTCGGTTCATGAGTCCTCTAGGCTGTCAGTATGTCCTGAGAACATACTGGACAGATGTATCCACTCCGGCGGTAGCGGCCGGAATCGTATGGCTGCGTGGCCCGAAAATTAGGTGATTAGGCATTTAGGGCATACAGCCAGCTCGCTACCGCACAAACGGGTGGATAAGGACACGGGTTTAAGTAAAAGGTGAACGGGACAAACAGCGCGGTGTCCGCCCGCTACACGTGTGTAGGCACTTTATAGATTACGGACACGGCCTAGAATTATAGATATTACAATAAGGTTTATTCGAGTGTAATAATGGTAGTTGCTAGATTATAATATGTAAAATAATATGATTAAGGAAAAATAAATGTGATAGCTGAACACCTGCGGGGGGAAAGAGGGACGCAGTAGGCACCCGGCGGTCGCACGGAGAGAGGGGTGAACACCCCCGCCTATATAAGCAGGACCACTCTAAGGCTGGCGTCCAGTTCGAGTGCAACCTCGGCGTTACAGCATGTACTCGTAACAAAGACACAGACGGGCCACCCACCTGTGTTCTCTGCAAATCATTTGGCAATGCGGCCCACTATTTACGTTGCCCGCAGGCATCTAAAAAAAAAATGAACCTCAAACCTACTAACAATAAGAAAACTCCCACCCCCCCTTCCCGCTCAGACCGTGCCACGCCAAGCATCCGCGGTCGCAATCACGGCAAATTTATCTTCGTAAGGTCTCGCCAAAACATCAAAGTCCTACTGTCAATATTCTCAATCATCGATATCGGTGAAATCGCGTTACTCGTGAAAAAATTCAAAGCCGCTTCGAGCCCCGTTGAGAAAATCATTGTTTTAACCGAACACGTCTCGCTCGTAGAGGCAAATAAAAATAATAAAATTTAATCCGTTAAAATTAAATTTCCTAGTTATCCCATACTAAGTTTGATAAACTCGGTCAAAAATCACAATATCATTCTCTACGCGACGCGTAGTCCCCAAGCTTTGCACATTGCACCCGAGTACATGTTTGCTTGTTTTCGCTTTGACGTTCGACAAAGCTGCTCTCCTATGGTTATCATAGGTGATAGCTTTAACAATAGAGTTATCCCAAGGGAGTGGTTTTAGTGGGTAAAAATCCCACATAACCCGGTCTATAGGTCGCATGGCCGGGTATCTTTCAGCCGTGAAGATTTCCACTTCCTACGCATCAAATCAAAAAAAAAAGCTTAGTTTCTCAGCTCGAGTGCAGCGGCCAGTGGGACAAGAACCACAAAGAAGAAAACCACAAGGAAGCAGCGCCCACCGAAGAGAGTGAAGCCAGTGTGTATACTTCCTCGTGAAGGAATATTCGTCCTCCACAGAAACACATGTGGAAAATCAGAGATTTTCACATTTGTTTCAGTATGCCTTAAAGCAGATAGTTTTAGTTCGTTTAAATCTTTACTGTCAATTATTAAAATAAGGATGCTTACTTCTCCGTCAATAAGAATTTAACAATTTCAAAAAATTATTTTCTCTTTATAAAAATCGACCCCTTGCGCCGTCAGCAACCTTTGCAAAATTCATCGAGCTCACATTAATAGTATTACCCCAACATATCTAAATTAATAAGTCATTTTTAAAAACAAAATTTATCAGATTTTGCAATATTGTTTTACCACACTTTCTTTAGATCAAAATGGAATCAAAAATATCTTTAGTTCGTAGGTAATGGAATTATACATGAAACACATCATTATTGTCTTCTTTTGGAATTAAAATTATCACCCGTTTCAAATGCTGATTCACTTCGGGAAGAATAGGCAAGAAACTTAAGGTTTACTCTTTTTTGCTCAAAGATACAGGACAGACTAGTCAATAAAACTAATACAACATTTGAAAATTACATGAAACAACCTGATAGCCAAAAAGTTTAATCCCACAGTTTTTTTCAAATTCAAATTCAAAATATCTTTATTTCATAAGTTATAATATAACACTTGAAATACGTCATTCAACTTAAAGAATTTACAGTTTTTTAATTACTTCCACTTTTTTTAATTACCACTCGTTCGTAATGCAGTTATCCCTCAAGAAGAACGAGTAATAAACTTGAGGATAGCTCTTTTCAAACCAATTATATAGAAATACAATCATATATAAAACTATTGCAGGAAAAAATCTGTAGTAAGTCGAGCTCATTATGTCCATTTTTCTCTAAATATGCAGAGAGAAGCAAACCATTTTGTGCAGTGTTTATTTAATAAATACTTTAAATTTGTATTGGGGTAAATTTTGTATATCCATAGGAATCGTACTGAACGTGCACACACAGAGCCCCCTAAATGAATTTGTGTGACCCTATGCAGTCGACTAAAATGTGAACACAATTTATTTTTATCTCCAGTATTGAAATTATGTCTACCACTATTTTTATTGAAACACTATTTTATAACGTATATTAAATTTTAATAAATAAAATGTGATGCCACAGTTAAAATTCCAATTTATTTAAACTTGCTTCTTAGAAAAACACGAGGGACCAGCCCGTAAATTGCGCGAATGGCCCGCTTTTGCACAACAAAAATTCTGTTAACATCCGCATCATGTTCCCAAAACAGGGATACCATATGACATCAAGCTATAGAAACAGCCAAACTAACCAATCTGGCGGTTTTGATATCGAACAATTTCGTTATTTTTTAAATTGCAAATGCAGTAGAGCTAAGGCTTTTCGCCAACTCACCGATATGAGGACCCCACTAAAGTTTATTATCTAAAGTAAGACCTAGATATACAGTACTGTCAACAAGCTCTAATTCCTTGTTTCTTACTAAAATAGATCCAGGTCCATTTTTTACATTCGGAAGTGAGAATTTTTACACATTTTGTTTTCTTTCTATTAAGAAGTAAATTGTTCAGAATTAACATTTTTAAATATTGAAGATAGCGATGTTCACATCGTCTTGATGAATGAATTTCTTTTAACTTTGAATAATAAAGAGGTATCATTTGCAAACAGTACTATTTCATAATTTTCTTTAACAAGGATCGATAAGTCATTAATATAAACTAAGAACAGAAACGGACCGAAGATTGATCCCTGTAGCACACCCACGCGGACCACGGATCCAGACGATCTCATGTTATTGACATCGACCTTCTGAATCTTATTAGTCAAATATGATTCCAGTAGGTCAAGTGCACGACCCGTAACTCCATATTGATGTAGCTCCATGATCGGTGTTTCGTGATTTACGCAGTCGAACGTCTTGGATAGATCACAAAATACTCCTTTCGCATTCCGAGAATCCCCTTCCAGGCTCCCAAATCTTGATGAGCGACCAAACCGATTGAACATGAGATAATTACGTAGTGGAAACTGAGATAATTACTATTACAGTATGATGAAATTTACTTGGCGTTGCTAAACTACGGAATGGCACCGTGCCATTTGAAGCCAAACACAAATTTTTGCATGATGGTAATTTGCCTTAAAAATTAAATAACGTTTCGAAGCGAAAATGGTGAGTACTGTTAACGGCTTACCAAGAAGCACTGAAACCACGGCTAATATTTAAAACTGAAATAGGACATCCTACACCTAGCTATGCGACTAGTGTCGGTAATACATACCTCCTAGCCGGTAATTGGCAGATATCACCGACATGCCGAAATGTTGTCCCAGTTACCATGTTGTTTGTACAATAGTATTGAAGCTCGTGTGGACAAGAGTTTTGAAATTGACAGTTGTTGGAAGTACATTATACTTCATCGGATAAGAACTTTCAAGAATGTTGTGCCTTGCTGTACTACAGTAGTAAGCTCAGAGATGGAAATAAAATAAAGAACGGGAGTAAGATGGGCATTGTGGCCAGGTTTTTCGGGAACTACAAGTGAAAATTGGTATTTCAATTAGAGTCGCATTTCGGTAGAGAGTTTGGAATCGTGTTCGAATATTATTTTGTTCTGAATCTCCGCATACGCAATCGCAGAGATTCTCTAATCTATACTGAAAAGAGAAATATGATCCATAACAAAATTGCCGAAATTAAGTCATAATACGGATAAAATCTTGGGTGAACAGCTAAGCGATCTATATTATATAGAGAACAATTTCGTACTATTTACACAGAATCAGCTGTGTAAATAGTACGAAATCAATGACGAGTTTTTACCAAGACTACTAGCGTTATTGCATCTGTACCATCGGCGTTGGTGGTGTAATGGTCAGCATAGTTGCCTTCCAAGCAGTTGATCCGAGTTCGATTCTCGGCCAACGCAATAGTTTTTATTATTCAATGACGAAAAATTAGCTTCATCAATATTGTCACAATTCATAAATTTAAAAATTTTATTTCTGTAAATATTTTTTTTTAATTTTTATTTTCATTTCACGTGGTCTCCTCTCAGTAGAGATAGAATGAATTCCTCGATCTTTATATGTCACTCTGGTATTTGTCAACCCTGACCTCGATTCCGGCCCTACTCTCAATTTTATTTCCTTCGCACTAGTAGCTCTGAACCCGGTTCAGCACACGATGTCGATTACGGCTTAGCTCTCTATCTCTGTCCTGGTTCCGCTTTCGAATTCGATTTCCTTTCCACATCTCGTCCCAGCTCTCAGTTCCTATGCCGATCTCACTCTGGTATATATTTTATTTCAAGATATTGTGTCTATTGGTAAAATTTGATTAAAAGCTGTTCAATCATTTGAATGTGAAAGAAAATAAATTATTCAAACTTTCACAATAGTTATTACATTTATAGGATATATGTGTATATCAATACTAATATTATAAATGTGAAAATCTGTCTGTCTGTCTCTTACCTCTACACTTAAACCCCTGACCCTGTTTAGATGCAATTCGGTATGGGAATAATTTCAATCCCGGAGAAGGATATAGCCACCTTTTTTTTTTTGTCTGTTCGTTCGTCTGTATGGTTTTTCGTGGCTCAACAATAGTTAAATTGATTTTAATGAACTTGAGTGCAGTGTCGGACTGGTCATATAGTCGAGGCGGCGTTTGCCAGCCGGGCCCCAGCCTGTGCGCGTCCCGACCATATTTACCCTCGAGCTTACGACCTCCATGTAAAATAGTTCATTCATACTAAGAGAGAAATGAAACAGACAAATTCGGAAACGGTTGACTATGAGGTCATCCTTGAAACTTTCCGCTATTTAACTGAGAGATATGACTCTCTTGTACATTATTGAGCTCAAAAATTATAATGCGCTTCTTGTTTGTTTTTCAACAATAGTAGTAATTAAATTGTGGAGTTCGATGCCGTTTTAGTATATGATGTATTTTTACAGTATTATATTATCAAACAATTTAAAAGTTGGCATAAAAAATAAAAATTTTAAAAAATCATATATTTAAACAAAATAACCGATTTTGAAGTAGGTTTTCGAGTATTAAAATGGTGGATGTATTAAAATCAACATGTCAAAAAATTGGGAAGTTAATTTTGAAAAAGCACTTTTTAGAAATTTTTGGACGGCGGTAACTTTTGAATGAATCGACCGATTTTGATCTGCTATGTGACATTCAATGAACGTTTTAACCACTAAAATTGTGTATATCATCTACCCTTATCCAAGGCTTTTGGGGGTCTTTAAATTTATAATACCATCCGGACCCTTCATGCCCAGTCCGACCCTGCTTGAGTGTACTGATAGAATACATTCATTATTTTTTCATATATAAGTCATTGTTTGTTTATCTTTTAGTCTGTTTGTCTGTATGTCTATTTATAAATCAATAAGGACAACCAATATTGATAAAATTTGGAAAAATGATCTAATTAATTGGTACATAAAATAAAGGTTATTATTTATTTCTTTGAATGTTATATGTATCACTTAGAATTAAAAAAAATAATAGTCATTAATTTTATTTTATTTTGTCGGCCATTCTTATTTTTTGCTTTGTTTAGAGAAAGAGCGGTGTAGAGTAGGCGATGAGGATTGAGAGGGAGACGGGAGAGTAAGATATGGTGTGAGAGGTGAAGTAGAGGGATAGCGAAAGTAAGAAATAGTGTCAAATCATACGATTACAATTGATTGTAATTATATGCTTAATAATATTAGATTAATGATAAGAAATTCACACTAAATTAAAGCGAACTATAGGGTTTTACACTGAGTCTTTTTCAGCATTATATCCCAATATCATATTTTAAAAGTGATTATTTGCGTCGATGTTTGACTGTTTGTATACGCATACTTAATCACGCAGAAACGGCTGGGAGGATTTAAATGAAATTTAGAAAAAGAGCAATATTACATATCATTATATATGTATATATTACACGAGAATTTTTGTACAATTTATAATTAAAAGTTTTAGCCCAACTTTCAAAATTAAAAAGGATTGTCATATACTTTTAGCATTAGACATATTTGTTCTATAAAATCACTTTCACATATTTGCCATATTGCATATAAAGTTTATGAAAAAGAATATAGTCAGTTTGATGAATACATTTTCTTGGTCGAATAATGCATTTATTTATTGTAAAGTCGAAAACGGCGTTGGTGGTGTAATGGTCAGCATAGTTGCTTTCCAAGCAGTTGATCCGAGTTCGATTCTCGGCCAACGCAATAGTTTTTACTATACCCTAAAAAGTAATTAGCTGATTTGATTTTACAATTGCTACCACTATAATATTATTGACAAAACTACCTTCTGATTGTCATTTGGATAGACATTTAAATTAATATTTGTATGATCTATGAATGACGGTTATGATAACAACACTCATTGGTTTAGAGCTTAGAGCTTAGTTAGAGCTAGTGAGATAGAAGTGATTGTCTCAATAAACTCTCTAGGGCAGATTTATGGTCAATGTATGCAACAAACCCAACTGTACTAAAAGATGTTTTAGTAGAAATATACCACTTTTATTCCACATGTGACCATCGGCGTTGGTGGTGTAATGGTCAGCATAGTTGCCTTCCAAGCAGTTGATCCGAGTTCGATTCTCGGCCAACGCAATAGTTTTTACTATACCCTAAAAAGTAATTAGCTGATTTGATTTTACAATTGCTACCACTATAATATTATTGACAAAACTACCTTCTGATTGTCATTTGGATAGACATTTAAATTAATATTTGTATGATCTATGAATGACGGTTATGATAACAACACTCATTGGTTTAGAGCTTAGAGCTTAGTTAGAGCTAGTGAGATAGAAGTGATTGTCTCAATAAACTCTCTAGGGCAGATTTATGGTCAATGTATGCAACAAACCCAACTGTACTAAAAGATGTTTTAGTAGAAATATACCACTTTTATTTCACATGTGACCATCGGCGTTGGTGGTGTAATGGTCAGCATAGTTGCCTTCCAAGCAGTTGATCCGAGTTCGATTCTCGGCCAACGCACGTTTTTCTATGAGCTTTAGTAGCGAAAATTAGCTGGATAAAATTTGAATGTAATAATAATATGATAATGATTGTTATCAATTTCTCAAGTCTCTAGCGGTCTTAAACAAAGAAAACAAACAAATTAAGAGAATATGAGGACGGCATAAACACGAGATTCTATATTGTATTACTTTGTAATAATGTATAATTAAAATGTGATTATAAAATTAATAATAATTAAAGAATCCATATAAATTCTATTATACTATGAATAGCCAAGTGTGAAACGAACTATAACGGTCCGTGTTCCATATTTTGCAGGTTTTTCAAATAAATTACTTAACATAGAAGAGATAGTCTTGATTTTAATGACGCTTCTCTACCAAATCGTTTGGCTTCGAGCAGCTTGTTCAATAGTTGAAGCATATATTGATCGATAGAGCAGATCACGTCTTTGTGCTATACTTAATCGAGCCCACATAACTACATATATATTTCTACTAATATTATAAATGTGACTTTGTTTGTTATCCTTTCATACAGAAACTATTAAATCGATCATCATGGAACTTTCTACACACATTTTCAAAGGTACTAGGAAGGACATGAAATACTTTTTATTAAAAAAAAAAAAACATATTTTACGAAGGGTAAAAAAATATTTTGGCAGGTATGATTATTTATCAAAAAATTTGAAAATCTAGCGACTTCAACGCCATTTAGCATTATAGTAAGTATATTCCAGTAAGTACGTATTTAACTCGGTTTTACCCGCGGCTTCGCTCGCATTGAAGCCCTTAAATAAATATCAAAGATCATTACATTCAAATAAAAATAAATCCATGTGATAACTGTATTTTATTGCTTGGCTGAGATCATCAGTATTTTAAAATACTGCAATATTATAAATGTGAAAGTTTATATGTTTATTACTCAATCAAGTTTTAACAGCTGAACAGAATTACCTGAAACTTTACACTAATATAGCTCATACATCTAAATAATGTGTAGGCTATAATTTATAAATATACTAGCGTTTGTTCTTGCCTTTGCTTACGTAGCCATATAACGAATGCTTTACGCCGACTGGTTATTGGTAACATCAATGATGAACAGAGGTTCAAATTCAACGTCGGTTTGAGATTGGAATCGTGATCAGACCGGGTATGGATCAAGAGCTCCTTAGATCGTTTCATATTAAAAAAATAGCGTATTATTAAGGGTCCTCCTGTTATACTTAGAATCTATAACGGGACTGAGATAACTATCATGGTAGATAACGTTATCGATCAATATGAAAGGTGAGAAATTCGCTGTATGTCCACGCGGGCAGCGCCACTGATGAATTATGTATATTTTGAACCGAAATCGAGGTCGGTACCAGAATAGGAATCAATAGCGGAGACAGGATGAAATGGAAAGAAGGAACAACATCGCGGGCGGAGCCGCGGGTACTATTGATCTCGAATGGTCGCTTCAATATCGCGTCGAGCATTTACATTGAAGGTGGCACGAGAGGCGACAGATCATGTGTCACGACGTGGCTGAACTTCGACCACAGGACGTAAAGATACAACTAGAAACGGTAAGCAGGCGGATCTTTCATGTCCGATATTTTGAGTATTGAATATCTGGTAACCGATTCTAACTATCAAGACAGACTGACGGACAAACACCGAGGTGATTCCATAAGAATTTCGTTTTTCCAATTCTGGTAAGACAGACTAAAACAAAATTTTCTTTTCACAAAACTTTTCTGACTACTACTTAAGACAGTGTATCTGTACGGGCCCCACAGTTTCTTGATCGAACCTGTATGGGGTTCGTTGGGAGCGAAGGGGACTGTGTGTGATTGTAGGTGTATAGGAGAAATATAGGAAGTCACGATACCTGTTTTTTGGTGGCTGTAGTCTTGGGCCCTCCTAAAGTCCTGTTGGCACTCATTTCCCGCGCACTTATTTTTCTTCATACTGGATTAACACTTGTGGCACCTTACAATTTATAAAACGATTATATCGAACACGAAAGCGTCCGTTACAGCGACGTTGCGATAAGCGAATGTATCATGAGCGGGGAGGGAGAAGAGCGATAAGGAAAGAAAAAGCGGGTAGAACAAAAAAAAGGGAATAATGGCGCAAATAGTATTAAATTAGTATAAGATTTAAAAAAATAACATCTCCATTTAAAATCTAAACACTATCGTAAAGAAACAATATATTAAAGTGATAACAACAATATGGTCTGGTCTAGTCTAGTAACAGTCTACTCTAGCATTAATGTTATGTAAATATTTAAGTCTAGACTAGACTTACATATTTACATAACTTTATGCATTTGACCTGACACGAAATATAAAACTGGCGACGAGCATGTCGGACCATGCTCATTATAAAATTCCAAGCTCATTTTTGCAAAGAAATGCACTACAGATGAAAAAACTACATTGTTACACTTTCTCCATGTCTCCGGCACAGAATAGTTATAAGTACTTTAATAGTCTATAACTATAAAAACAAGTAGGTACATCGACTATTACTATGAAACTAGTGTAGAATAAAGTGCATCAGTAAAAGTACCAATCTTCATGGCACTTTGTGCTTTTGTTGAGGAGTGCAGTTTTACGGTAAAAATTCGAAAATTGTACCACCCACCATGTTCAAATTATTTTTGTTGAAAGTATTTATTAAGCATTGTCTTTGTTATTTTGTTTCATGTGTTTTTGGACACACAGTTTAAAAAATAGAGGGGGGACATAAGTCCTGCAAAGAATGCTACAAAGGATTCTTCGCGTCAATTAGTTAGCTAACATTATAATAGGAACAAGAGACCTTAAAAATAGACATACACCAATCCATGAATATGCTAATAATACGCATGAACAACTAAAACTGTATGCACAAAACGAAATCATAAAAACTATAGATAGTTTGAACTGTGACACTAGTATGGGAATAGATAGAATGTCAACGAAATCTACCAAATGTATAAAACATCTCATAATTGAAAATTTAACAAGTAGCATTATTAATTGTTTGGATAAAAAAAATGTTCCCCGAAACAATAAAAATTGCTAAACTTACACCTATGTATTAAAGTGGATTTAAAACGTACCTTAGTAATTATCGCTTTATTTCTGTTTTATCGATACTATCCAAAATATTTGAGAAAATATTGTGTTGTCGATTATTTGATTAACCCACAGACGTAATTTTTTTGTTTGCGCGTCAGTACGGATTGCGATCTAAATCAAATACACTCGGCAACCATTTATTTTGTGACAAAAATAAAATCGACAATAGGTAAATAGATGTAGGCGTATTTATTGACCTAAAAAAGGCTTTCGATAAAGTTTGTCATCAAATATTACTGAATAAGCTAAAATACATCAAAATAACAAAAAATGCATACAAAATTTTGAATAATATTATATGAACAGATATCAAATTGTAAAAATGGATTCTTATGAAAGTAAGCCAATTAAAATTGAGTATAGAGTACCACAGGAATTAATTTTAGGACCATTGCTTTTTAAATCTATATAAATAATTTAAGTTGTATTAAAATGAGTGGTCATATAATACTTTATACAGACGATACCTGTCTTTTTTTATTTTAGACACACAATATATAATATAATAAATGAAGCACAAAAATATCTTAATTTACTCAATGTAAAACAGAACTTACAATCAACACATCGAAATCAAGATACATAATCTTCTCAGCCAAAAATAAGGATAAATAATCTGAGCATCCACCACTTACTATAAATAAAGAAGTCCTACAAAGCTCAAAAAGTGATAAATACTTAGGTCTAATATCGAATAAAAGACTGTCACGGAAAGAAAGAAAGAGGAAAAATATGTACTAACTAAAACTGTTCCATTAACCGGAGCATTACGGAATATAGGGAAGTATTTTCCACGCAGTATTAGATATACAATCTACAACTCACTGGTCTAACCACACTTGCTATGAGGTTGTACTGTAAAGTCAAACATCGTTTCGTTGCAAAGACCACAAAATAAAATGATAAAAATCTTACATCACTATGACTATCTAACACTAACACATAAATTGTACATTAAAATCGATTACTTTCATTTAAATCAACTATATATCTAAAATACTTGCACATTAATTTAAAAAAAATACTCAAGAATAACATTTAAACAGAAATTACATTTACTGCAACGTAAATATGCTACAAAAAAAAAAAAAACAAAAAATATTTCAAACATATTACACCGAGAACGCTATACGGAAAAAAAATAAGATGTGAAGGAATATATCTATATAACACTCTACCAGAGGATATAAAAAATTCCTGGACACTGAGTGTATTTAAAAATAAATTAAATGCATACATTTTAAGTAAACACGTAGATAGTCAGTAAACAATAAATTCTCTAGGTCATATTTATTATTGTGAAAGTATGAAATAATGTTAATTGTAGTAAAAGATGTGTTAGTAGAAATATGTCGCTTTCAAATCACACACGACCATCGGCGTTGGTGGTGTAATGGTCAGCATAGTTGCCTTCCAAGCAGTTGATCCGAGTTCGATTCTCGGCCAACGCATATTTTTGTGCATACATTCATACACGTTTACTGCCAAATGTTAGCGAGATATGGTTCTTTTTCTAACTTTGCTTTGTCCCACTTTCAGTAATAAAATTTCATTCATCAAGCTAAATATTTTCGATATAATTTTTACTTTAAAAGAAGTCTTTCAATTCTTACATACTTTGTTCGACAATAGCTGTCTTTTAATTAATAATAAACGACTTAAAAATACGTACACTTTAAGATGAGATTAAATAAAAAAATGAGGAAGTTCCTACTGCCAAGAAGATTCAAAATACATTAATAATTTACAGTCATATGAATAATAATGTAAAAACAAATTTTAAATTAGAAAATCAATTTTTAATTTAACATTTGTCCTCATAGTATTACATGCATCCAATAGAATAGTCGAATTCTGTGTAATTTATTTATGAGTTTAATGCAATTAACGCACTAGAGTCGTTTCACGTCAGATTAATCACTTAAATTAGCCTATTATAAAACCACTACAAAGGTCACACACCTCGACTCGATGAGTTGTAAACAGGTGTGGGTATCTTTTAATATTTAGAATCAATTTTGAGATTAGAACCATTCAGCGAAATGATGATTCTGAACCTTCTTTAAAAGCTCTGGATGAACTTGACGGTTGACATGATGTCACCGGTGGACCAACTACTTGATACGTGTTCCGAAACAGGGAGATACTCGAGACAGATACTCCAAAGTGATCTACTTACATTGAACACTCGTTCAACTTCAAACCTCGCTGAGCTAGCTATCCTCGATAATAGCGAACCGAGATCACGTTATAGTTAACAATTAGTACCCATTAATATTATTACCGGACATTCCTATCCTAATCGAATCGTATAAACAGTGTTTAACTGCAAAATAAGGCGTAAAATAGCATAATTTTTGTTAATATAGTTATTTGCACTATCTTCGAGAATCAAACTTTAATTAATTACTTAGAAAGTATGTATATATTGTCGTCTAAACAACTCGAGACTTATTGAGGGCTTGTGTCTTTTGAGACTACTTAACTTTGTTTATTGCCTAACTTGTATTGACTTTGAAATACTGTGAAGGCATGTTGCTATTTATTACACATCTTACAAGATTCCATACTACTTGAAAAATTTGAATAATAAAATACATAAAACCTAACGCAACAACAATTATTTTATTAAGAACGCATTTAAATAATTCTATGGTATTGTTGTTATAGTATTAAATAATATTTAATTTGATATCTTTTACAAATTAGTATTGAAATATAAATATCACCAAAAACAACGTTATTCTATTGAACTAATTTGGATCCGACATTTTGTCACATTACAGTTTTTTGTTTGAACAGGTGCTAACGTTGTTGGAATAAAACATTATTGAACCACAATGCTTAAAGTAACATACGACCATCGGCGTTGGTGGTGTAATGGTCAGCATAGTTGCCTTCCAAGCAGTTGATCCGAGTTCGATTCTCGGCCAACGCAGTATAATTTTGCCCTACCCTAACGAAAAATAGCTGAATTTCTTTTGTAATTGCTATCAAAATGATAATCCTGTTGACAAAACTCCCTTATAATTGTCATTTGGATGGATGTTTAAATTAATGTCTATACGGTCTATGAATGACAGTTATTATAACTATATACGTGGCGTTAGTGATATTAGAAACAGATAGTAGATAATTGTCTTAATAAATTCTCTAGATCTTAATTCTACATCTGATATAAGCAACATTGTTATTACTAGTTGCACAATAGAGTGGTTTAGAGATTTAATTTAGAGAGAATTTCTCAATTCTAATTTTATATCTTTTGTGATAGATATTCTGAATTCTCAATAATTTAATTTAATACACAAAATTCAAGTTTACGTTAGTAAACTGGTAACTTTAAAATACTATGTTATATGTACTTCTCATTCTACTACTGTTTTAAGTAAATAATCATTGTTTTTTTTTTATTATGACAATTGCAAACTCCTAATAACAATATGTAGTCAAAGAATAATTACAAATTCAGTCGTATTTTAAAACTAAGATCATATAAATTGTTACCACATAATAGTAAGAAATCGCTTCAAATATTTATTATGATACTTTATTTTGAATGTGTTTGTCTGAAACATTTCTTACGTTTTCAGAATATATAAGTTTAAATATAAAGTTCTGTGTTATTTTGGTACTGAATTGCTATTGCATAATAACTTAACGATTTAATTAACATTAAATCGTTAAATTTTGATTTGGAAACAGGTAGTAAATGTCTATATGTCAGGATACACGACACGGCATACAATACGCGAGCCCTAGCATCCTCTAATTTCATAAGTGTTTTTTTCTGATGCACTAGTTATAAGTTTACTTAATAAGTTAATTTTCTGATCTCTATGTAAATAATAATCATATTGAATATAAAATATATGTGGGATGTCATCACAATTTTTTATGCTTCAGTTTTGACCAAACTACTTATTTTTATTGTCATCAAAATCCCAATTTGAAATATATTTTAATAGCGCTTTGAAATCACTTTGGTCTCATTCTCTCATATTGTATGTTCTATTATTTTATTCAACCATCTAATTAGCTATTGTGGTATGTATACAACCTGGTTTTTTTAACAAGCTTTTATTAGCTTCACTTGTATGTTTGTTTGTTTGTTTGCTTGTTTGCTTGTTTGTTTGTAACCGACTTCTTTGAACTCGATTTTGACCCACTTTGAACGGTCAGATTTAATTGAAACTTTGTAGACTTATTAAGGACCGGTGACAATACAATAATTTGATAAGTTTGTCTAATTGTCCTGGTTAGGATCTTCAGGATTAATTAATTTGGTTTGGTAATTCTATTTGATATCGATGTAAATTCAATCAGTTCAAAATAAGGACTTACGAATAAACAGAATTAATATAAAAAATGGGTACAAGGATTAATTCATTCAACGTCATAATTTGATGTTGATAAAATATTTAGTTTTCTGAAGATTTCTTTTGAAATTTAAATGAATATAATTAAAATTTTGGATGTAGTTAAGTAGAAAAGTTCATATTTTCAATCAACTCATCTATAAAGAAAATGGATTCATGATAAAATAATATTTCATATTAAACTCTATAGTAAAACGTCAAAACTGAATTATTCTCAGAAATTAAGACCACAAACTTAAATCTTCTATTCGAAGAGAATTTTACAATCATCCGCCCTCTATCAAAGGTTTACAATACTATCGACTTCAGTATCATTTTGAAAATTAACACCTTGACCCTAACTCTCCTGTTTGGAAAGAATTTCCCATACGTACACCCTCTGTCGTAGATTTACGATACTAAAAATGTGCGTCACGTCCAAACATTCACAAGAACTCGGAATACAATTTTTTGACAATCGATCAAACTAAATGGTATAAAATAAATATAGTTTAAAAACTAAAACACGCTTTAATCATCACATTGAACTAAAGTGGAAAATAAATATAGTTTAAAACTAAACACGTTTGATGATCACATCGAAAAAAAATAATTATTATATGCAGAAATAGAACGAAAGATTAGGAAAAAGCGGTGCTTTGTGCCATATTTTTCACTTACCAAGCACCCCACGCTTTTTCACAATAACACTAATCTTTTTTCGTTCTTTATATCTTCTGCCTATATTAAGAATTATTTTTCGTTTTTTAGTCGATGTGATCATCAAAGCGTGTTTTTTTAGTTTTTCAAACTATATTTATTTATATCGCTCTATCAAAGTACGCCTGAAATCGTCCGTGAATTGTGAGCGCCACTGAGTAATTTGAAATTGTTAAGTGTTTGTTTATATGTTAACTTATTCATTTAATTATACGAACTTTGGTCAACAAAATACTTTTAGAGAAGCCTTGTGAAGTTAAAGTGAACAAACTATTGTAATATACGATGATATAAAATTTCAAATTTTATTCAAATTTCCCAAATTAAGAAAAGACAGTTGCTTAATGCCATTAAAATCATAAATGTGAAAGTCCATATCTTTGGATATTTTTTAATCACGCTTTTTACACTAAACAGAATTATCGAAAACTGTACAGTAATATAGTTCATACGTTAGACTAACGTGCAGGTTATAATTTATTAAGATACTAGTTTTTTCTCACGACTTTTCTTGCGTGATCATAGATTGAATTTTTTGCTTATATGCCAGTAGGTTATTTGTTATAACAATGTTCAAAGGAGTTTCAAGTTCGATTTGGAATCGATATTTCAAGCAGCGGTTCTACCACGGTAAATTAACGCAGTGCCGAATTAGCGCTGATTACGCACCATTTCAAAAATCCTTAATCTGACTGACAGTTCTAGCGATCGCTAAATGATTTTGCGAAAGTTTTCGCTGTGTTTGTCGTGACGCACTTCACACGGTACATTTTGCATTGAGGTCTGTCAAATTAGTACTCTGGCTAATTTATTACTATCGCTGAACTGTCAAAGTATGCATCTATTTTAAACAGTCGAATTATAGTTGCAAAGTTATTATAATTAAAATAAATTACGTGCTAGTAAACAATAGTAATTTATGTCATGCATCTTTTATATTGCTTTCAAATATTATACACTTAATATTGCATGTTTTATCAATTAATAAATTAATAAGTTCTTAATTAGAACTGGAAAACTAATGTTTCTGTAAACTGTTAGTCTAACTCAAACATTATCTACTTTGTAAAATAATTTTATTAGAAAGATTATTAAATATATTAGCATTATCAGTAATGAAATTAAATTATTTTTTGGTATTTTAGAAACTTTAAAGTTAGTAGTAAGTTTGGAACTTTCCACAAATCCTTTCACAGTTTGAATATAGATTCGAATACTATACAGATTAAAAAACACAGACTTATAACACCAATAAAAATTTAATTTGTTATATATGATTTATACTTTTAAAAGGTATTTCTCAACAAGATTAAATAGGAATACACCGCAAAACAAAAACACCATTACAATTAATATCGTTCCGAGGAAAAGGGACCTTATGTCTTAGTTGCGTAAGATGTAAAATACTTCAACATATTTTGAAAAAGTTTTAACATGACAATCGTACAGAAAGATTTTTAAATAGCGCTGATAAAGTACAAACGTACTAGTGACTTGAAGCAAAACGACTTCCGCGCTATCGCGTTATCACAACCAAACGATTATTGCTTTATATGTGCCGTAGTGGAGCAGCAGGACCGCAGTCAGGTCGTGTAAGTGAGGTCGTTTATAACAAAACATTTGCGGTATCACGTGTGTCTTCGAGATGGTTGATGGCGAGAACACAGGACCGAGATGGTTGATAATGTCATCGATTGATGTAAAAGATGAAAGAGTTCGTGTTGTGTCTCCATGCGTACAGTGCCGCGGGAGAATTATACATATTTTGAAAAGAAACAGAATCTAGATCGGGACCAGAATCGGAATCACAAGAGGAGCCAGGACTGAAATCGAAAGAAAAACATCAGGATCATGGCCGACGAAGTGATCGGTCGATATAAAAAATTAAAGAATCCATTCGATGTCCACGTGGTAGGAACTGCGGCCTAAAATTATTGACTATTAAGTATATATATATATATATATATATATATATACATATTTGTAAATTATTTCTATTGTTACAATTATTAGCACTATTTTTGAACAATTATCGACATTACCTTTTATTGGACACAACACTAAAAACAAAGTCATAAAAATCAATTCACAACTAAAGGTTTTACATTTAAAATAGAAACTGGTAAAATAGTTCTTATCATTAGTACTATTAAGTTTTGTTATCCTTTTTTAAGTATGTTCATATTTTGCGTCTGTTTTACTTACGGATATCCAGTATTTAAATACAAATATGGTGAAAAAACATTTAACGCAATAGTAATAAAGTGCATTTTAGAATATCAAAATATATTTTATAAACATTTTTGCTTTGTACAGCCCGACGGAAAATATAGTACAAATCTGTTTACGTGGGAGTGCAGCGACACCTGTTCAAATAATATACCATTTCTACTCTGTCTTTATGTTCTATAAGTATCGTGATCCAAGAAAATAAATTTATGATCTATTTAAAAACAGAATTCTTGTTACAATTAATATAAAACAATATTTTTTATTATTATTAGAAACAGTAATAATAACTGTTAATTTAAGATGGATTATGTGGTCCTAGAAATATGAACGCAATAGTTTCTACTATACCCTAAAAAATAATTAGCTGATTTAATTTTGCAATTGCGACCACTGTAATATTATTGACAAAACTACCTTCTGATTGTCATTTGGATAGACATTTAAATTAATATTTGTATGATCTATGAGTGACGGTTATGATAACAACACACATTGGTTTAGAGCATAGAGCTTAGTTAGAGCTAGTGAGATAGAAGTGATTGTCTCAATAAACTCTCTAGGGCAGATTTATGGTCAATGTATGCCACAAACTCAACTGTACTAAAAGATGTTTTAGTAGAAATATACCACTTTTATTCCACATGTGACCATCGGCGTTGGTGGTGTAATGGTCAGCATAGTTGCCTTCCAAGCAGTTGATCCGAGTTCGATTCTCGGCCAACGCAATGCATTTTTAGCAAATTTTGCTGTTTATCATTCATGATTGCTATCACAATAACTATTATGTTTTAATAGCATTGAAGTATAAGCTTTGCAAATAATAAATAATTATTACACTACAAATAACTGGGTTTATTAACAATGGATATATTTAAATTAATATAATATATCTAAAGGCATTCAAATTATAATGACAAAGTTGTCGACGATTTCTCAAAATTTATTTTTGGGTGGTTTTGTAATTACAAGGCAACGCAAATTGCGATATTTTATATACAAGCAAGCACTATAAACATTTAACCCTCTTTTTTAAGTTTTACCGCAATCACATAAAAATCGAAATGGAATTGTTAGTGCTGAACTAACTGTCTGGTAAATTTTATTTTCATTCACATCTATCTAGTGAGATGCGAATGAAAGATCTTAAAACCATTACAAAAATATATATAACTTTCATGTTAAACTTTAATCTGATATTATAAAATATTAAATAATACTTAAAATGTCTAATTGGCCACAACTTCCATGCCTTTGGGATTATGTTATTATTGTCATCCGTTGACTATTTGGTATTAAGCCAAGAGAAATAGTAGGTACTATAAAATTTTAAAATCGATTATTTAATACTAACTTCTA
Source organism: Eumeta japonica (assembly GCA_005406025.1). Classification (NCBI taxonomy): domain Eukaryota; kingdom Metazoa; phylum Arthropoda; class Insecta; order Lepidoptera; family Psychidae; genus Eumeta; species Eumeta japonica. The sequence goes on from BGZK01000257.1 coordinate 215,809, forward strand.
TTTTTCAAAAGTGTCTTCTTAAAATATTTATTTATTCCCTGTGCATGTACACACTTTTTCATTAATTTAAACCGCTCGAAAAACTTAATCAGTCTTTTTCAGATATCTCGAAATTGTCTAATTTATAGGCAGTCAGTGCATTTGCCTTGCTCTCAAATCTCTTGTTTTTCAATTTTTCTTTAATTTTGGGAAACAAGTAAATATAGCGTGAGCGGAGTATGGTGGGCGAAGACAAACACATTTTTTGAATTAAAAAGTCAAAGGTTCTGGCAGATGTGGACGTCGCAGTGTTGTCGCGATGCCAAGAAGGTGCTGGATTGGTGATTTTCGTCGCTTATCATACAAAGTTGATAATATTGCTGGGCCACAAACTGTCACATACTGCTCAAAATTTACTGTTTTTTGATCCTTCATCAGACTAACAACGTGAACAGTTTTACAAAAAAACATGGCGACCATTTGTTTACGTGTGTTTTGTGCACGGTGACATTTTACTAATACTGGTTCATTTTCAAAGCACCATGTGGTCTATTGTCGCTTTGTTTCGGGTTCGTAATTTTACAGCCATATTTAGTCACTGTTTAGTATATCGTATACGTTTTTGAAGCGAAACTTCTAATGCGACTTCCAACAAGGTTGCGTTAAACGTTTAACGATACCATGGAAGGGTATAAAAGCACTGTTGCGTTAAACGTTCTCCGCTCTTGGGGAGGGGGAACAGAAAAAGGCAGAGCAAGAGTGAATGCGTGGCACTCGAACGCATGCGCGTAGTATACCTGTTACAGGTCAGCGCGAGCATTAGCAACGAGTAGCAATATTCCAACGCAAGAGGGAAAGACAAAGAAAGATACACAAAGGTAGAAAGTAGGAGAGAGAAAGAGAGTGAGTCGGTAGATCCTAAGCGCATGCGCGTGGTTATTCAAACATTTCGTATCTTACTTTAGTTATCATAATCCCATTGTAAATGTTATAGATTTGGATATTTCTCTTCTCGAAAATGATAATTAAAAGATGCGATCGATTGTGAATTGTAAGCAATGTTAATAAAGTTTGTCTTAAACAAACAATACGAGTTCACTGAAAATCAATTTCTACTCCTTCCTATTTTCATTTCCACATTACGAAGTTCCACTTCTTCCGCGCGGAGGGACTCCACGCACCATTTTTTTCGTCGCCGTTAAAATTCTCTATAATAAATCGACACAAATCTACTCGGCGGTCTTTCCGCTCATCGGTCAGTTTATCGACATCCATCGAAAACGCTCACAGAGAGGAAGTTGATTGTGCGTAATGGTTTGCATCGAAACTGATCCAATACCAAGTTTTCACTTAACCTCCACATATGTAATTCTTTGGTTCTCTTAGACGAATTTTTCGTCTAAGACGTCTTGAACATTTTTTGAATGATTGCAGTTGGTGTCCGACCTGTTCTCGCTTCATTTCCAATTTCCGCGTCTCTTTTAAACCCATCAAACCAATCAAAAATTGTTGCTTTTAAACCAGCAGACTCATTAAAAGTAGTAACCAAAAGTTCAAAATATTTTTGAGGCTTAAACTCTTTCTGTAATCATAATAAATCGTAGCGCGAAAATCACGTCGACTGAGTTCCATTACTGCAAGAAAGTTCTCGCCAAATTTTCACAAAAGTAAGCATTTGAGACAAAAAATATCTGAATTCAAATATGTTCAATTTTTCAATTTACCACTAAATAAGCAGTATTTATGATGGTGTACTACTCGCCAGTATCAAATTATTTAAAAAATTATATCTTTTTGCTTACGGCTTATCCCGTGTCCCGGCATATACCTGGTAACGCAAAAGATCATCCACTTATTACAAAGTGCAACATTAGACAGAGATGTGGTGGATTTAAGCACGTAATTAATCGATAAAGGCCAAGCGTACCTTTGCTTTAAGTCGAGTTAAGACGCTTGAACGCTTGGCCATTTGTGCACTACAACGAAGAAGGCTTTTATATGACTATCTTGACCTCAACTCTTTTCAAAAATTAAATTATTTGCAAAGTCTTACATAAGCAGTGCATCAAAATCGTGAACTAAAAAGCTAAGGGAAAGATAATCAATTGAATTAAAAGCCGAAACTGGTAAATAAAAAGAATTACCAAAAAAAACCAATTTCAAAAGAAAACCAATTGCAATACAAATTTATATGTATTAAAAAGTAAAAAAATAATTGCATATTCTTCTACAACTTAGTTTTTCTATTCATCAATATGTAGATACGGTCCATGTGTTTACCACGCAAGAGGGTAGGTAGGTACCTACCCATTTCAAATTTAATGGAACACATACCTATGAGTAACAAACAATGATCAAAATATTTTTTAGAGTTCTTCCAAGTAAAATGAAATGAAAAATATTAGACTACTTAAAAGTCAATCAAATTATTACGATAATATAATGTAGTTACATTAATTGTTATTTTTGGAGTCGATGTCTATTGCCAGGTATATTGGGCCCGCCTTTTTTTCCTAAAAGTTTTGATTTTGCCACAGTTTAATTAAAGAGGTATTTATATATACATTAGCATACATTTAACTTGGTTAGTTTTAAATTAACTTTATAACATTTATATATTACAATCGAGGTTTATTATTATTTTTTATATAGAAATGTGCAACATAATCCGTGGTACCAACATATGTGTTTGTAGAAATATAAAACTTTTATTAAGTAGTCATTGCAGCGGCGTTGGTGGTGTAATGGTCAGCATAGTTGCCTTCCAAGCAGTTGATCCGAGTTCGATTCTCGGCCAACGCAATAGTTTTTATTATCCCATATAATAACAATCAGCTGATTCTAGATTATAGGTATCACAAAGTTTATAATCCTATCAGCATAAGAAGTTAATGCTAAAGAGTTACAGAAGTGGAGGGTACAAACTAAGTTTGTCAGGGCCGGGTAATAATGGTTTGTAACTTTTAATGAAAGCAATTCGGTTCCCGGAGAAATGTAACAATAAACTACATATTGTATACAAATAATGCAAATAAAATAAAACTGTGGTAAAAAAGGAACCAGAATTGTAATCCATCAGAGATTCTTTTCTAAAAGACCCAATCAGGTTTTATCAAACAAAAAAGGTTAACCTAATATAGGTAGCGAAAAAATTTTTGTCTTATTGCAGTCAGATGTTTTGTATTAAATGTGGACATCGAATTTTCTGGACTCCATTGTTCAATAAGCAATTCAAATTTCAATAGAAACGTAAAACACATATCTTTATGCAAACACGTTTTAATGGAAAGTGTCAAGATTGTACATATTTAATCAGCTGCGTTCTTACATATTCTAAATACGTTGTCAATTAGCTGGAACATAGTTTTAATGCTGTTCGCGATATCATATTGACATTTTTACAGTGGTAATTCGCATCTATCTTAATTAAACGTTTTGGCGTAAGAGTTACATGTTCGAAGATTTTTGAAAATTGACGAAATTTTTGAAAGTTTTGTTCAAAAAGAGAAAGAAGTCCACATCCACACACAGACCGATGTACGTGAATTCGTGCTGCACTCTATATTTGACGAAAAATATGTGTCTTTCATAAGCCTCCGAAACCGTGAGAGGCACGACAAAGATTTCTCGTATGACACCAGAAATGAAACTATTGTCGCGGCGACGTTCCGTTACCGCCATAATCGTTTACGTAACATAATTTTTTAATTATAGCGAGCGTAATAGTACCGCAGACGTAAACATGTCTCGCCTCGGGGGTCGAATAACGTCTACCCTTAGGGGTGGATTTCTCAACCCCTCGCATTCTATACGAAGCTATAGCCTCACTCCGTACGGCAGTCGCGGCGGCGCTGCGCCGCTGAGGACGCGTGCGGGGTCTGCGAGCCTGCACCCGACGGATGAAAGGCAACCGGAAGGCATTCCTTTTATTAGCCTTTGCCTGTTTTCATTTCTATTTTGTTGCTTTACGATTGTTTTCATTTGTTTCATTTATAATGCCAAAGAAATTTCAGTTGCACTCGCACACGCCCCGGTTTTAAATTCTATGGTCGACGTACTTATGCGGACGTCTTTCTTATTTTCTCGTGTGAATCGGTTATTATTGTTTATTTTATTTTGCAGTGCTCAGACGATCGACAATAGTTGTATTTTTAAAGAACCAATGCTCATAAGTATACATGTGGTGACAGTGATAGTGATGTAGTATTTTTTTACGAATTACAGCCAATTCAGAATGCCCTGACAGAGATTGAGGAAGCTTCCTTCTGTTGTAAGTGTCTAGTTATGTAGCATGATTTTTATCGGATAAATTTTCCTTGTGTGCGTTTGAGTTTTGAATGAGAAAACGGGAAAAGGTGGGTTCAAAAATAGTATTTCTTGAATAAGAATATCGGTGTGTCTTTTCGTCTGTCTCTAAACAAATCAATTCTTTTGAGGCAGTAGTAGGCTTTATACACATACGAGTCCCGCTCGCTTTCCCCAGATTAGGAAATGTGGGTCGTTCACGATCTACCGCAGCTGGGTATCAGCGAAATATTACTGAGCGTCGTGCCGGATAATGAAGCGTTTATAATCTGGAAGCGCTTAGGATATCATCATTCAGGTGATCCTGGTTAGCAAGCTAAGTTGTTAAGTGGCCCTTAAACTTCTATCAAACCAGTCGTATCAATAATCCGTGTGTGGTTATAATGGCAAATGCAAATTGATGGCCGAAAAAAAACCCCGAAAAAAAAGAACAATTTCTGCTAAATTCGTCTCTACGTAGTCACACATACACATGGCGTAATTGTATGGATATATCTATTTAAAAAATTCTATCATTTGCACTTTTGATATGCATATATAGATGGGTATTTAAATACAATAAAACTGATTTCCTTTATTTTATTTTAATTTAATTAATAATGCTCATTCAGTTATTTGATTCATTTGATAATGTTCGTTTTGCTGGTGGTCATGCACCTATAATTATTTAATTACTTTAAAATGGTTGACGCTATTATTAAAAGGAACATATAAACTAGTATTTCATCCCTTTATAACATTATTTTTATAAAGCGAATTCATATTCAAATTTTTTAATAGTCTTATTCATCGCTTTTAACTGTAGAGTTCCTTGAAGATTGCAATTTGTAGGAACAAAAATTCTAATAGACATATAGCCAAATTCCAATAAAAATACTTATACATCGAAACCATTTAAAATTAAAATTCACAAACAAACTACTTGGAAATTTCTATTATTAATACACACTTTTATTTGATTAAAATCATTAAAAATTTGTATAAATATTATAATCAGCTTTTTAAACTCGTATTTCATTCTGATTATCAACTAATGAACTGTAATACATAAATGGCTTATAAACTTCAGTAAAACAACAAATTCGATAACTTCAGTTTGCGTTGCAATAAATGCTTGTACAAAATATTCCTAAAATTTCGTAATCATTTTCAATAGTAACTAGTAACTTCAATAGTAATTGGATAGCCCGTCTCTTACGTCTTTAGAACTCACTAAAAATAGAGATGAAATTCCTATAATAAATTCAGTCTTCTTATGTGTTAGTAGAGGCGATAGAATTGTCTGTATACTTAGGCAAACACAGTACACATAACTACATATTCCTCTGTGCTTCACACGATACTCCCAAGGACGAACCTATTAAATATCTGTTGGGAACTGTCACATGTTTTAACCTTACCGAGACTCTAGGCCGAGACAATCGGCGAAAAGTTTCTATTTCTATAATAGCTAACGCTTCAACGTGTCCGACATTTGCCTAAGAGAATTTAAACTTTTGATTTTCTAGTTCACATAACATTTCGTAAGCTGGTATCAATCCCTTACATGTGTCATTCTTAGAACAAGAGAACCGAAATTCAGTTTTAGTAGTTGAATATCGGACACCTCGTTGCGTTAACGTTTGTTGAAATAGAAATAATTTGCCGCTTGTCTTGACCTGCTGGCCCCAAAAATGAATAATAATGCAAATTAACACTTCTTTCCGTTTAAAATGTAGTCCCAAAATTTTAGCCAAACAGGGGGTTTTCTTAAAAAAGAGTCCCAACCTCGAATAGAAGTATGAAAAGACAAAGAAGGAAAAGGATGTTTTTAGAATAGAGAAGGTCAACCATTTTGTATTTGCGGGTTCGAAATAAAAAAACTTGGGGTCGCAATTTAAAATATCCAATAATTTTTTTTAACATAAGCTTTATTAAGTTTCACAATAACCTTTACATTAGTCTGGGGGACGAATTATGATCGTGGTAGAGAATAAATAGAAAAATATTAGGTTAAAGCGTGATATCTGAATTGCAATATACATAGTTAATAAAACATTTTATTGCAGCTGGTTATGCCCCGGATCACGGGTAATTATATGTGTATCAAGAATGCATAGTTTAAATTATTACCACTAAAATATTAGTGGGTAATTTTGATCTAATAAGTGTAGTGAATTGAAACTGAACCAATAAATGTAATTAAATATGTACATACTCTAGTTGCGATCGTGTGAAATTATGTAACTAGTCACTTTTCTGAGCTATCAGAAACACGTCCTAAGCCAAGATTACTTTTTACCAACCAACAGTACTGATCATCTTCTATTTGAATTTAAAGTCACAACATACAACATTGTTTACCACGTTAACCGATATCGAATCCATGAAATAATTTTAACAACACAGAAGTAATGCACAATGATGCACTAAGGAGCTGAGTCACATAGCCGATGTGTGAGTGCATTAGCAAGGGAGCGTGTTGCAGAAGAAAGGGACGGATAACCGCGACCCGTGTGAAGTGAAATAATTTTAACTGTACAAAATTTGTATTACTTTAAACGAAGAATTCTCACATATTGCCAAACCACTAAATCGTATGGCTAAAATATTTTAACAAACAATATTGTTTTTAATAAACAATACGATTTACTAAAATCGTATCGTTTATTCAATGTACTGTATGAACACAAATGTTCATGTGTTTTGATGCCGTAGTAAAAAATAATAGTTTATATATACACACCGATTTTTTTTTACCGGAATGAATGTATTGTAATATACTATTGTAACATTTCTTTTTGCATGCCTTAAGCGCGAGCGCAGGTGTGCTTCTACTGTCGCCTGAAAATCCCGTCCATACCGGGTGTGACCACGATAACTAAAAACTATTTAAATTTTAAAGCTTGATTTCTTTTTCAATCTCATCACTAATCGATTGGAAAGAACTATATTCAAAATCACAGCTTGATATAGTACCGACTAGCTGTAATTGAATTTTTTAACTGCAGTGATTCATGTTTTGATCCGCCATTTCGTTTAAATATTTAAAATAGAGGTTGGGGTTGAGCGTGAAGTTGTTTATTTTTGTAATTGCCAACAGATAGCGGTAGCAATATAAAACATTCTCGTTAAAAGTGAAAAAATTCATGCACCAAACTACACATATAATTTTGGATTATGATGTCTAATAAATGTGGAAAAATTACCTATTCTTATTTCGATTCAAGTTTACACTACAACTATTTGAAAATCAAAAATAAAAAAGGGGATTTTAGGTGAAAAGCTCATATGTTTTCATAAACCTCCAATTTAAATAACGTATGGCACGAGCGCTTAAAGCATGTACATTTGGTTTTACCAATTTTTTTTTAATCCAAAAGAAGAGTATTTAATGAAATAATAAAACCTTTCACTAATTCAGACACCGCAAAGCCTTCAGATTGTCTCATTGTCGTCGAAATGGTCTCGTGCTGCCGAACTTGTTATCTTATCGAAAGTTAAAATGCGGGTCCGTCCGCTGCCAGGGTGGCTCGGCGGCGTTCCTAATTACGTTTTCGTCAGATCCTGGATGAAAATCCACACCGAAAAATTAATCACACCAATTATGAATACTACAATAGCACCGGCCAAATGGTAGATTTTATAAAATGTAGTACGGTAGACGAGACAGACACGCAGCCGTTAGTTACGTGACGATTGAAGGTTGCAATAACGAGAAAGAATTTTATGTTGATTAACGGCACTTAAGGTCCTTTCTGTTTATTTAATGATCATTAAAATAAAACGACACTACATCGTCGTGAACTGACGTCAATGTCTATATCTCTTTTTGAAACTTAATCGAAAACCTCTAAGAGAAGAAATTTGTAAACTTTTATGTAATTATTATTCACATTCTTAAAGTAGTTCAAATTTCTCGTGACTTCATTTACAGGGTTTTTGTATTACATCGTATGTGTAATTATATGCCCTTCTTAAAATTCAACTGCATGATTCCCTCGTTATTTCGAAATTAAATTATGCTGACACAGTACTTGGAGAATGCTTTCTTACTCGTTCTAAAAAGTCCGTGCAACGTATATAAAATGCATGTGTTCGCTAATGTTACCCTAACCCTCGACGAGCCCATATGTCGCCCTATATTAATAAATACGGTATAGTGAACACATCATCTAGTAGTCTACATTTTGCTACCCTTCTTGTTGGTGTTATAAACATCAAGTACCTGAATATTTCCATGAAAAGCTGTTTCTCTGATCGCCCTATTCGTCTTGCTTCTCGTTTGACACGTTCACGTTTTACATCGACTGCATTTCGTGGTAGTTTCCATTACGCCGCCAATAAGTGCGGGAACTAATTACCACCTCCTACTAAAAATTGAAGGGCTATTGAAGCTCTGTGTTCTCTTTTAAAAAGCTTCTAAAAGCTTATTTATTACATTTACAAAGTGGTATATAAAAGGTCAAATATAGGATTCTAAAATAGGATTATTTATGATTTCTTCATTGCCCATGTAGTTCTGATAGTGTTTCTGGTGTTTATAGATAAAAGAGCTATAAGACCACACCTTATTAAGCCACATATAGTAATATAGTTTAAATAATACTTATATTCCTAAATAGATATATTAACTAATTTAATTTTCTGATTGCTTTCTATTGATGCCTGCTACTCGATTGCCACTGCACACGCGCAGGGGTCACGAAGATAAGACTTGCAGTAGTGACCACTCCTACAATTTGTGTTGAGTGACAAATTTTTTTGACGATTGCATAAGATTGTTACATTAAACTTAATGTATTACCACTTATGTATACGTACATCACTTTTACTCTTTCTTTATTTTTTCTTGTTTTATGATTTAAAAAATAAACAACTACAATTACATGGTCTTGGCATATATAGAACATACAAGTTGTTGTTGAAAAACAGAAAGATCACCGCCAAGTAGCGATTGGAGTCCCGGAGTATAAGTCGGCTCGTTGTCGTTCAGCCATTGGACAGCACTGCTGCATTGTAGCCTCCTCTCTAGATTTCCACAATATACGGTTTTAGGTCGCCAGTTACCAAAGATGGCTTGCGAGCCCGATCAGGTCATCAGTCCACCTAGTAGGAGGCCGTCCAATGCTACGATACCCAGTTTGTGTTCGACTCTAAAAATTTCCTTCTCCTGTTATCGGTTCTATGAGTGATGTGATTTACCCATTCTACTTTAACTTACTTATTCTATGCCGGTTAGTCTTGTTTTTTTAGGTTCCGTCGTTTCACATTTTACCCTACTGAAAAATCCCTAGCATGCACGGACACCTCAATAGAATTTCTAAAAAACTAGGTCTGAAAATAACATTCACAATACGAAAATCATGAACAGTGCCCATGTTGTACTGACTCCAGTTGAAAAATCTCCAATCGAAATTGTAAACACAGATGTCTACTTGGGGTATGGTGGGTGATGATGTGGATCCAACTTCGATGAAGAGGTTACACGAAGAGTTCGGTTCGACTGGGCATATTTAGGAAAATTACGAGGCATCTAAGTCTAATGTATCTCTGTATCTGAAATCGAAAGAGCAAAGGTCTACAAAACCCTAAAATTTGTTTTACAAACTCATGCTAGGTTTTTCCCTACGAGACGGTTCGCTGAATACATGCGAGTAATGGGAACAATATTCCTCGTGTGTACTGTAATTAGGCTGTTAATCTGTTTAAACTGATATTGACTTAGTGGCAAATATTTTTCTATTCTACTCATATACTAAATTTCATGAATAAAATAGAGTATTTTTAATGATATCTTAATAGTGTATTGCAGACTTGAGCCTTGCGTTGAAATGTGCTGATAAACATAGATTTGCGACAATTGACCGGCGTTGCAATCTTAAATCTATAACTTCATATGAAAATATGATAACCCAATTTCAGAAGGAAGTTGTGAGTCTAAAATTTTAGTACAATAATAATATTTTATTTAAAAAACTTGGGTAAAATGGACGTCCTTCGTCCACTCGACCAAACTTAGCGCGCTGCCGTGCAATGATTCATTGATTTCTTAGCAATGGTTTTTCGTATGTACGTATGTAATGCCTAAACATCAATTTAAATCTTGGACTCCGAACCATTTTAGTGCGTTGTGTCATTGGATGGGTTAAGCCTACTTTGAGGACAACTGTAATTTAGTCGGTCTCATAATATTTCCAAAAACTGTGAATTGTTGCGTAATTATCAGTCTTATTAATAACGGCATCCTCATTTTTTAATTCGACGGTTACCGAAATGTCAGATGAGTGAGGGTTAGTGTTGAAAGAAAGGGCTACAATTTAACAGAGCCCTCTTTTTGCAAATGAAGTTCAAAATTAGATTCATTTTTTTTTCGGTAACCATAAACTTGTTGAATGAAAATGAAAAGAAAGAAAAAAGTTAATAATTGCTATAACTAGTTAACGTCTCCGTTAAATCATTAATAGTATTATCTAAATGCTTTTGTCATATAATCTCTTTGAAAAAATTTCAAAATTATAATCCAATTAATTAGGATCCTTTACAAAATCACAATTACAATTAATACTTTTTTATATATCACACTATAGAAGGGGTAATTTACGGCCATAGTGAAATCGTATTGCTACAATAAACACGACATGGTTGAAATGCTCTGTTTTTCGACGAATTGAAATTCAGCATTTCGTACAAAACAGTGTATTAGTCAACTGTTGTGTCGTTTGCAGTCACGTAAGACACGTGTCACTCTTAGCATAGATAAATTAAGCGTGCGATGTATATTTTTCAAAAACACCAGCATTGGTCACGCACGGGTTGACTAAGCGACCCCATTTTAAAATATCTTAGTCAGACAATTTAATCTAGATCTCAATCAATGATGACCATGTAAATACTCGGTATCGTTATAAAGATACAGAGAAACATCTTAATATGCAACCACTACAATCTGCATTGTCAGAAGTTTTGACAAAAGTGCTTAAAATGCAGGCGCTAAACTTCTTTGCGTTACACGTTGCAGTACTTGAATCTTGATGGTGACTAGTGGGAGTTGTGAATCCTAAGAAATAAAATTAGTCAAAGAGAATAAATTTGTCATAAGGCGTTTCTGGCTTTAACCTCGTTAACCAAAAATATTTTTTTACTGATATTTCGGATTCAACTAGCTTATGACTCGTTCATATACGATTTTATCACATTCATGTTTTGTATTTATATTTATACTACTATATAAAGTAAGTTCCATTTGTACATGCGTTTATGATTTACAAATTTAAGTGTTTTCGAATCAGAAATTACCGATTGTGTAACCAAATACGAGCAAAGATGCTTTCTTCTAATTTACAATGTAGTTCCTTGAAAGAGCAATGCACTTTATACATTTTCCATGAAATTGAATGAAATCAAAAACATCTATATTCCGTTGGAAAAGGAAGAGACGTTAAGCAATTTAAAAATAACCCTTAGGTTTTTTATCAAAATTCGAGTTTCCTGCTCCCATAATTTCCCCATCTGATAAAAATTGTCTTTTCTTTACATTTTTTTTCAAATATTTAATCTATGCATTTGATAAAAACATCAACGAACCGTGTCTGTACATTAAATATTTTTTCAAGAAAGCAGTTTATACACGTTATATTTATGCTATTGAGGCCATATAATTGTCTTCATAATTTTAGCCTTTATCGATCTGCTGTCTGTGCTTTTAAGCACGATAATCTCAGAAATAGCTTGACTTTTGCGATTTGAATTCGCATTCAGATAGCTTGCCACAATATATCAGTAAAAATTGCTTTTTACTGATATATTGTGGCAAGCTATCTGTAACATTTGTTTCATTATAATCGGTTCACAAATGAAAACAAGTGTGCTAATCTTCTATTCAAGTGCACTATATCGATCAGTGGCGATCCCAGGAATTTGAGTCAAGGTAGGCATAAAACAGTTAAATCGTATATAGGCTTCACATATTTTTTATATTATACAAAAAAAGAACTTACCCCATGAAAGCGTTCCGCCATAGGTTATCCTTGAGCCTTCTTTGGCCAGATCAGATATCGAAGTAAGAAAAAATTTACCCGATGAAGTTGCGTTCTACCGCAAGTCGTCATCGTCGAAGAGACTTCATTGGTCACATTAGATATCCTGGTAAACGATTGAATTAATTACCAAGTACATTCAAATCAACAACCAAATGACCAAAGTGGCCATTTAAGAGCCCATAATATCACTCTGCTATCATTTTCCTGTATAACTAAGTAAAATATGTAACAATATGGAAATTTTAACTGCAAATGTTGCTTTATAATTAACTATATATTATTCATATGTCAAATCCTTCTATCTTTTTTTTAAATGCATTTTCAAGACGTTGTCATAAAAGGTTGCCGAACGTATTAAATCGGCCAACAGTCCTTTTTCAATGGAAATCATCGACAGTCCGGTCAGCGGTTGCTGTCCCTGCGCATTGCGTAAACAAGTATGTGGGCGGCAGAGGCACTAGTTGCGGGAACAGTGACGACCGACTTCGCCAGTCGTAAAACTTGGGGAAAAATTGTCTGTAAATTATTGACATACAAATGTTCTATTATTTTATATACATTGAGATTTCGAAATTTAGACCATTTTTATATGCATTTTAACTCGTTTCTCAAACTATCCAAATCAGAATTGAGAGCACTATAAGCATTTACAAACAGACTATCAGGGAAAGAGGTACTGGATCTACTAAAATGTTCATAAGAGAGTAATTCAAATACCTTTAAATCTTTTAAATTAAATTTAAATAAAATAATGAGTTAATCTTTTCATGCTACCGTGAAAAAAAATTCAATATTCTCTTAATAATACTAAAAAAGCTCTTAGTTTCGCTGATGCATTGACATGATTTAGAAAGAATCATATTTAAAATATGAGCAGAACACCTAACGAAATGGGCTAAAGGACAGTGTTCTTTAAATTTAGCTTGGACATCGTTTATCTCAGAAGTCATAACTGCCATTACATCATATGTTTGAGCTATTATTTTGGAAAAACATTCATATTCTTCTAGGACATTCGAAAATGCTGAACTCAATGAAATAGCTGTGCGATCCAAACCGACATCCATGTATTTTATAAATCGGCCAACTACTTTAAAACCTACAAAATATTGCTATTTAACTACGAGCTGTTCCCTACCATTGACTTCCGACAATTCATCAACAATAATCGCCATAAAATCAATATCCATTATTTGTTTTTTAATTGTGCTCTGTATCAGTAAGGCAACATTTGAAATTAAATCATTTTGAACTTTAATGCATCAGGCCGTAAAAACCTGAGTGAAAGTTTCTAAATGACTTTCCAAATTACCATTGTATTTTGACAACAAATCTACCATTTCTAAATAATTTCCTCTGTTTAACGAAGAAATAGTTTCATCATGTCCCCGAGAAGGTAGTTCTTGTTTAACTAAAAAGCATATTACATCGATTAAACGTTGAAAAATATTACGATTTTTATCTACTTTTGAATTGTGTTTCTTAATGGCTAATTTATTTTAGGTATTTAAAATTTTAGGCCGGTTAGCAGAATTTGTATTTTTTCTGTATAAGGAAACTGATTAAATGCGTTTAGGCTACTGTTTGTAATAGGCAAAACATTTTCGTCACAAATTTCACAACTGTAACTAAACATTTTTACTACTTGCACGACAAATAATATAAAAGTATGAAAATTGTTGTGTTTATAAAAATAATAGCGCCATGACTGTTAAAAATGGTAATAACGTATAGAAGTGTTAATTATAAAATGCTATTTAAAATCACAAAAGCGTTCAGATTGCAACACAATTTAATTCTGTCGGTTTCTCTATCTAGGCAGAATATTAAATTGCGTTTGTGTGCTGATATGTTTTTAATGCATACAAAACGATTTTTTGTGTATGCGTTATATTCGTGTATAGCAGTGTGTGTAATTTATGGCCAAAATAACGTGCCTCTGACGCTTAACTGCGCCACCGTACGGAGATTATTAAATAACTTTAGTATATCGTATTACTTATGAAATACTAAAGATATTCATTCATATTTATAGAGGATGCCCTATCAAATAATTTGTTATTGTTATTTATTTTCATATTTTTTTATGTAATGAAATGATTTAATTTTTTAACATTATACGAAGGTAGACAAAGGCTTTTTGCTTTATCTGTGTATTCGCCACCGATATCGATATAAATTATGACAGATATACGAAAATTTAATTTTTTTGTGAGCAATTACCATTGATGTATTTATTGATATGCCAATGATATTTACCAACAAGTTTAAATAAACGTATTTTTAACGAATTGTTAATGTTCAGTATTAACTGGTAATAACGATAGGAATTATATTGTCGCTGTTTTGAAATGTAATTTTGTACAGCATACAATATATAGTGGACAAATAAAATGTATAAAAAACAACAATAATCAATGTAAATCGAGTTTTATTGTATAAATTCATATAAATTGAGTTTTAGAGAAGTTTACATCCTTATATAAAACTCAACATCTTTCTGGTCATTTATGTCCTTTTCACGCGAGAACCACTAATCCTATGTACATGCTTTTGATTTAATTCATAACTATGATATCTGGCTAAGTTGTAGAATATATTTTGGTGGATAAAATAACGTACGAAATATGCAGTGACACTAATTGTAAATGAACTTGGAAGAGAGACGCTTTTGGAGTCCTTAAACGGCTTACGCAGACTAAACCTTAAGAGATTTAGGACATTAATGTGCTATGTAATTGTAGATCTTTAAAACGCCTACAAAAAAGGTGGCAATAGCATAGTCTGTCTATCTTTTAAGAATGATCTATAACAAGCACTTTTGTCTCTGAAATGACAACCCGCTGTCGGTGTGCTCGGGCGGCGGAGAAACGACTTACGTTCATTAAAAAAACGAGAATGTTGTATACAAAGAAGCCTTGATTAAATAAAATATATTTTTTCTAGTTAAAAAACCAAAAATACACCGAGTATCTGAAATATCTGAAAGTATGTTTAAATAAAAAATATTTGTCTTGTTATTACTTATTCATAATAACGTGGCCGAGTAAAATTTTACTTTGTTTATATAAAAAAAAAAACCTGAACAATTCTATACTCCACGCGAGTGGAGCCACGGGTACTGTTAGTACAAAATAATCATTAAATCTCGGGCATAGGGTGGGTAGTTTTATAAAACTGTTTCTCCTTATGGCTCGAAGTATTGTTTAATGTGCAAGTCCAGACTCATTGCCATGCAAAATGTATATTCTTTCACTGAGTTTACACCTTTTTTCTTAATTAACTCTCGTATTTGACACAAAAAATTAAAATCGTACTTTTTTTCTAAAATACACAACATCCCAAAATACAACCGTAAATTTCCATTGTAATATTTTTGTTCACTTTTGTCACCCCCTTCTCGTTCACACCCACTACAGAAGCTAGTTCTTATCGTAGGTTATTTTCTAGGAATAATATCTATCTATTTACCTCTATATTTGTAAAACAATATCGCTCCATGTAAAAAACAAAGAAATCGACATTCTAAGGAACATGAGTTTGGACATGTCTAAATACCGAATTATTTCGGTTCAACGTATATGGTGGCCACATTTCCAGCGGTATTCCACTGTTCGATTCGCGGGACTCCCAAAATTAATTTCGCCACTTTCGCCACTTTACCATCGGTGACGCCCGTAACTGGTCGCGCCCCGCGAGGTCCGTCTTCGAAACTCCCATGACCTCGTTCAAACTGTCTCCACCTAAACTTTATTATGAAACTAAGAGGGCACAGAGAATTACCTTTGGTACACATTGTCTGATCTGCATTGGCGTATTACCCTCTTCACAGAGAAGTTTATTGACTGCTCGTCGATATGTTCAAAACTAATGGACGTCAATGAGGAATAAAATATAACAAACAAATGAATGCTAAGATTTTGAAGAAGAGGTTGCGTAACCTGCATCATTTCAGTTTTACATATGGACAAAAGAAATTAATTTTCAGCCTACCTCTTGTCCGCCATAACGAGAATTTTCAAATAAATCAATGTCGACCTTATAATATTTCAAGATTAACTAATGGCTTGATCATTTACCAAATTTAATTTAACAATTTCGAAGCAATGGTAGAACGCGAATATACCTTATCGGACTGTTAAAATGCATATAATTCACTATCCTAATTTGGCATTCATTTGATATAAAATATCATAAACATAATCTATTCGTATCTATTCGAAATTTCTTATTAGGTTTTAAATTCTTTATCATTGTAAGGCTTGTTTTCAATATAAAGTAGCCAGATATCATGAATCTACCAAACGAATTTGATTTTTGGGATTAATTTTTAGGATTTATTTACATATTAAATTAATGGTTTTGTTATAGGAAATACAAATATATTTTTTATAATTTTCAAATCTTACAATCAAATTAAATCAAAATAAGATACTAAAGAAAATGTATGAAAACAATATATGAAATCACTGAACTTGAAACTTAAGATTTGCTACGGAATTATGGGCCTCATTTATGTATACAGGAGATTCTAAACGAAACTCCTAAGTATTTAAATGTCTATAGTAACCGCAGAATAGTAGCAAAAATAAAATGTGTCACATCACTTCACAGAAGATTAAAACGATGATTTACGAGTATGGTACGGAACACTCCTCACGCGAGCCCGAATCGCACTTGCCTCATAAAATAACCGCGCGTTTTAGACGTTTCAACGGGGCATTACTAAGATGTGTAGGTTCTATCCACATCTTGCACACCCGCAGAATGCGTCGTTACCTTCTCAGGCTCCAAACCACATATGAATATCGGTGCGTCGAGTATTCTACCGTTAGAACCGTCTCCAGAATTTCAATCTAGTAAAACACGATCACTGGGAAGCGAAACGTCAGCGAGCAGAAGCAATTTAGGACTTAAAGTGTGACGTCAGTCAAACTGTCAGACAGACAAGACGTCGGGGCGCTCGGGACGTCCCGCGTTTGCTGTACTTCGCTGTACACGAGTTTGCGTTCTGCAAGTCCCAAGGTCTTGTTTGATTTCAATTATTCATGTTCAGCAATGTGTT
This sequence comes from Eumeta japonica, assembly GCA_005406025.1. Classification (NCBI taxonomy): domain Eukaryota; kingdom Metazoa; phylum Arthropoda; class Insecta; order Lepidoptera; family Psychidae; genus Eumeta; species Eumeta japonica. Next base: position 233,179 of record BGZK01000257.1, read on the forward strand.
CGTGTTATTATTTTAATTACTTTAAGTGAACAATTCTTGTATATATATATTAAGTAAATTTATGTCGGTATTTGGGAAACGCTCTTAACGATTTCATTGTCGATTTCTACTTTGATAAAGATTTGCTTGTCAAGTTTATCTATAAAGGTGGTCTCCCTGAAAAAACGAAAAAAGAAACTTAGTTTTTAAACGTTGCTTTATTTAGCGCCATTTCAGAGAATTTTTCAATAACTAAATTATTGCTACGTTATTGGTTTTCAACAATAGCTCTTTCATTTCACATGGCGCGACACGACATAAACTATATAGATGGCACTATATAAATAAAATATATAGGTACATTTTACATATTATTGTATTGTGCATCTAAATATTTATTGTTGAAAATGATATACCTTTTCCAAGAGAAGTTATCATAATTCCCCGGGAAACACGAGAGACGCCGAGCGAAGCGCGGTTACCAGGTGCTGTTAAGTAAATTGAGATGAAATTTAAGTCCGATGCTACTAATTATTCAATAACGGAAATTAAGGTGTTTTACGGCCCTTTTTTAAAACGGTAACAAAAATCGTTACACTTTTAATTTTAACCCTACAACCGCATGAAAAAGGACCTAAGATAATTTTCACCATGCTCTTTCCTCTAATTTATGCTAAGAGTGCGTAAAATTTGACAAAACCTAATTGCGACTTTTAATTCTTACTTTCAATCAAGGTGTAGCAGATGCTGTATAGCAAAAAAATATACAGAAAATCCGTTTTTGTCAAAAGCGTATTACAAAGTCATAAACATATAAAAATAGTAGAAATACAATCCTAAAGCGGGTGTTTCCATTCATTAATAATTTTTGCGATTTCTTCAAAAGCGGTCAAACCGTTATTAAGTTGTAAAAAAACATACAGACAGACAAACCGCAACTTACGATTTCTATGCTGATACTAATTTTCATCGCGATCAATTCAACCGTTCTTAATTTCCGTAGTACAAAGTCTGTATATATGTTACATACAGACAGACAAAAATTAGCATATTTGTACAATCACATGTTTTAAACTGAACGCCAATTTTCATCGAGATCGGTGAAACGGTTCTTAAGTTATGATAGAACATACAGGTAGACAGACACACAGCCTAACATTTACGCAATCACGTGTTCTGATTGTACATTATATTTATTAAGATAGTCCAGCGGTTTTTAAGCTATAAAAGAAGATACAGGCAAACCGAAATACAAACATACAGACAGACAAACAGTACTCAATCATTTGCTCAATAACATTCTTTGATTGTACACCAATTTTCATCAAGATTAGTTGAACTGTTCTTAAGTTAAAAAAATATATACATACAAACATACAGTAGCTTGTCATGTGCGGAATTGCATGTTATTACTGTACAACAGTTTTCATCACGATCGGTCAAGCCGTTCTTGAGTTATAAAGGACATACAGACAGACAGACATAGATTTAAAAAATATCAGAATTCGAGTCAGTTAGTGATAAAATGAATATCAATCACAAAATTTTCAAACGAATTGAATGTACAGACAGACACTATAAATTTATATAGCTTTTTACAGCGTAACCGGACGCATTGCGAGCTGTAAGCGTTTAACTCGAGCCGCAAAGGGCTTTTACGCATCTAACGAAAGGGTCGGCAAGGAATTCCAATAAAAATATTTAGCATACTAAATGCGTGGCATATCAAAGAAAAGCTAAAATTTAGGAACACGCAACCGATGCCCTTACTGGCGCGATTGATCGATGTTAAGGAAGCAAGAGAGTACGGAAAGGTCATCCCAAATAAGGATCTGTGTCTCGGCTTACTTTTGAAAAATAGGCATAAGCTTGTAAACAAATGTTCATTTATTTAAAATAAGAATAATAGATGTGAAATGGTTTATTATAAAGTATTTAAAATAACAGCTAAACGAAAAAAAAAAGGATGGCCGTCACTGGACGCCCGACAGATGTGAAACATCTATGTTAATATTAGGTTTATAATGTGTAAAAATCTATAACTAAAGATTTTTAGTTATAGATTTGAGTTTGAGTCGGTAGATTATGTTCCGTGAGGCAAACGTTGTGGACAGGTATTAAACGTTTCACTTCAGCCTGCACTTATTGACTTTTTGTTTCTTTTTGGTCACCGTATAGCACTATCACTCATATTTCGATTTGATAATATTATAACTAATTCGAAATCTTTAAACGCTTTAAAAACAATTATATTGTAAACAACAATACGACGCGTGTATACAAATAGTATATGTGTCAAGTAGGTATACTATAGTCGAATAGAAACAGGAACGCAGCTCACACAGAGAAGTATGAAAGTGTATGTATACGCACATACACATAAACGAGTAGGGAGCGGCCGCGTAGTGGGGGGCGTGACGGCATGGCTAATCTGTCACGGCATTCGCGTCGATTTTACTGCCAAGGCGCGCCAATAGACGTTTCATATCAAAAATATAATTTATGCTATACATATTTTTTTGTATATACGTCTTACATAATAAAATAAAAACGCAAGACGCATATCAGGAAACAAAAACTTAATCTGTTACGGAATTGCCGTTTTATTTCTTTAGTGTATACGGCATAAGTATATGTATTTAGTTCACTTCTTTGGGGAAAAATTTTATTTAGTGTGGCTGTAGGTTTCTTATTTCTTCGACACTAACGCACGTTTACTACACGAGTGTTAGAAAGAGACGAAAAGACGTAGAGAGAGAAAGAGAGAGAGAGAGAAGAGAGAGTCCCTGAAACTTGAATAAAGAACGCATAACTCTCTTCCTCTATGTGACGATTTGAACTACGTGCTAACTCCCGGAAGCGGCGTTAAGAAACTTCATTCAAATAAATGACTACAAGTAAATCTTTATCACTTTATTTATCCACATTTGGTATAAGACGTAAATACTGAATTACGTCAACGCCCAGCGAATTATAGAACAACCAAAGTACTGTATCTACTAGCACTGCATTTTTGTACCGAGCCTGAAAAAAGGTAGACGTCCAGTCTGAAATTCGACGTGAAGCGGCATCCCAATAACAATGAATCCCGGTGTGTAGACGCTTAACAGAGCCGTGAGAGGGTCGCGTAATGGCCACCCTCCCTAAAGTTCTCGCCGCCTCCTCGCGGGGGCAGCGAGAGGTCGCGCCCTCGCGCACGGCCGAGGTGTGACGGACGTGTCTCGTGTTATGAGTTTCTGTTTCGTAATTTCTTTCATGATACAAAAGAAAACTTTTCAGGGTGCACGCTATGAAGATAGAGTTTAATATCAGTGTGTTCGTTTATCGTTAGCTTTTCTCCGGTAGTCGTAACACGCAAAAATCTAAAAAAAATGTCTGTGCCTCATCACGTAAGTACACGGTTGAAGTGATACTTCGACAAACATTTATGGTTTTATATTGACGCTATGAATATTTAATTATCATATTAAAGGTGAAAATAGATTTATATGGCGACAGAATATTCATAACCATAGAGGTAAACATCTATAAACTAAGAGAAGATTTTTGATTATGCTCATGTCTAAGCGGTATAAGGGACATCACATCACCAATGATAAATTAAACAAGCTCAAGGTGGGGTATGTGCTAATGAACTGCCAGAAGACTTTGAGAAGTAGCAGACATATGCATAATGTCACTAAGGTAACATCTGGGTACCTGGCACACCTAGTTACATTAACTCCTTCCTATTCGGAGCTCTGTGGGGTAAGACCACTATTTCTCATGGTACCCGCGAGAACAAAATCTAAAATCAAAATAAATAATATCTTTATTTCGTACGTATTAAAATTACACTTGAAATACGTCATTAATAAATTCATTTCGACATTACCGCCCATTCTAAATGCTGATTCACCGAGAGAAGAATGGCCAAGAAACTCGAGGCTTGCTCTTTTTCACTCATTCGTACAAAGTATTCAGTAATTAATAATCTAGTCGACATTTAGAAATAGTATGAATAAGCCTAATAGCCGAGCAGTTCAATCCCATGGGTTTTTTCATTAAGATATTCAGACATGGTATAATGGCCCATGCAGTAAAATTTTCTTTTTAACCTAACGTTAAAATTCATGAAATGGAAAATTTTGAATTTCAGGCAGGATCTTATTAGAAAGGCACACACATTGCCCCTTAAATGTTTTGTTAACTTTGCTTAGACGGGTTTTATGAGCAGCAAGATCGTTCTTATGTCTAGTGTCAATGTTGTGGATGTCGCTCCTTCTTTGGAGCGATTCTATACGTCTCTTGACATATGCCAGGTTTTCGTATCATAATATGTATTGCAACGCTAAAGTATAAATAGCCAAAATATAAGCAAAAAAGTGTGTGGGTGTATTAGTGTACACACGTAAGAAGTAAAACTTCTCTATGACATCATTTTTCTAAAAACTGATTTGAATTATTATTGTTTTTTTTATTTTATTATTACAATTGATTGATGTTTACTAGATTAACAGCCGTATTAATTAATAATTGCTAGTTTTAATAAAATTATTTACACTCACTGATATTTACAATCAAAACTAAGGTTTAACCTGAAATAACCTTAAAAAAATAAATACCGTAATCACATCCACGTGTTGAATGTATTAGAAAAAGGTTTAATTACTTACTTCTGTTAGAAATCCACTGGAATTAGAATAAATATCTTTATTCTTTTGCCAATAACTTTATAAAATTTTTTCGCTAATCACCTAATTGAAATATTATTTTCTCACTGAGTTTCAGAAATAGAAATGTTCAGAGTTTCATGTAGGAGAACTTGGTAATGGTATATGTACCCAGAAGGGTGATAGGTAAAACCTTTCAATTTGCGATGTTATAAAGGGCCATATAGAATTGTAGGAAAATTATCGAACGCTACATATAAAATCGAGTCACTCAATGAAAGAATGTGAGATATAGTTCATGTATGTCGGTTGAAAAGGTTTCAACTTAGATAATAGGAAAATGTAATATATACAAACTGTAAATAGATCTAGGGTGTTGACAGAAAGTATATGTGACAGGTGGTCTTAGTAACAATTATGTTTATGCCACGATGACATTAATAACATTGAATAAATATGGTGCGTAACGGAAAAATGTTACCCAGCAATAAAGATGGCGCGTAACAGAAAAACGTTACATTGCTATAAAATTTCTCCCATACGCCGATAATGAAGTTTCACTTCAAAAAAAAAGAAAAAAAAACGAAATATGCAATATGACGAAGAGATGTTTTGAAAACATTAGAATATTCATATAACATTCGTTTTGTTTTACTATAAAACAAAAAAAAATGTATGAGATTATAACTGTTGTTTATCGATGTAGGCACTATATAGTAAACACTAATATTTCTATAATGTAAAATTATAGAATTAATATTTAAGACTCTCTGCAGAGGCGCTACCGACTCACATATTCCGAAAATTTCCTTTGGAGATCACTCACAATCAAGCTTCTACTATATTTCCAATGAAAAATAAAATGGGATAATATTTACCATGAAAAAAAAACCTGATAAACAGACTAATAAACGAGCGAGCATACATGTGACAGCTTTCAGTGTATGGATTTTCCATTTTTCGATAATGCTGCACACAAAATTATCTTAGAACGCGTCTCGCCCGAGAGTGTATTGAAATTGGGCGTGTCTTATCGAGTATCGGAGTCACGTAATATGTCTAGCTCTCGTTAACGGTCTAGACGCACTGAATATTGAGGCCTAAGCTCACCGCATTCTGGTGCCGGCCGGATCTCGGATACGTGTTACATAAGTCGGCTCATCCGCCGGCGTATAGATTAAAGCGGGCAGCGCGCTTTAACTAGCGCGATCAACGCTATCATTTTTAAGGTTCCGAGCCAAAATGTCAAGAACGGAACCTTTATAGTGTCATCATGTTCGTCCGTCCGTATGACACAGGCATTTTATTTAAAAACTACAATACGTATATTGATGAAATGTACAGTGTAGGTGTCTTGTGTAAACCGCTACTTAGTTTGGTGGTTAAATAGCAAAAATAGATATTTCTAGGGACGGCACTTCATACATGTAAAATTCAAATTCAAATTTATTTATTACCAGTAAAACAATTACAGATATCCCGAAAAGTATACAGAGTAGATTACATGTATAAAAAACAAGAATATCTGTCCCATAGAGATGATTTCCATCTGTACATAGGACTGGCATAATATATCCAACATTGCTTATACTATAAATTAATTACTATAATATCATAACTTAAAAACTACAAAAACCCAAACCTACGAAACTACAGAAACTCACTACTCAATATCAAAGTTTTTATCCACTTAGTCAGTTTTATCTTAATGGATTTTTACTAGCTAACATTTTTAGACTATTTGTTCATTATAATATTTAACTGCAACATAACTGGTACTCTTCGACGATATAGTCTCTTTCTCTTTGGTAATGAAATTGATTTATTTCTAGTATTTACCATTATATTGCTATATTTATTCTTACATTGGTCGTAGTGCAGCATGAACTAATTATGATGATTTTTTAACTTCTAAAACAGACTCACTGCTAATTTTTTTAATTAACTTATTTTAAATTCGGACTAGTGAATTTAACGCATTGCTATACGCACCTCCCCAAGCATTTATACCATAATTAATTACACTTTCAGCTAAGGCCTGATAAATTATTCTCAAAGTTTTTACATTCATAATTAAACTCAACTTATAAAAAACAAAAACAAAATACTTAATTTTCTTAATCAGTTCTTTTATATGAAAATCCCATTTCATACATGAATCAAGTATTATACCCAGGTATTTACAGAAATTTACTCTATTTAGTTTTTTATTATCTATATATACATCAGAGGCATTAGGAACACTGTCCGAATAGCATCCAAAAGTAATATATGTAGTCTTGTCTATATTTAAGGACAGTTGATTAATACATAGCCATACATTTAATGTTTCCAACCACTTTGTAGTTCTTTCTTGAACTTCATTCCAATTTTTTACCCGAGCAAAGAACTGCCGTATCATCAGCATAAGAAACTATTGACCCGTCAGGGAGCAGTTCAAAGACATCATTTATATAGTATAAAAAGGCAAGGACCAAGAATCGTCCCTTGAGGAACACCAACAGATACCTTCATTTTTGAACTCATTACACCATTAATTTTAACACGTTGAAATCTATTAGACAAGTAGTCCTCCAACAACTCCAGAACAACTCCCCTTATTCCATACGCTTCTAATTTTTCTAACAAAATCGAATGGTTGACTGTGTCAAAAGCCTTTGCTAGGTCCAAGAATGTGACTACCGTAGGAGAATTGTTATCAAGTTTTTTATAAATATGTTCAGTTACAAAACTTATTGCATCACTAGTTCCTCTATTTTTAACGAAACCAAACTGTTTGTCAGATATTAATTTGTGTTTATCGATAAAGCTGATTAATCTTCTATATACCAATTTTCAAAAATTTTAGCTATATTTGATATTAATGATATTGGTCTATAATTTGAGGGCGACCGCCTGTCACCTGATTTAAATATAGGTACAATTTCAGCAGCTTTTAATGCACAAGGCCAAATACCTTTATTCATACATAAATTGAAGATATGTGCTAACGACTCACTAATATTGCCAGCAATAGTTTTAATATTTTACAACTTATTCCATCTACACCACCAGTTTTATTCTTTAACTCAGTAATTATTTTCTCAACTTCTGAAGGATTTGTAGGCACTAGGAAAATGCTGTAGGGTTAAGCTCATAGGTTTTTATAGAGTTTTATTTTTATTTATTTTAGAAGCTAAGATATTTCCCATTACTGAAATATTTAACCAGGCAATCCGCAATTGATTTTTGATCAGTTACTTTAGTTTCCTCCCAAATCAGAGACTCAATATCATTACATTTACTTACATTTTTACCAATCTTATCCTTATTATATTGCCATAACTTTTTTTTATCTTTGCATTCAACTACTTCTTTATTAACAAAAATTTGTTTTGCAGTTTTAATAATAAAATTTTACAATATTTATAATATTCCTTTTTTAAAAGAATATTATTTTTATCCTTTAGCCACATAAGATACAAAAATCCTTCCTTTTGCACGAGGTTATTATGCCACTAGTTACCCAATCACTTCTTGGGAGATTTTTCTTCTGTTTAGGTAATGGTTTCTTGTATGACTTCTCCATGATACTATGTATTTTTCAATAAGAAGATTAACAGCTTCATCCGGAGATTGGTAGTTCAGAATATCACACCAATTTATTTGACCACTATTTCTGTTCAACTTTTGTAGTTTATTACTGGTTTATCTGGTGATTTAAACACTTTTTACACATATTTAACTTTAAAAATAGAGTATAATGGTCTGCGAAAATGTTTGTATATATAAATGACTTAACATCAATAGAATCAGTTTTAACAAACATATTGTCAATGCATGTGCCACTACTATCAATTAAACTCGGTCTTGTAACACAATTAAAGTAAGGAATATAATTATAGTCAAGAAAATTACATGAGATCATTTGAGAAAACATCTGATGATAAAAGATTGATATTAAAATCACCAGCTTTTATATGGTTCTTATCTTTTTTATTATTGATTACATAACTCTTGATAGCTTCAATGAAAATGGCCTTATCAGTATCATGACTCCTATAAATCCCCGTTATTTTCATTACTCCACCTTTTTTTATTTTAACTTCAACTGACAGAAATTTAATGCCATTTATCGATTCTAAATTCACATATTGTCCTGTTAAACACTTTTTGGTATAAATTACAACTCCATCAGCTTTATTAATATGACTATCGTTATAATGTATATTATAGTCATGCATATTGAAAATGTTGGACTTGTTAAACTCAAGTTTCTGTACACACATAATCACTTTCATGCTCTTTATCAGACATTCAAGTTTTTCAAAATTTGCATTTAAACTGACATTAACGTCAACAATAATGAGATCATTTTCACTAAACTGTTTATTTATCTCATCTATTTTATTAAAAGAGATTTCTGAGCTATAGTCTTCAATAAAGTCACTTTTATCATCACTTATAACTTCATTGTCGTTATCCATTTAGAGAAGGTTGTTGTGTGTTCTTTGTCAGGTCACTGTTTTGTCCTGGAATTCTGCCTAAAATTTAGGGATTTTGGGTAATGTAATAAAATCAATAGAGTTTAACAGTTTCTGCAGTTTAAATTTTAAAAATTCACACTGTTCTGTATCATTTGGAAGGTGATTTGTACATTTACTTAGTCCATACTTTTTATTATAATATTCACAGTTAACGCATCTAAGAGTGTGAGACTTGCAAGTAGCTACTTGATGATTTTCAGTGCATTTAAGACACTTGTTCTCGTTTTTACAATTTTTATTGATGTGGTTTAATCGACCACATTTATAGCATAGATTTAAATTTATATCATCTATTACCTTACAACATTGAAAACCAACATAAACTTTGTAACCATTTTGACTATGATGTCATGTATGTCAGATGAAACTTCCAGTATTAGTACGACGAGTTATCTTGTGCTTGTACTCACAAATCGTGAAACCTCCATTTATCATATAAATATTTCTATTTTTAATATCTTCCTCCAGATCATTTAGACTTAGGTCATTTTGTATATCTAGTATTTTATTCTTGGCAAATTAAAAGTTTGTACCTCCACATGATATTCGTTTTTAACTTCTCACTTAATAATACTGTTGTTCTATTAACATCCTCTTTATTTTTGCATCTGATGGCTACATCACCTGACTTCTTAGTTATTATTTTTGATTGGAACAAAGATGTTCCCCAACAGCTGGTCTTGACATTTTTATCAACATTTCGATCATTCCTATCAATAGGCTTGACAATAATATTAGGAATTATTTTACTTGTACCTTTGTTATCAGGTTTAGTTATTTCGGCATAAGTTGGCACTTTAACATTATTTACTGTTTTCTTAATATCAGCAAACTCTTTTAATATTTCATTTTTGTCCATAAGCTCTTTATTTAACTGCTTTAACAAATCATTTTCAACCTTGAGTACAGCCAGTTCATCATTAATTAATGTTTCATCAAGTAACATTGACTCTCTAGTTTTATTCAAAGATATATTTTGCTGGAACTCTTCTTTCAGTTTATCCCTTTCGTATAATTTTGTTTGCGTTATTATTTTGCGTGCATCTTCATTTAATTCAATGTTTTGACAGTCATTTTTTGAAGTTATGCTATCCACGTTATGCGCTGAGCACACTACAAACATTTCACTTATGTATTTTCCTTTTTTTAATCGATTAAAATTGTTCTGATGGTATACACTTTCACATATAACGCAAATAACTATTTTCGGTACCTTCATATTCGAATGACACTTAAAACTTTAGAGCCACTTTCCGGGAGATCAGTCTCTCCCGCCATGTTGTTGCCGTATATCGGCGTGTATCCTTTATCACTTATCTCGGACGGAACTGTTGTGACAATATTCTTCTGTCGTTCTTCGATCGGAATTGAGGATTTGCAGCGGAAGTTACCGAATCACTGGATACACAGAATCTGCTCAATCGCCACCACAGGCTCAGCACGTAAAAGCATCTAAAAAAAGCTGAAATATTTTTTTTTTAGCAAATATCCACCAGTGGCAATGTATTTTAGACATTTGCCTTAAAACGATTTAAGGTTTCTGAACAATTTTGACGTGACAACGTCTTAAATTAGTTACGATGGCTGGGAGTCCTTTATGAAAATGTGTAACGCCTGGTAATTAAACATGATCACCGAACGAGAGAGGGCCTGCCAATGCCTTTGCCCTCTCCCACTCAATCATGTGATCGGTATGCCGCGCAAGTCAGCATCTAGAGAATTAGTGCATAGCTTGCAAAACGTATATTGCAAGTTATTGTATGTATATTTGTATATACATGTATGTATGTGTAAAGGTAAAATAAATTTTATAATATGGAAATTCAGTGAGACTTTGTATACATTAATGTTTTAAATATACCCCTTTGTATAAATAAAATGTTTTAAATTATTGTTACTTATTATTTCATCCTTCTTCCTACTATAATGAATGTGAATATCTACATTAAAATGATTTTACCATTCAAAGTCGTTGTCACAAAACTACCTGTATACCGACTATTATATATAGGCAACTAAATTTTAATCAAGTGAATAATTTAGGTATAATCATTTGAGATTGTAAAAAGTTGTGTCTCCCCTCAATTTTTAAAACCGTAGGGGTTCAAAATATAAAATAATGAAGGTAGGTTAATAAATACATTAATTTCTTGTACATGGTGGGATATACGTTTTTTGAGTATTGCTGAAAATCCAGTTTATCAACAAAAGAACGTAAGTGCCATAAAGATACGCTCTTTTACTGATGCACTTTAGTTTACACTAGTTTAATAGTAATAGTCGACATACATGTTTTTCTAGTTATAGACGGCCAAAGTGTAACAATTTGTTGCCGGAAACATGAAAAAAGTGTAATAATGCACTTTTTTCGTTTGTAGTGCACTTCTTAGTGATAATAGCTTCGGAACCCTACAGCGAGCCCGGTCCGACATGCTCTTAGCCAGTTTTATATTTTCTTCTTCTTCCTCTCGCCGCCAGGGGCCGGGGCCGTCGCGCGCGCGGTCTTATCGGCCACCTCGCCTTCGTCGGCGCACGTCCCGGCGGCCTGCCCGCGGCCCGAACTCATACTTCACAGACAAACGGTTTCGTTCGCATTAGGTTTACCCATTAGGTTCCCAAAAGGTTTTTTTTTCGTTCGTATAATCGAAAAAGGTTTATAGTTAGAAACGGTTCGCAATGAGTTGAGTCATAACTCAACTCATTGCGAATTTAAACATATTTAAATATAATACGTTTTTCTTTCTTATAAATATGGTGATAAAGGAGTGAATATTGCACAAATATATTTCGTTTTAATCGATTTCCTTGTAAACTCAAGAATAAATATAATTATTTTGGTAGAAACGCGGCGTTTACTTTGAGTACGATGTAGAAATCAATTAAAGAAAGTCGAAAATATTAAAAAATTTAGTTAAGTAATGATTTCAGGAATTGTTTTGAATTTTTATCGTTTTTAAATTATTAATTGTTTTATTCATGTTTGTTTTAATGACAGCCTTTTGTAAAGTTCACGACAATCCAATACTTAACTTTCTTTATTAATTATCAAATTTTTGTAAAATAAACAAAATTTTTACTTGTAATATGTGATTATTCCTTCTATTTGATTGAAATGAGCGAAACAGTAATTCAGAAACTATGATGAGGCATGCAGATCAGCCTAAATGCGCTCAAGAGATGAGCTATTGTATGTTTCTATTTTTAATTTGAAGCCACATGCGTCCAATGAAAATTGAATCAGAAACACAACAGAATGTTTAAAAATAAATAAGAAGTTTAATTAAAATGTAAGAATGGATTGGAAGAGCGTGAACTAAAGTTCGGAATCGACATTTAACACTTACAGGATTCTAATAAATGCTTGAAAGATATGTTTATAAAACGGAAAATGTTTATATTTTCGAAACATGCGTTCATAATCTCAATGTAAATTATAGTATTATATATATATATATATCTAATATATAAAATTCTCGTGTCACAGTTTTCGTTGCCATACTCCTCCGAAATGGCTTGACCGATTTTGATGAAATTTTTGTGCTTATCCGGTATCTATGAGAATCGGCCAACATCTATTTTTCATCCCCTAAATGTTAGGTAGTCCACCCTAAATTTTATTTTTATTTTTAGACAAAATTTTAATTTCTCTTTTTCATGATACAACATACAAAAATACATACAATCCTCAATTTTCACCCTTCTACGATCAACCCTTATTTTTAATAGCCATTTTAGTAATTTAATCATTTTTCCTCTCCGGTCGAAAACTGATCAATCGTCATTTAATTAGTTATCCCCGCCAGATGTCTACAGGTGTCACTTCTGACCCAGTAAACAGCAAGGAGTAGGGATGAGAACGAAGCTGGTCCCCTTTCTTTCTCTCCCTACACAGTTGTCGGCCATCATTATTGTTTATGCATCAAGTGTAGTAGTAACGTTGACAATTATTATTTTGCTATCTCAGTGTAACTCTCATATTAACTTTTAATCATTCCTATTTTATCAATAATAATAATTAAATTATCAATTTTGAGTGTATTTTTCACGATTACTTAATCAAGTGATTTTATAACCTCAAAAGTACTCAACACGTGACACGAGCTTTCAATAACAACGGATTTTGTGTTGTAAGTATACTTTTTTTTATTTATATCGAAAATGTTGTTGATCTTATAAAAATGTAATTTTATGAGAACGAAGCCGGTCCCCTTTCTTTCTCCTACACAGTTGTCGGCCATCATTATTGTTTATGCATCAAGTGTAGTAGTAACGTTGACAATTATTATTTTGCTATCTCAGTGTAACTCTCATATTAACTTTTAATCATTCCTATTTTATCAATAATAATAATTAAATTATCAATTTTGAGTGTATTTTCACGATTACTTAATCAAGTGATTTTATAACCTCAAAAGTACTCAACACGTGACACGAGCTTTCAATAACAACGGATTTTGTGTTGTAAGTATACTTTTTATTTATATCGAAAATGTTGTTGATCTTATAAAATGTAATTTTAATTTAATTTCATTAAAAAATGTAATTGAACAATTAAGATTTTCACAGTTTCCAAAAATCAATCATTATGAATCTTTATTTTGAAATGTCAATGGAAATATTGGTTGTATGAAAAAGTATAAGAGACAATGTTTTCATAAAATTTAATTTTTACTTTTGTTTGAAATTTTTTCCATAAAACTTATATTTTGTTATAATTTCATAAATTAATACTAATCATTTCAAAACTGCGGCAAAAATCCTGGCCCTAATTATACTTTTAACATTTTTCATCATTAAATAATTTAATTAATTCTATTTATGTATGTTTTGTACAGTGAGCAATGCCAAGAAAACGCAAAGGGCTGATTTGAGCCGCAGTACAAGCAAAGCTCGAAAGTTGCGAAATAGCAGATCCGAAAGAACAGAAGAACAAATCCAGCAACAAAATACTGATGCACGTGTCAGAATGACGCGATTGCATCAAGAAGAGCCAGAAGATACACGAGATGAACGCAATGAAGTCAGAAGATTAGAACAACGACAATCACGCCGTTTCACAGTCAATAGACGAAGAACAAATGACCAACAACGACAACAGGTACATCGAGCATTTATATCTGATTCATTCCTGCGTCTAGCATTCCAGTATGAGCCCGATATTGAATATTATGCTCATTCAAAAGTGGTAATTGGTGCTATGGACAAGGAATGTCCGCATTGTCATGCTCTGAAATTCAAAAATGAGCCAGCTGGGATGTGTTGCGCGTCAGGAAAAGTGCAACTACCTGAAATTGAAACACCACCTGAACCATTGAACGGCTTACTTATCGGCACGGATCCAGATTCTAACGTGTTCCTGAAGTCAATTCTAAGATTCAATTCATGCTTTCAAATGACATCGTTCGGAGCAACAGAAATAGTTCGAAATACTAATGCAAATGGTCAACAATTCAATTCTACATTCAAAATCAGAGGCCAAGTTTATCATAAAATGGGCTCACTGCTGCCAATGCCAAACGAACCACATAAATTCTTACAAATCTACTTTATGGGCGGCGAGGATTCCGGAAGCGCACTTGCCAATCGCGTGAATGCACGTTGTAATTATAATAACCTTGATTCACTTTATGCCAGGCGCATCGTCAGCGAGCTAGATGCTCTTTTGAACGAGCACAACGAGTTGTTGAAAATATTCAAATCACATATGCACCAATTACAAAGCGATAATCACGCTATCGTCATTAATCCTGATAAAACACCAGCTGGAGAGCATATTCGTAGATTCAATGCACCCGTTGTTGATGATGTTGCTGGAATCATGGTTGGCGATTGTACAGCTGCACGAGAAATTGTGATTCGTAGAAGAAATAATAATCTTCAGTTCATTGCTGACACACATCGTTCATATGACGCTCTCCAATATCCGCTAATATTCTGGAAGGGACAAGACGGATATTGCATAAACATAAAACAACGAGATACCGTATCAGGTACTTCATTGATTATTAATTTGATCATTAATCATTTAACAAAACAATTAAATTATTGAACGTAATAAATTTAAATTATTTTTTATGAACAAATATTACAGGAGCTGAAACAAACAAGAACGTTAGCTCAAAGGATTATTATGCGTACCGATTAATGATTAGACGTGGCCTGGACAACGTCATTTTACGATGTCGTGAGCTTTGTCAACAATTCATGGTCGACATGTACGCGAAGATTGAGAGCGAACGACTACGATACTTACGATATAATCAACAAAAGCTGCGCGCGGAAGAGTACATTCATTTGCGAGACGCTATCAACAACAACGCCGACGTCGCCGAAATTGGTAACCATGTCATTTTACCATCATCGTACGTAGGCAGTCCACGTCATATGCAAGAATATATACAGGATGCTCTGACTTTCGTGCGCGAATATGGACGACCATGTTTATTTATCACGTTCACATGTAATCCAAAATGGCCAGAGATTACATCTTTGCTACTGCCTGGCCAAAATGCAATACATCGCCATGACATTACAGCACGTGTGTTCAGACAAAAGTTGAAGTCTTTAATAAGTTTCATTACTAAATCACATGTATTTGGTCCCACACGTTGCTGGATGTATTCGGTTGAGTGGCAAAAGCGAGGATTACCTCATGCACACATTTTGGTTTGGTTCATCGACAAAATCCGTCCTGAAGAAATCGATAGCATCATTTCTGCGGAAATTCCAGATCCATCCACTGACCAACTGCTGTTTGATATTGTTACAACAAACATGATTCATGGTCCATGTGGTACTCTTAATAGTTCATCGCCTTGCATGGCTGATGGAAAATGTACTAAAAATTTCCTAAAGATTTTACCAATGATACGGTCACAAATGTCGACGGATACCCAATATATCGTCGAAGAAATCCTGAAAATGGCGGACAATCATTTATTAAAAATATCATCAACACAGACATTGATATTGACAATCGTTGGGTGGTGCCATATTCGCCTCTGCTGAGCAAGACATATAATGCTCATATTAATGTTGAGTTCTGCAGTTCTGTGAAGAGCATCAAATACATTTGCAAGTATGTCCATAAAGGCAGTGATATGGCTGTGTTTAGAGTGGAAAATACTAATGTGAATGCTCCTCCAGTGAATAAAAACGATGAAATAACGCTCTACCAAATTGGTCGGTACATCAGCTCCAATGAAGCTGCTTGGCGTATCTTTGGTTTTCCAATTCATGAACGGGATCCAGCAGTTGTTCAGTTAGCCATCCATCTTGAAAACGGTCAGCGTGTATTTTCACGAACGAGACAGCGATTGATCGTGCAATAAATCCACCTAAAACTACACTCACTGCATTTTTGAATTGTGTAATCGTGCGGATGATTTTGGTGCCTTTGCACGAACATTACTCTATTCACAAGTACCACGCTATTTCACATGGACTCAAACAAAACATGGATGCCCCGCAAGCAAGGCTCACCAGTTGCTGCATGTCTCAATTTATTTAAATCAAACGCCTTGGGGCGATTATTTACAGTCAATCCAAGACACACGGAGTGCTTTTATCTTCGACTGTTGTTGGTTAATGTTACTGGCCCATTATCATTTCAAGATATACGTAAAGTGAATGGGCAACAATATCCAACGTATAAAGATGCATGCCTTGCACTCGGCTTGCTGGAAGACGACAACCAGTGGGAATGCATGCTTGCTGAAGCTGCATTGAACTGTACAGCAATACAAATTCGTCTACTATTCGCTATAGTGTTGACTACATGTTTCCCAGCCCGAGCACAGATATTATGGGAAAATCACAAAGATTCAATGACTGATGATATATTGCATCAACATCGTATACGGTGCCACGATCTAACCATAACATTCAGCGACGAAATGTACAATGAAGCATTGATTGCTATTGAGGATCTTTGCATTGTCATTGCCAACTTACCACTTAGTAATTTCGGTATGAATTCGCCAAATCGAACTGCATCTGATTTAATGAATACTGAAATGAATCGTGAACTGCAGTACAGTACTGTAGAAATGGCAGCGATTGTTGCCCGCAATGTCCCACTAATGAATGAGGAACAAAGAACCATTTATGATCGCATTATGCTCGCAGTTTCAGCTGGACAAGGTGGGTTCTTCTTTTTGGATGCACCGGGTGGAACTGGCAAAACATTCGTTATTTCGCTAATTCTTGCTGAAATACGATCAAATAATGGCATCGCATTGGCCGTTGCATCATCGGGCATTGCAGCAACTTTATTGATGGAGGTAGAACAGCTCATTCAGTATTTAAGCTGCCACTAAATATTCAGAATAACCCTGACGCAGTATGCAACATTAAGAAACAATCGTCCATGGCCACTGTGCTGAAACGGTGTAAACTTATTATTTGGGATGAATGTACTATGGCACACAAACATTCACTTGAGGCGTTGAACAGGACATTGAAAGATATTAAAACAGTGACAAACTATTTGGCGGAACTCTGTTGGTCCTTTCAGGTGATTTCAGACAAACACTTCCAGTCATTCCACGTTCAACATACGCTGATGAGATCAACGCTTGCTTAAAATCATCTCCATTGTGGCGTAATGTTGAAAAATTACAGCTAAAATAAATATGCGCGTTCAAATGCTTCAAGATCCATCCGCTGAAACATTTTCAAAACAACTTTTAGATATCGGTGATGGAAAAGTTGCTATAGATGAAACTGGATACGTAAAATTACCGACCGATTTCTGCACAATCGCTGATTCGCAAGATACTCTCATTGAACAAATATTTCCCGATGTACACACACAGTACATAAATCATGAGTGGCTTGCAGAAAGAGCGATTTTAGCGGCAAAAAATGTAGACGTTGACAATTTAAATCTGAAGATACAAATGTTGTTGCCAGGGAACTTGGTATCATATAAATCTATTGATACAGTTTGCGACGACAGCGAAGCAGTAAATTTTCCCACAGAGTTTTGAACTCACTGGATTTGCCAGGCATGCCACCACATAATTTACAATTAAAGGTTGGATCTCCAATTATCTTGCTTCGTAATTTGAACCCGCCCCGGCTGTGCAACGGTACGCGATTAGTCATTCAAAAATTAATGAAAACGTGATCGAAGCCAGGATTTTAAATGGCAAGTTCAGAGGTGAAAATATACTCATACCACGGATTCCTATTATACCTACAGATGTGCCAATTCAATTCAAACGTCTTCAGTTTCCGATTAGATTGGCATTTGCAATGACTATCAACAAATCCCAAGGTCAAACGATGTCTGTTTGTGGATTAGATTTGAGAACACCCTGTTTTTCACACGGACAATTATACGTGGCATGCTCTCGAGTGGGTAAACCATCCAGTTTGTTTGTGTTAGCTAAGGATGGACTAACAAAAAATATTGTTCACGCTATAGCATTAAGAGATTGATATTTTTTAATAGTGTTACTGTCGTAATTGTTTAATTAATGATATATAATTTTAAGGAATAAATTATAATACCTTAAAAATAATGTTTGCCTTTTGTTATTTTTATATTCCCTCATCGTTCACAGCGCTCCATGCTTATTTCACGCATATACCACATTCTTACATACATACAATATACACATTCTAACATACATACATACTTACAATAAGTAAGCTATTTTTTGTCTACACTAGAAATTACTAGGAAATTATTTATATGGCAAAACAACGTTTGCCGGGTCAGCTAGTATATATATATATATATATATATATACATATCGGTTAGACATCAGTAGCTTCTAGCTATTGAATTTATTTTCGTCTCATTTACGTAGTAACGAATAATAAAATAACTAAAAAATAAATATTTCTTTAGTCAACGATACTTTTCGATTGAACGGATTTTAAATGAAAGTGATTTTTATCAAATTTTCATAATTTGACATCGCTTTGTTTCAATACTGTACTGATATTATAATTTGTTGGACTTTGTTATTTCTTATTAACTTTCCTGTTCATCGTCTTCATTATTTTATATTTTTAATTAACCTTGCTTTAGCTGATAGCAATTCCAAATACAACTAATAATTTTAATGGATTCTTGAAAGCGGGAATTATTTTTTTTCAATGGCTATTTTATTAGCCTTATACAGATTGCCAAGGTGGTATTTATGGGCAAAAAAGTGAAAAACCAGTTCCAGTTTCTCATTTTTCAGTTGATAATCATTCCAAGAATTTTAATTACAGTCCCATCATCCTCGTTTTCAAATTTTCTCCAGCTCGTCGGTGATATGGTTGGTTTCCGAGATCTATAAGTTTCTGGATGTATTCACAACTCACCGGAAAATGACAGACTAACGGTAATGTAAACTGCTATACTATGTTTTTGTCCTTACTTCGCCAATGTTTAATATGTAGAAATTTATACTTTTTTTTTTAATTTAGGTAAAAAATTGTCTAAAGGCCAAGTGTATGTAGCTTTAGTCGTGCGAAAACCATATAAGAAATAGGATCATGTGATTTACAATCAAATAAATTATTCAGTGGGTCAAAATCATTACGAAATTTCACTTCATCGTCTAATTGATATTATTTGCAGCAAATAATCAAACAATCCTTATTATAGATACAAATAAATACAAATCATAAAAACAATTCATACACAATAATTTTATTGAACGTGCCTATGCTGTTATCGCTAAAGAGCTCCGATAGTTTGCCCTTAGTTCTGTAGTAAGATTTTATACTAACCTATAGGATTGAATTTCAGTTTCAATAATTGAAGTTCCATTGTTTGCCTTCATACTCAAAGTTCAGTCCACTTAAGCTCGTCCTTGGCTATAATTATTACCTACCTCGTTTTAGGACTTTCCTAAACTTAACGATACCTCAATTCCCTTAGATTTTCCCATTGATTTTGTGGAGTCTCTTGGTGTATTTTTAAAATCCAATACCAAATAAATTAAAATTAAACCATCTTGAAGCTATACTAGTCCAATAAAATGAAGTATATTAGTCCAAAAAAACAATACCATCCAAAATGTAAGCCTGCAGTTCAGAGCGTTAGTTCATTTTAGCATAAATGTGAAAATACACTAATTTATATATATATATATATATATTTATATATATATAAATTAGTGTAATTTTATATATATATATATCCAAAACATAAAAAGATATGAAAAAAGTCTCAACAAAAATTGTAACGATTAAAATTTTCTATAATATTGTCCTGAATTACTTCTGACATATTTGCAATAAAAACTGAGATATTTGCCATAAAAAATTCAAAGTTTAGCACAGCCATATATGGAATATTAAAATAATTATAAAAAATCGAAAAATGGAACATTTCAAATTTTTTTTTAAATTTTAATCGTATCCACAAAGTCTATCAAGTGATCTTGGAAACATAATTTTTTTGTTGCTATTTCATTTAAAATTGATTTCTCAATACACTAACAGGACATGCATATATACACACACTTAAAACCTCATCTTTCTTTTGCAGTCGAAGATGATCAAGGGTTACAAACATACCTGTACGTATGTGAACATATAAATGCATATACATACAGTATACATATGCACACGTGGTCTCAAAAATAATACACAATTTTTTCAAAAGTTTTTTAATTTATCAAGAAGTCAAAAAGAATTAGAATGAACACCATATCAGACATACACAGAACGAGACATCAATAACGTAAGTCAATCACCCTCAGAAACTAAGAAACAAAAACATCTTTTTCACACACACACACACCGTTCTACTCGAATTTAATTATAACCAAAGAAAAACATGACCATAAAGTTATTCTCCGCTCCGCGACTAATATCGTGGGTACATTAGCGCCCACAAGTTTGCTTTTATAGCGCATTCTTCTGTATTGTCACAACGATGTAGGAATCCCATTTTGGATACGACTCTACTGTCTAAAGTTTTTTTTGCCTTTTTCGTTTTTATTTGCACTAAATCAAAAAAAAAGTTAAAGACCTATAATACTATGCTTCTTCTGTCTTCGATTTTATATCTGTTCGGTTCTCTGGAAATGATTTTTTTGCTCATAGGCCGTTTAAAATATACATTTTTTTAATAGCATTTAAAGGGACAAACCGGTGTACGAGCCAGTAGAGAGTTAGTGATCTCGGTTGCCTATTGATACTGGCAACTTTGTAGGAGTTACTAGTACGTTGCCAGCCTTTTAGGAAGGAAGAAGATATTTGATGGAAAGAGGAATGGGCCACAGGAACTTTAGGAAGCAGTAAGATGTCTGACGGAGGGGAGAATTGACCACCCGGAACTCCCACTCATTGAACGAAACGCAAAGCGGAGTTTGCTACTTCACGTTTGTATTCTATGAGTAGAGTGTGGTATCGTATCAGTAAAGTGAAAAACCAAATAATATTGAAATATGTATATGTTGTTTTATATTTAATAAGGTATATATCTATATCAATCCCCTCTTCACCAGATATTCTATAGTATTTCCACCCAAAAAGCCGGTAACGCACTAGCAGCTTCTCTAAGGCTGCGAATGTCCATGGGCGGCAATGACCATCTACTCTTTGATTGTTCGCGAGCTCGTTTCACTGATTTGCCGTTCATAGTATATTTTTTCACATACATAAATTTGATGCTGATTGCATTAATCGACATTAATCGCACTTCACTTAAAACCCTAAAAGAAACATGAATTTATATGAAGAGTACTATTTGGAGAAAAACAACTGCATGTACTTTTCGTAAATCAATATAACATTTACCACATCTATAATATAAACACATTCCTCGTAGTATATCGATCCGAAGGGAGCCTCGCTAAGTTCTTTACTTAGAAACAAAAGAAATCGCGCTATGCGGGTTATGGTATAAGTGACGACTGAATACTCGGAATAGAAAGTTCAAATCAAAGTCGCCGCCAGTCTGAGAGAAAGTTTACGCTTCGCAATGTTTCTCCCTGATCATCCGGCCTTGTTTCGCCTGTTTCAGGGTCTTATGTAAACGAATAGACTACAAATCTTTCGAAACAAAACGAAAACGAATCTGTAACATCAAAGTAATATTAATATTATCGCAGAACCAAATTAAACGTAAAACGTATAAAAAATATAGATTATGAAACTCAAAAACCGTCGCGGTTACGAGATCTATTATTGCATTCATCGACGATTCACCCTCTCAGCCAATTAGATTATTGTAGTTAAGAGTGCATCCATTCAATGACATGTGTCATGAAATGCAGTTCCCTGAATGACCTGCACAACACTAACATTCGCGGTTCTTGTCGCTGAGGAATAGTGACGTGCCATAGAGAAACCAGCAGTTCACACGTTCGCTTACGACGCCGCAGGCATGAGTTCAAATTGCAAATGCGGTTTTGATTGTGTTCTTCTGTGTCATAGGCACATCAAAATATCGATCGTCATTCACCTCTAGGTAGAAACGAAACATCGGAAAACCTTCATCATCATATTCGACAGAACAGATTGTACAGACTTGCCTGACAAACCCTGTACCATGTTGTGGAAGCACTAGGAGTCATGATCGTCTTTTAAATCATAAGTACATTAGGCTTTCCCCAAGCATATTTTGTCAAGAAGCAAATCATGAGCCAAGTATATTTAATACAGTCGCTAGCAGTCACCAACCAGCAGCGGGGCTAGTATGGGAGACTTAAAAAAACAATTTTTCAGTCCAGAAATAAATAGATTATGGGAGGATATGCCTCAACAATGACCTGATATAAAACCTGACAGAGCATTCGTTATAAATGTTATTTATTATGTTTAAATAGAAACTCATGAAAGCCTGAAATTTGAGATTAAATTAGTGGCCAATACTATGATTTTATCACACACAAAAAAGAATTATAAATAAACAGTCGGAGACTGCCGCGGTAAAGCTATTGCATAGCATTTTTTATCAGCTTATGCAATTATAATTGTTTATTTGTTTATGTAGTATTTTTTTTGATATTAATTCAAGTTTTTCATAATTTCCTTCATTAATAAATGCACTTTGTTTATTCATATTTAAAACACTATACACAAATTTCACGCGTATAGAGCTATTCACCATTCACCAGTAACTGCTATTCACCAGCAACTGCTATTCACCAGGAACTGCTATTCACCAGCAACTGCTATTCACCAGCAACTGCTATTCACCAGCAACTACTATTCACTGTTGTGCATAGGTACACCTATGTATACGTATATACCTACATGTATACTTACAAGGCCATGCAAGTGTCGCATTATAAAGATATGATAGATAACTATTCACCTATATACTTTCTCACAAACAGCTGCTTACGTATTCGTCCGATTTCGGAGCAGCTCGTCTCGATCCGTGCGTGCTTCGTACAGTCGTACCATATACATATACGTTAAGCGAACGCTCGTAGGCGGAGTGGGGGTGTTAGGTTTTATTTTCATTACGGAATTTCTTGATTCGGTCGCCGCGCTCAAAGCCCGCGATAAAAGCTATGCAATAGCTTAAAAATATTATTCTTTAAAAAAAAACATGTATGTTCCTATGCAAAAAATTACCTAGATCACATATCATCGATACAATTGTAACAATCATAAGGTCAAACGAAAATTATCTGCTAATTAATCGTGCTACAGGGCTTAAGGTCCATCTTGAATAAAAAAAATGTAGGGTCACAAACATTTTCCTTAGCATTTCAGAATCGGATTAATCCTGTACTACTTGTTTACACATTACAAAAATTATACACATGCAGTGAAATTACTTACGGGCGTGATGCTCTCGACTGTCGAAATTGGAAAACAGGTATGTTATGTTCGGCGGAAGTTTATAACTGTAGCAATAATGGTGTATCTCCTGCTTGCACAGTTGGCTGTGATTGGAAATCGATAGCATTCAATTTGGAATACGGATTTAGGCACCTGAAATACTACACCTGGCCTGAAATTGCTTCTGAAATTTTATTACTTCGGATGCTAATATAGAAAAAGCGGCCAAGCGCGAATTTTAAATCATCCTGCGATGGGTCAGGGATTAAAATTAAAAACCTTTATTAAAAAGCGTGTTCCGTTTAATTTAATTTAACTCAGGACAATAATAATTAGTTACCGTTACCTTCGTAATAAATATCGACGTTGTCTAACGAAATAATAAAAACTTTGTCTATCTCTCTCATACAAAGGGAAAGACAGATAAAGTTTTTTGAGGAATTAATGTTTTTGTATTCCAACGTCCCATTTAATTTATAGAGTACGTAACAGTCGCACATGAATTTTTATAATAATCTGTTCAAACCGATTATCAAATTTTATCTCGCAAGAAAGTATCGGGCATAGCTATTTCCATCTCACATTGTCACCCTTAGCACCAACACTAACGCCCTTCACCAGTACCACCAATACTAAGGGGTGATAGCATCTTGTTAATCTCTAAAGAACCACGTCTGGCATCCCTTTGTCATTACTTAGACTGTTCAAAGCATTTCGTCTTTGAGCATTAAGATACATTGAAATTGAAGATTCCTTGTAATTACATAAATGCTGTCCATCCGAGCTGAGTCCTCTGTGGACTTCATTACCAAAGTCGGAACTTCCTTATCGGACAATTTGTCCCAAGTAGCTGTATTCACCAACAACTTCGGTTGAAGAGTTGTAAGCTATTATTGAAATGGTTACAGCACAAGCATTTGACGTAATCTTAGCATTATCCATTTTCAATTTTTGATCCACATTTTGCGAAATTTCAACACAGTGAGATCATAATCTCTGAGCATGGTCCGCAATTCATTCAGTGATTCTGTCATTATGACTATCGTCATATCGTCAGAAAATCGTAGACGATTAATGTATTCACCGTTGATATTGATGCCATATCGTGCCCAATTCTCAGGAGTCTTCCAATGAAAAAAGAGTCTTCCAATGCTGCAGAGAAAGGCTTCACGAAGACGAGAGATAAGATAAGATAAAAGGGTGGGATAAAGAAATTTGAGGCAGAGAGATGTCATCTGCCGGTTTCACACCTCTATGCGATTGGATCGGTTTTATATTTTCATTCTGCACTTGAACTCACATAGTGACGTGGTTGTGCAAATCTCGGCCCTCTTGATATAGCGATAGTTAGTGTAGCATCTCCGAAGAAATTGTAACAGATTTTGTTTCTCTCCATTTGTCACTCACTCTTACTCGCTCTTTATATCTCTCCCTTATTTCCCTTTTTCTTCGTCCTTTCACTTCATACTTCCCTTTTTTTCTCTTCTTCCCCTTTTCAACGTTGATCTCTTTCACCTATCACTTTCCCTCTCCAAATAATGGATAAAATATGCATAGGCGACAAAATAAAATAAAAATAACGACATTTAAATGGTCAAGTTATAAAGAATATCTGAAGAACCACAGTAACTTATATTTTATGCAAAGTTGAATAAAAATATTTATGAATGAATAAAGAGAGAGATAGATTGACAGTGATTCGTGTTATACGAAACTGCGTGTATTGTTATACCAAATTTCAATAATATTGGGTTAAAAATTGTGAAGTTATAAGAAAAGATGCAGATCATCTATAAATTAGATAAATAAAAATAGCCTATGTCCTTTAACAGAGTTCAGCTATATTCGTGTAATTTATCAAAATCGGTTTAGCAGATTAGTCCTGAAAATGTAACAGACAGGCTACAGACAAATTAGTTTCGCGGTTATTATTTTAGTACGGTCTTACATTCTTTCATTTAACAAAAATAACAACATTTTCATAAATCACTTGCAATCCATTCTTCTACAATCTTGATAGATTAAAACATCTCATACGGTAATCATCATATGAATCTCGACCTCGGAGGCCATATCACAAACACTCGCTTTTTGTTCGCACAAACTAATAAAGTTCTAATAAAGTCATAGCGATTCAACTTCGCGTGTAAACCGGAATTAATTGCAACACTGAGAACATCGCGACAGTCCCGAAAAGGGTTTTAGGGTCGTTACATTAAAGTATAACACCTAACGACGGTCAAACTTTATTTGGCGTTTGAACTTTGCAACTTTCGACCTCGCTCGAATACGGGAGCAGCTTTTAGACTGAGCGAAGCCGTGTAAAATGTTTTGTAAACTTTTGACTCATTTATATGGATTGGCGCTTTAACGAGTTCGCTTACAGCATAATTAATGAATAATGATTTATATCTTCATTGTTTCGTCGCAAATGTTTACTCTATGAACATTTCGTATTTAGTATTATATTATAATTTCGGAACAAATATAAGGGCGTGTGTACATGAAATATCCCTTCTAAAATTATTAACACGAAAGTGAATCTGAAATTTGGACTCTACGTCTGTCTGTAGATATGCGAGTTTTCGTGGATAAATTATATATCCGATTTAGATGAAAATCGGTAAAATGGTAGTTAGACACGGAAGAGGGAACTTTTCATCCTTTATAACAAATAAAAGGCCTTTTAGCGATCGCCGAGATTTTGTAGATACCCACGCTGGGATTATGCACGAGATCTGATGCAGGTCATACAATGAGTGGGTACATCAAAATTGACGGAAGCCCCCTCTATCCGTACTCACAGACGACCACTGATTGACACGCTAGTAAACTGTCACAGAATAACCATTACTAAGTCATTCCCCAAATCGTCACAGACAAGCGTTCAATAACACCAATTTTAGAATATTAATTTAAGCATATAGGTATGATATTCCGAAAATACCTTCTTCGTGTTCATCTATATTCTAAAAGTAAACATTGTGCATAATTTAAAATTTTTAAGCTCAACTGTTTCATTCTTTGTTAAGTCATTTTCTTAATGATTTATTTTTAAGGGAAAGTGCTTATACTTTTATTTCCGAATTACATGCTTTAATGGGTTTTATATATTCCTCATGACGTACTTTTCATTAACAAAATATTGAAGAGTCATTAACTAATAAATGTTACTTTTTTCATATTTAAAACTTCAGTAATATATTAAATGAATAAATTATTGTAGAGATCACAAAATCCGATAACAGCCACCTCAAAGTGTCTCCAATCTGCTCGTGCCTAGCGAGCACACTTCAAAGTTTTCCCACTAAGCCAGCCGCGTCATCCCTCTTATCTAGTAGATGATCTAGAGCGCCGGAGGTTTTTGTTCACGACGTACTACCAGTCCGTCCACATACAACCTACCCTCTTCCATATTTAACATTTGAATACGTCTGCTCGCGTGTCGCAAATTTTTCATTTAATGAGGTGACGTGCCTGATGCCATTCCGTCTAACACGCCCGCCAGAACCTGTTTGATTAATAATGAGAAACTCCACTTAAAAACAGTAAAGTGTCTCGCACTGAATGATAAAACTATATCTGTCTCGGTTTTTAAACTGTTAATTACAATAATTTAGAAAAAAAAATGAAGCAACTATAAATTACTGTGCATATGTTATGACGGATGCTGCAGCACGAGCTGTGAGATTGAAGAAAATTGCATACTGGTGAAATTCAAAAGATTACACAGACGTAATTGTAGATCTAGAAAAAGCTCAAAGATAATTGTGGCGTTAAAGAAACTAAAACTAGTGCTTGCAAGTAAAAGTCTGAAAAGTTTGATTGCCAAATAAAGTATTATAGATTGTACTACGTACAGTTATGTAAAGTTACATACTGGAAATTAAAGAATAAATTAGATAATTCAAAAGAAAAATAGAATAATGACCATACTTTCGACGCAAAATGCATGACAGTCTCAGTGTGTTCAAGGACCTGCTCTTGTAATTGAAAGATACTGTGAATTACTTGGAGCATCTACTTCACTGTGTTCTAATAACGCTCATGTCTATTAAAAACTGTCCACGATTTTGTGTCAAAACTTATATGATGACTACGGAACCCTCCCACTTTCGCAACTCGTGTATACTTAGCCAGCTTTAAAATCGATGTGGATAAAAGCATCAGAAATTATTTCTGATCTTATAATTATTAAATATAACCCTAAATGTGTTTAATATTATCAATAGCTTTGGTTTTACTAAACATTTTATACAAAATGATATACCAAAATAAATTACTCAAAACTAATACAAATTCGTATTGTATTTCAAGTCTTCAATAGAAAATACCGACTCGTTGGCAATCCAACGATGACATACAAAATATTCGATTCATTCGTTCATATTACAAATTCATTCGATTCAAATGAAAAAAGGGCTTTTTATTTATTTGAAGGTTGCGGCGGCGGTCAGCGCCCACTGGCGGAAATTAAAAAAGCATCAGATTGTAAACGCATCACGATACGCCGCATTATTTGATGGATATAAGCGTGCAAAGCCGGCTTGGAATTAACGGAATGGCGGTCGTTAACTGTCATGCGTAAGGTCAATCAGAGAAAATGTTTGAGTTTTTGAATTATGTAACAAGAAGGCGAGCGATGACGTAAAAGTAAATTACGTTAAATAAAATAATCTAGACATTAAATTGTCGGCCCTGAAGTTTACAGTAAATTTAATTAAAATTATCATATTTTATACCTCTCGACAAAAACATAGGATATTAAAAAAAAGGAGAGATAAAACTTATTTTTAAATCATACGTTTGTAAATATTTGATTTGAATGATCACTTATAACACGAAAACCAGAAAGTCTTCCTCTATTATCTTTTTGAACTTATTTTTTACGAGTGCATTAAGAAAATTTCAAGCCAATTCAATTGCTAATTATTCCTTAAGTAAACAATTCTGACTGGAAGACGTGTGGTCAAGTTTCTAAACATGCATACGAAGTTCCAAGTTAAAGTCGTTAACGGCTGAAAAATTCTTCAGTTAGTCGATAACTCTGGATAAGGCAAAGATTGCGTTTAAATTTTTCTTAACAAACGTGGTTGAACGTGTGAAAAGGAATGAGTAATTAACGATTGAAGAATTCGTTACATTGACGTCAGACAATCTGGCTTGGAGCATCGAATAGCCGTTGTCAGATTATAAATATGCACAAATAAAAATTCAGCTCGATCACGCATCGGAAAGAAACGGAGTGACGCACATAAAAGCGAACAACGCTAATTAAATAAAAGCCAACAAATGTCATGTCAAAGCAAACAGTGGCTTCATGAGATTACACTGCTTAAGCTGCGTTCAAGGATGTAGAAATCGGAACGAATTTTGTATACAAGCTGTCGTCGTCTATCAACAACAAAGGTATTGACATTTGGCTCATATAGGGGCCCGCTGTGAAATGCAAAAGTACTGTAGTTCTAACACCTGGTGTTAAATTTAAGCATAAAACGGGCCAAAATATTGCAGTAAGTGATAGATCGATTGATAAGAAAAAGGAAAAAAATAATTAAATACGGTTATCGATCGGTAACAAACAATTGTATTTGATAGGACAGAAAGCCGACGAACGGCGAAAACATATTTATGTCTGTTTACATACCAAATTTAGGGCTAGTAAGATAGTTGAACAGCCGAATAAACGTGACCACTTGGGTTTCACTCCGGGTACTGTCCACGTTATACGTTTGTCATTTTTTCATGAAACTCTGCAGTGACATTGTCAAGAATTGACTTCCGATTCGATATATTGTATTATATTCTATGATATAACAAAACTTTATTGTTAAGGACAATGTGTAAATAAATATTTTTAATAAAATTAAATAAGCAATAAATATTGGAATAAATATTGGTAGATGGAAATTTTAATCAGTATTTGACGTTCGGTGCATGTACGAGTAGCCCTAGATAATACTTTGAGACCTAAGCGGAGACTTTGTAGGTGTTAAAAGTTTGTTCCCGCGTTCCAATAAACCTGCCTGATACTGCAGTATTAGCTGCTTCAAATAGTACACCTTCCAACAGCCCTTTGTCAAACGTCAGGGATCAGTAGCGTTTACTAAACAAATTCTTATCTGTACGTGTAATGAAATTGCAGATTTTCCGCATCCATATAAAAGCTTTAGTAAAATTATTCTTAGAGGATGTGAAGAAGTATCGGAATGTAAAAAAAATAACTTTTGAAATTACAATATTTGAAAAATATGAGCCTTATAACGTTCAGTATTTATTTTGTTTTAAATAGTTTGTTTTCCATAATTTCGCTACTTATATAGATGGAATTACGTTAACTGGCCAGGTTTTAGTGAAAACTCGCCTTGCCCACATCTTCGCTTGTGTGAACATACAACAAATTCTTCATTTTTCTATGCCGATTTAGTGTTGATAACCGAATGTTCAAGGGAGGAAACACGATCAACAACGGTCATCACGAGCGAGATGAAATCATTTTGTAATGAAACTAGCGGCCCGCTCGCTCCTTCGCTGCCGGTGTTTTTTTTCCTACAATCCTTGACATATTATGTACCTAAACCTTCCTCATGAATCAATTCATCTATTGGTGAAAACCGCGTAAGAATCAGTTCGGTAGTTTTAAAGTTTATCGCGAACAAACAGATGCGACGGAGGACTTCGTTTTATAATATGTAGAGATAATTTAGCAGTAGTACGTATTTCTCCATGGACAATGATCGAAATTGAGTCGAGAGGTGATTGCGATTGGTATCGAAACCAAAACAGCAACCTCCTGAGCGGTGTCGAAATCGGATCATCTTTTACAGCGCGATCTGTCGACATTGAAGAAGAAGACATTCCTTCTATGTCAACGCGGGTGGAGTCGCGGACGAAAGCTAGCCATTGGTAACCGGCATACGAGAAAATCCTCATTATTAACGCATACTCACATTGTCCACTTGAATATAAATCAGACCTCGGAGTCGAACCGCAGTAAATAGAGGAAAGAGGAGAAAGGTTTTCTCGAGAAAAAAAAAGGTTTTAGTTTTTACCGCCCGAAAAGCCGCTAAAAAAGTGGCAATCTCGTTATCGCACGGGCTTTCGGGCGAATCGTGTGATGAATGATAAACCCCCATTTTCAGGCGTCTACTTTTTTTCGCCTGAGAACGTTAACTGGAACACTTCACATGTTAAATCTTTGGTTCGGGGCTGATGTCGTGTATTCGCGAAAAGGCGAACGAATAAGAGAGAAATAAATTTAAGACAAAAAAATATATAATAAGGCAAATCAAACATTGTTCTGAGGTTGAGTGTCGTAAAAAACGTAGGTCAATGCTGTAATCTTCATAGGTCATTCTATACATTAGTAGCTGGACCGGCTTAGGTTGTCCTATTCTTTTCACTATGTGACGTCTAATTTTTATTCTTTTTTTTTACACATTTTGCACAAACTTTGAAAATAGTTTGTATTTTTTTTATTGAGTTATTCTTTCTTTTGCACAAACTTTGAAAATATTTTGTATTTTTTTATTGAGTAATTATAGGTATTTAATGAGGTGAAGAAGTGACAAATAATTACTAAAAGTCAATGGACATTATATTTTCCACAAACATCTTTAAATATCAACAAGGAAATTTGTTATCGATGTATCAATTTAAACGCGATCCGTAAAATTGGTCGAACGTAGCGCGTCATTGACAATGCGCTAGTTATTATTATTAATATTAATAATGAGGTATCAGGACAATAAAAGAACTTTATTTTTATTGAAATTAATTTACTTATATATCTTATAGTCTATTTGTTTAATTTGTCGTATAATATGTGTTTAATAATACTTTAAACACAAACTGCACTGCAGATTAAACGGATCGACTTTTTCGATTATATCATATGTAAACAATAATAAAGGAAACGAATACAACGACGGAACGAATATTCTCATTATTAGGGTCCAGTGAGTTAGAAAAACACGACGAAACCTTTATAGCATCGCTAATGTGTTTCTTTGTCCGCCAGTCACAGCCAATTTGCTCTTGCATGTATTGGGCCGATAAGTCGAAAATTTGGTGAATACATTAATTTTTGTGATCTATATACAGACGTGTAACATATAGTACCTATAAAGGAATTTTAATTGGATTTTTGAATATTCATTTTAGATGAAAATTAATCATTCCCCTTCATCTTAGAAAGGACTGAGTTTAAAATTAAATACATGTAAAAACTTATTTTTATAAATTACAGGAAAACCTGTAACAAATCTATAGTTTTAAAATAAAATCGTAATTTTTTAATATTGTGCTTAAAAATTTAAATTGGCAATTGTTTTAGTAACTACAAAGCTACGTCATATTTAAAAAACAAATAACATATTATCGTACAGAACTCTCTCCACGCGAGTTCATCTCGCACTTGTCCTTGTTTTAGTATCCAATGTGTTACATTCGTAAAATAAATTTTCTGTTATAATAATTAAACTAAAAATGTGGTTTGCAAAACATAAATTAAATATAAATATCACTTGTAAGTATCACTTTTCACTTTTATAAGTATCACTTGTCCCTACACTTCTATTGTCAATCTTATCTCACCATATTGAATATCAACACTTAACATTTTAATATTAACATAAATTTTGTCACATCCGAATGAAAACATTATTATAAATTAATTAATGGAACAGTGTACATTCTCATTATATGTCACCATTTAGATTAATACGAGCGACACAAAGAGTTCAATAAATAATATATATTAAACTAGCTGGCCCGTCAGACATCGTTCTGCCCTATTTTGTTTGTTTTTGCCCGTATAACTAATGCCCGGAGCTGCGCCGGCGTGCACGTATAATGAATTCCTTCATCTTTTGTGTTGATTGATTTCTAACTGAATACTCGTATTGCTTTCGATTCCGCAGCCGTTCACATATTTAATTGTAATCCCGAACCCACATTCGTTTTCGACCCCAATTCCCATCTCCATTTTGGTCCTGGTCCAGCTTGCGATTCAGTTCCGATTCAAAGGGGCAGAAAATTGCGAACGAGACGAGAATAGAATCTTAATTCTATTTTCGTCCCGTTCGCAATTTTCTGCCCCATCCCGCTTCTAATCCCGATTTCGCTACCAGTCACGATTCCGACTTAGACGAAGCCGGGAGTAAAGATTATATAAAAGGATGTTTGTATATATGAAATCGATAAACTCAGAAATTATTTGACCGATCATTATGATTATTGGTATGTACATGAATCGGTTGAGCGATACGGAAGTTGGTATATCGCAGTTGGTATGGTGGTGAGTTGCGACAATGGGGATAGCATAAAAACCTTCTCCGTGAAAAAATACGTGTACGCACCAATATTCATAATGATCGGTCAAATATTTTCTGAGTTTAATATGAATCTATATATATATAGATTGAAAAATTAAGGTGAGAAAATATTAGAGTTCTGACCTACGATCTTAAAACATAGGTGTAAGGTGAACTTTGAACGATTATCTGTTGTCGGGTACACGCCTTTAGTGCCATAAGAAGGTATCCAATGCACAATACCCAATTAGGAGTGTTACGAACTGAAACGTTAGTTATTAGTTGTGACAGCATCAACAATCAATGTCATTATTGTTGTCCAGAAAAAATCCAGACCTGGTTTCAGAATAATACTGATCGCTCCCAGCCAAAGAAGACACGAAGCATACTCTCGCAACAAACGCATCGAAGGCAAAACAAACACAGATCAATGCAAACTTTTCAGACACTTGCGTCTATATGCACGTGCCAGTTAAAGATATGCTAGATGCGTTTGCATCTTAGTCTTAATGCTATTGCATCGTCTTAAGTTAACACTTTACTTTTTGTATTCATATTTACGCAAGTAGGTGTTGGGTTTACTATCTCTCTTATTGAGCTTAGTGTTCATCCGTTGAATAAGGATATTTTTTTGTTTATATATTTTTAGCTGACTATAGAATTTTAAAATAATTAATCGTTTCAACTAGAAGGTTTTTGAAAGCGGTTCTAATTTCTAATTAACGTTTGGGTATTCAACAGATTTTGGTAGTTGCTACAACTGGATAGACCCTCGCCATTAATTTTGCACGTAGAAAGCGAAATCCACTTCCGATTTCAAATTTTCCGATGGCTTTGGTAATCCTCCGATTAGATCCAGGATTTCTAGATTTAAACCCGAAACCTTATGTTATAAGAAACGCGGGATGGCGCCCTGTAGCGCATTGTAGGCGACAATGACGTCACCGATAGAAGACTGTTTTTATTTACGGCCACTTATATACGCAGAGGCGTCGTCAGGTGCCCTAGCAAGTGTAGGCGGTCTCTCATGGTACTTAGTCCTGTGGCAATAATTGGATCACCGGTGTTAAATAAATTATTTGCATACGAGAGGGGTCAAATTTTTAATTAACTTTACCAATGAGTAACCAAAACAGTATTAGTTAATAATAACAATAGCTTGACTACAGCGCCATCTATCAGATTTTAGCCTAACTATAAACGGCCGAATCGATGAAAACAAAAGTATAGTGTGAACATGATTTCAAATGGTCAAGTCGTTAAGGAGTTAAACGATCACTGACCCACGAGATTATTTTTTTTGAAGCCTAGGACATAGTTAAAATAGTTAAAAAAATCCTGAATAACAAAATTTTGGACAGTCTTTGACTTTTATTCTTGTACTTACACACTTTCGCCAATTCACACACACACACACACGTGTGTGTGTGGGTTCTTTTCTATTTTAGGGTACCGTAGCTAAAGGCAAAGAAGAAATTATCATAGCTCCTTCTGATCCATTTCTCCATCTATGTTAAAGCATCATAAGTCCACTATTTTACACTTGTCTTATGTCAACATACCAACATTAAATTGAGATGTGAAAAATATAGATTCCGCGCACTGTACTATGTCGAGAGTTGTTGGATAGGTATTTGAAAATCTATTAAAGATTTTATAGAAAAGTTGTCCTCTGAGTTGTATACTTAGTGTTTTGTTAGTTACAAAAGACTTTAAACTCTGTCATTATTTATGAACCATAGATTTTAAAATCTGAAATAAATCGGTTAGCTATTAGATTTATTAATAAATTAAATAAAAAAATGTTTTAAATATAATTCCATTTACCAAGTGCTCTATGTGTGCACTATTGCAATTGTCAATAATAATACCAGGCTATAAGGGCACGAATGTGGATATTAATACAGTAAGTACCCACCTATTAACATTCAAACATTAATATATTTACGGTCATATTACTATAGATATTTTCTTTCAAAACTATAATTACTAATGAGATATCGGTTTGATTTAAACTTGGCGCAATTGCAAATTCCTTGAGATTTTGTTTATTGGTACGGAATTCCAGACGAGGTAGTAGAAGTTCCATTTATTATAAACGAATTTATGCAAGTATCTGTCTATCTATACGAAAAAATCTCCGAATGATATTTGTACATCTCATTCTATTCTTTACAGTATAAACGGAGATCCATTAAAAGATTTCGATGTGGTTTTCGCTGTTATTCAGAATCACGTTCCCTGGATCTGGATCTAGACATTTAAGATTCTGAATAAAGATTCCGTTCGTGGGGTAGCGTCACGATGAAACGGGATTAGAATAGATTCTCTTAGAAACGTGAAGAAGATTATACATCCATTTTTGATTCAAACGAATTTATAAGATTAATCAATTTCATTAAACGTGAATGCATTGAAAGCGGATAGTAAATTTTACAAGGCACAATACATTTACGATGATCTATACATAATCCGGTCGGCATTCGCGTAGCAGCCTTATCGAGCCCAAGCTTAGATATTACACGTGTCGACAAGTACTTGGCATTGAGACATTGAGTTTTAATGGGATAGTTTACTGTACTTATCACTGAATTTAGTTTTATGAATATGGCATAAACAACATATGCAGTATTTAAATAAATAGACACATATATGCACACACATACCTTGATGTAGACTATGTGAATTTAGAACGCATACGGATTGCAATTTTTTGTATTATTCCATTGTTGTCTTTTAATGAACGAAATAGTCTAGAATGACGTTCAATTGTCTTAAAACCTCGGTATAGATCTATTTCTGCGCCTGTAGTAAGTACGTTGACATTAAAAAAAACTAATAATTAACACAAGAGGTGAAAAAATAAAACAATAATTAACACACGAGCGTTGTCGCATTGCGGAGTTACTGGCCGTAGGCGCTTTGCCAACTGTACGACCCGTATACGCGGACCGATTTTTGTATAAACTGCCTTTTTGGGTCATAAAAACATAAACGTCATCAGAAAAATATATCTCTTTACATGGACCCACCAGAGATGTGACGTATTTAAAATACAAATATCTTAAATACAGATGCGAGATACAAAATACGTATTTTGTATCGTATATCTAAAATATATTTTTTTTAAAATGTTTCCTTTCTTGTATTTAGGTACCATTGGTTTCGTATCTTCCTATTTAATTAATACTATGTTTGCTTAAATACTTTTACGTCTTATTACCTATGCACTTTTATGCATTTACTATTCCGCCTTATAGATAAAACTGAAAATATAGAAATCGGCAGCTTTAGACAATAATTAAGGTAATATTACATGTGCTTAGAAGTCTCTGATTTTTTTATTACATGTTGCGAAAACACAGGATCTACTGGCGCCACCGCCGACTTAGAAACACTGCAATACCTAAACACGCGGGTCAAACGGAAAGTCCTTAGAAAATTAAAAACTGAGTAAACTAGGGTGTTATTATTATTGTACTATTTCGCAATAATGTCCGTCAAAATCAAATACATCGCTGCATTTGCTGGGACCACTGAAAGGAACACTGTGCCCACTCGCATTAAGGATTGCTTCGACGACCTTTTCATATGCAGTCACGGCGTCCTCGGCGTCTGCAAACTTTTCTCGAAGTTTTTCCTTTATTTTATGAAATAAATAAATAAAAATTGCATGTTGTGAGATCGGTGCTGCAAGGCGGATGAGCCAGTATTTCTATACCTAATGCCCCAAACAGTTAGTCGTTTTTCTGGAAATATGTGATGAGGTTGTATCATAATGAAGGAGAATCCTACTGCCAGGTGGTTTTTCTTGAACTCTTTGCAAGACAAGGGGCAAATGTTAGTGAATCAGTTCGCAGTGACTTATTTTCATCTTCTAAAACAATTTTTGCTAATTGTTTTAGAAGATGAAAACAATTAGCAACAACAATACCCTGTCGTTCCAAAAAAAAAATGCCACTATCTTTTTTCCGACGCTTCGTCCTCGTTTTACTTTAATAGGCAATTTCTCAAAAGGAGACACCCACTGAGCGGACTGTCTTTTAGTTTCGGTATCGTAATAGTAAATCCAGCTTTCGTCACCTGTAACTCGTATAGTGTGGTATACAGCATTTCAGTCACCACCGGCAAATCTCTGCATCATTTTGAGGCACCAGTTAAAACGACGGAGGTTTTGAGCTTCGGTTCAGTCGTGAGGTGTCCACCGAGTACAAATCTACCTGACCGCTAAATGTTCGTGAAGGATTTTGTGCACTTGACTCATACTAATGCCTAAGCTTCTCCGAACCTGCTGGTAGGTCACTCCTTTGTCAGTCTCTATCGTGAGCCGCACAGCGCTGATGTCGTCGCAGGACGTCCCTCGCGCGGAGCGTCAGTCAGATTAGTGCAACCACGTTTGAATTTGTTAAACCAGATATAAACAGTCGCAACGCATGGATTCTCAGCATGAAAGGCCAACCGAAGTCTGATATAACTTTCTTATCGGCTTAAATGGCGACGAAAATCATTGAACGAAATTCATGTTGCCGTTAGGCAAACAATTTTCTTTTTGTTGAAAATTGGTACAAACAAATGATAGGTGAATACAATATGAATAATAAGCGTGGAAGGGTTCTCGTTTTTTAAATATAAATATGCTTTTTTTTTATTTTACGGTGTCTAAGTGGCCATTTCTAAAAATTTTAAGTTGACCTACCTAATAAAGATACCAACCTAAAAAGCTTAAATGTTTATCATATAATTAAAAAAATATTTTCCAAATATATCATCTGTTTGCCGAGTTCTGCCTGTGGAGCGGCTCCTCTTTTATGAGGTACAATAATGAGACCTGATCGAAGGAAAATGAGTGCTAAAACGTTTGAAGAACTGGTTTTACTTAAATCTCGATTAAAACCTTCAAAATATTATATTTTGTCACATTTGCACAATCAACGCGATCCATTAACAATTCATGTAATACACTTAAACTCAATAAAACTGTTTTCTTTCAAAATATGTTTTATTTTAAAACGTTTTTAAAAGATGTGTATCTTGTATCTACTATTTCAGATAAAATTTCCAAAAGTATCTCGTATCTGGTATATCAAATATCTATTTTAATACTATTATGTGTTTGTATTTCAGATATTTTGTATAGGATATCTCGTACATCATTGATACCTATTAGGTTTTACGAGGTGAACGTAATAATATTACAGTTTTAATTTTGAGTGTTCATGTTAATTATTCAACGCATTTCACTACCGTTAAATTTATCTCTTTTATTTCGGAATGGTGATGAAACGGTAAATATTTTTATAGATTAATATAATAATTTTTAATAAAATGCTTAGAAATTTATGAATGTTTCCATATTATTATTATTAATTTACATTTTGTGTTCAGCTGCCGTCAACATAGGTTGATGACGTACGTTATTGTATATGTAACTACTACATTTACAGCGGTGCGCTACAAATTCTCATTTGAAGTAGTTGATTGTTAACTATTAAAGTTAATAACTAAACACGTCAAAATACATTGTTTTAGCTTCATAATTGTGACATTTGTGAAATAAAATTAATGTCACAAATGTCAATATCTCTAATATTACCAATATTTTGACACGTTTAGTTCGTAGCTTTAACTGTTAGCAGTTAACTATTGCAAAGGAGAGTTTGAAGCATACCGCTGTTAGAGTTCTCTAGACTTCAATGTAATATATTGTTATTGTTTTCACAAGCACGATACTCCAAAGACAATAACCGTCGATCAAAAAAATGTTATAGTAGAAGAAAAAAACAACGGACAAGTACACTTCAAACTCACGTTGTAAAGGTTCCGCACGATTAATATGTTATCTACAATGTTTTTTCAAATGGGACATAAATTTGTTTGTGGTGACTATAAAACTGCAAATGCAAAATTTTACGTGTACTCTTGACAGATTTACCGGGCTGGACATTATAGGCTTTTCCGGTAATCTATAAGTAAAGTGTTATTTTAAACAATTTATATACATAATATATATTTCACGAATTCGCCTCAATCCTACGTGAGTCTATGGTCTCTAGACGAGTATCGCAATAATAAAAAAAAAAAATAGTCTTGTCGTAATAAATGGGTGAAACTAGTACTCGCAGAAAAGCATTCGAGCTCAACAATAAAGGACGAGTGCGGAAATACAGCCTCGAGCTTCGAGCGCGAAAAGTTCACAGCTCTATTTTTGTGGAACTAGAACAGCACGCGATATGAAACATCGCCCGTGGGCCACTCGAGATTGAAGCCGTGAATTGGGACACGATGGGGCAGCCGACCACCGTTCGCGATTTAATCCAGCCCGTTTCGCGTTAGATAGTTTTATTAATTAGACAAACGTACATGATAAAGTGCACGTGTATATGCAACCGATAGAAACGTATATATCCCATAGAAAACCATGTGAATATATGTCTTTGAGATTCTCAGAACAGACCTTGTCATTAGACATGTCACGCAGTACAGCTTTAATTTTTTTTTTTGTAATTTATCCCTAAAAATTATCCCCGTATATCAAAATTCATTTTACGCTACACATCCGTGTTTGTCTCACAGAAATTCATGTTTGTACTAACTTAACTAATAAGTCAAGTGATTCTGAGCAAACTGCCTGTGCCAGATGGACGTATTGACATATAAATGATCCTAAAAATATGTCTTTTTCAATTCGGAAGTACGGAACCCTAAAAAAATATGCATATGCTTTAAATTTGAAGATTTAAAAAAAATTCAAATTTCTGAAATTTATTAAAATTTGAAAGTAAACAATCTTAAAAAAACTTGTGTATGTCACAACTATAAATTGTGCAGCGCAACGCCAACTTATGTCGAGCGCTAAATTTTCACTCAGTTTTGAGTTCACCCAACCAATATAATATAATATAATACAATATAAATGCGCCGAGGGCTGAATGCCAAGAGGGTGTTTCAAAATGTCGTGTCGCTAGCGTCAACCTCAGGTGGTTAATGCTGGATTGTGCAGTTATTTATGTGGTTCTCCGTTGTCTGCTGCCTGATAGGCTTATATAGCGTAAGCTGTGGAAGGTCACTAAAGGCAATTCAAATAGAAGAAATTACTTGCTCAAAGCTAACAGGAAAAGTTCAATGTGATAGTGATGCGTTAGATCAAATGGAAGGTTACGTAGACGTTAATGATTTAAACTTAAGTTCATTGCCACACGAAAGATATTCTAAAATCAAGGCTCTTGGTTATAAATATAATACCAAAAATAAATAAAACTAATACTGAAAAATTAAAAAATAAAATATATTTATAAAGACAAAAGACACGCTTTAATGATGAATCGAACAAAAATGTGAAAAATAATTCTTAACGTAGGAATAAAATAATAAACTAAAAATATTAATGTTATTGTGAAAAAAGCTTGGGGCACTCGATAAATCAGTTTTTGAAAATATTCGAGAGGTACGATTAGTCTAAAAATGGTACGAAAGATACGGCACAAAGCGCCCCACGTTTTTTCCATAATAATCCTAATACTTTTCGTTAATTATTTATTCCTATATTTAGAATTATTTTTCACTTTTTAGTTCGATTTATAATTAAAGTGTGTTTTTTAAGCTATATTTTTATGGTGAGTAATTGTAACCTAACTCGACTATAGGGGACTAAAAATTATGAATATGAAGAAAAACCTTATGTTAATATTGCTATCACAATTTTATTTCCAAACAATATGGGTGTGTGTTAGGTATACATTATTCCTTCACATTTTTCAACAATTGTCTGCGCGATAAAAATATATACCACTAACCATGATTGTGTAACACATATAAATGAATTTTTACTCGCTTAATGGTTTGCCCTTGCGCCTGTTGAACATTCACGCCTAACTTACTTTCGACTCAACCGATTTAAGCGGACAAACATTTATGTGAAAGGGCTTGTACCAACGAGTGTTATTAGACTAAAACGAACAGCGTACCTCAATAAGAAGTGAAAATATAGAGAAACTAGGCTCTAGAATAGTGAAAATTAGGTGATGCTTGCTTGACGACAAATCAGTACCAAAACTTCCATTAAAAAATATAAGCGAAACTGTTGGATAAAACGGCCGAACGGACTCGTAATATATTTCATACTTTTTTGAAATCAAGGAAGCAATTATAGTTCAATCATAAAACATGTCTTATAACTCCAAAAACAAAATTTATAATAACAAAACTTATAATACTCGAAAATTGTGTGTTATTTACTTTTTCCTAATTTTGCAATGCAATTTACGAAAATCAGGACAAAGTTTTTGCTCAATTTCATATAGAGTAACATACAGCATTTAAGTAGTTTTTTATAGAATTTCCGAAGAGCAAATGAGCCATTGGAGGGAGGTGGTCATCGCGGTCCATGGAAACTCGCAACCCCAGAGGAATATTAGTGCGATGCCAACCTCTTGGGCAGGAATAGGATACATAATGGAGAAAGGAGATGAAGGAGAATGGGGTCGTGAATGGGAGTGAGCTGATGGACGAGAAATAGTTTGATGGACCAGGACGTGAAATTGAGTGTGAAATCTCACTCAATAGACGAAACGCAACAGCAGGAGCTCTTACTTAACGTCTGTATTCTATGAGAGTGTGGTATCTCATCGATCTAGCAGACCCATTTTCGTGTTGCAGCCAACTTGACCACAACATGGTTCTACCACTTTAAGATTAATTAATTAATTAATTTTGAAGAATATATCCTGTCTGGATGTCGATAATGGTCCTCCTTTGGGTATTGCTGTTGTTTACTTGATATTCCATAAACTTCTCTACAAAAGGCATCCCATCTCACATTTCTGAAGCTTCTGTACAAAATTATATTGAAATATGTTGCTATTTCTGAGATTAGCCCGAACAAACAAACACACAGACATTTTATCGACATGAAATACATGCATTCGTTTGTGAAACCGTGTTTGTTTAGTATATATCCCAAATTTCCTTAATATTGATTAATGCGTTGTTTAGTCATAAAGAGACATACAAACAAAAAATGAATGTATAGATAAATTTTTTATTTTACATAAAAGTTGAATGGGTTATAAATTAGATGGTTATCACAAGATTACACAAAAATGTTGTATATACAGAAAGAAGTGTAAATAGATGGGCTAACCAGAAAATCCTAAATCGAATTCACGTAACAGTGAAGTGTAAAATGTTGGTAATTAATGATTATTAATTCAAATAATTCTGGCCTCATTTCACGACTCTTAAATCTTTATTGGGGTAAGTCGACATGGCACCGATCATTTTACCTTCACCATAACGTGCTTCAACGGGCTGTTGGAACTTGTCCAAGTTTTATTGTAGCTATTGAACGACCCTTTCTATTGCGCCCTTTTCATACTGCGGTAAGAGAAAATTAGCTTAATTATAGTATGTACAAGGTCGTTTTGGGTGATTTTATTTCTTCGAGTGGATGACCACAGATTCTTGTAACTTTTTGCATATTAAACTTTACAAGCATAACGCGATCGAGCGGTAGTATATTTAAAATCCCCCAATATAGCTTACACCAGGATTCCGCTAAATTCCATGCGGAAAGAGCCAGGTACAATACAAATATCAAGGTCATCAACTTCAAAGAGCTGCGAATATATATATTTTTTCGAGATATGATTTACAAGACACCTTATATAATATTACAATAT
The DNA here is from genome assembly GCA_005406025.1 of Eumeta japonica. NCBI lineage: Eukaryota > Metazoa > Arthropoda > Insecta > Lepidoptera > Psychidae > Eumeta > Eumeta japonica. The sequence goes on from BGZK01000257.1 coordinate 276,078, forward strand.
TATAACGCGAGATAAGACGTGTAGTCACGGCTCTATATCGAGCTCTATAATTTTGTATGTAGGGGCGGGTTGCGTATCTGTCTGTTTTTTAGAAGAAAATTTTTTAGAGGAATCTAAAGAGCCGCAATTGTTTCTTAAATGAACCGCAATCAGCTCGCGATTCACTATTTGCTCTGACAATTATTCGGTACCGGGCGTTTTAAATTTTTTAAATTGCTTTGATGCAAAATTTCCCCTAATTTGCATTTTATACAATTTCACACATATTTACGACTCATAAGAGATCTTTGATTATTTTGCAATTCTTAATTTAGTATGTGTTTCGTACAGCACATATATTTCGGCTAACATTTTTGTTGTTTCATTGATAATTCTTGTAGTTTTTTTTCTAACTATTTACTGTGACACTAGAATCAACGTTTTAGCTGAATGTGCTTTGACGCTACACTAATTTATAATTTTATGCAACACTCACAATAATCGCGCGCAGGTGCTTACACTAGCCCAATGACGTAACGAGCACAATAAACGCTGCGCGATAAACACGTACATTTTCTAGGCAGACTCTATCCATTGGGACCTCGACCGTTGTTATCGGATCATAAGTATCATATACTTTGTAATACAAGAAACTCTGACCGGCTTCATTGTATTTAACGACCGAAAAGATGTTTTAACGTTAAAAATGAACAATTATACAATGACGCAAGAAAATGTACTGAAGGATGCAATTTAGATGGAGATATTGGACGATTGATGAATGGCAATGAAGCAAAAAAACGCAACCTCTTCATTAATCCTTTTTTCCATTAGGGTGAACTTAAACCATTGTGACGTATAAATCACTATAATATGTAATTATGATAAAAGAATTTATTTTCATTTACTTATATTGATTGTTCACTGCGATGGACCCTGCAGAAATAGCCAATTCGATGTTATGTATAATCCAAAATCGCGTTAATTTGTGTTGTAAAACAATGAATAATTGCGAAGTATAAAAATAGCCGAGTCAAATGGAAGACAAATAAGGAAAACGAAAAGGAAAAACGAAATAATAAAGTACGAACGGGCGAACAATGTTATGGGCGAAAACTTCGTTCCGTCGGGCAAAGTAATATGTTCTGCTACGAATAGTTACACTTGAACAACAATATATTAGGCTTTAACTTCTAAGTTGGCCCAATCTTGGCGCTTTGACTGGGCTAGCTTGGAGGTTAAAGCCCTATAATTTATGCGTGTTGGGAACTTGACATGTTGTTAGCGGCTCTGGTAAGCCTGCATGCAGGTTTCATAAGTACCGATTTTTCTATTATGAATTGATTATATTTTCATTCTGTATGTCAGGTACTCAAATAAAATGTCTGCTAGTCAAGTTGGACTCAAATGCTATTCCACATCACTTGGCAGACAGTCTAACCACTGGGCTGTCGGGACTGGTCAGTTACGAGAGAGCGACGAAAATATATTAAATAAAATACGCGTTCTAAGAAATGTTGTGAGATACACAAAAAATAGAACTCGAAAATGCGACACGCGTCACTTGCGAAAGGAACAAAATGGCAAAATTATTGTGTCCGTGTGACGCGTCGGGGCCCCAAATCATAGAGTTACCGCTAGTGTTGTGACATAACAGCGTATCGATATTCCGGATTCATGACCGATTAGTTCAAATAAAACCGTAATCTAGTATGCTGTCCATGGAATGAAACAAATATATTGTCTTCTAAACGAATTGCCTTCTAAGGTGTTTCAGAAGGCTAAAAGGATCAATTATAATTCAGTACTACAAGACCACTGCTTTTAAGGAACTTAATCTGATTTTATCATATTTAAAAAACAAAATCGTGTGTGCAGTTCACACGCTGTGGAAATCTTTAAAACTGCGAGAGAATGAAACAAATGCGGAATCTAAAGTGGAACATTTATAGGGTTCATTTATAATATTTATACTAAGTTTAAAAATGATTTTACATTTTATTATTTAGACTTTATATTTTCGAAAATTATAATACGTAGCGCACACATATACAATACTTGATAGGCAAAACAGGGGAGGCTACAAAGCAACGTACAAAGGGGAGATAAAGACAGTAAGAAACTCTATACATATATTGTATCTAAACACAAAACCTGTATTCTGCGTATTCTATATCATTCTCTTGCAGGGTAAATCTTATAGATGTTTATGTTTGTCTCTTTTTAGTTGGGCTATTTCGTCTCATCGAGTTTCTAAATCACAAGGGTGCTGAAGAAGTTTTTACTTCAAGAACTGGGACGGTATTTTTATCAAAGTGAAACATCAAATAGTTGAGTCGCATAACGTTTTGTAAAATCCGAAAGCCTATATAAGAGAAAGAGGCAAATAAATAATTAAGTTCATTTTCGTAATTTTAAGATGCAACTCCTTCTTTGACGGGGTGACATTAGGCTTTCTTCTCTGTTGTTTCACTTACGGTATTTTTAAAAATATTTATATGACAACCTTCAATTCATTTCAAAACTTTTAAATTATAGTTAAAACCAAAGCTGAGAACAGAAGAGGGGTCACGACTAGGAACAGAAGTTTACTTTACGACACCAGATACATCCTACAAAGGAATTTAGGAGTCATCAAGTGATCTGACTCATTTTTAAAAAGAATAAGTATATCAAAAACGGCCAAGCCCGAGGCGCTATAACCAACGCTCATCACCATAATTTATTACAAACAAATCTTCGCGTTTTGAAAATATTTATTACCTTGTGATTTTAACAAGATATCAGCATATACCATCTTCTAGATAAAGTTCAGACGTTATTTGTAAATGTAGAAAAATATATGCATTAGCCTCTCTGCTATGACTTCTAAAAGTTTAAATACATTTATTTCATGAATTATTATATCTCTCGCTAACGCTAAAGAAAAATATCGTGAAGAAAGCAATACTTCGGCGCTAAGTAAAAAACACATAACTCGTACAAACTCATTGACAGGTTTTTGACCTGTCCCTGACCTGACCTGTGACCATGATGGGCTTAAATCACTGCAAAACGTGATTATAAGCTGAGTATGCCACATCTATGGCTAGTCCACGTTGACAACAATACCATAAGCATGTGGAAAAATACAAAAAAAATTAATCTTTTCATAAATATTCAAATTCAAATTTCAAACATCAAACAACAAAAAAAAAGTTTGTCAGCTCCGACGCACGACTGGAGTTTACTGCTTTAAGATGATATCGCACATATAGATTAGTATAATGGTAAATGAATGCATCTATTATATTATTCAAAGCATAATACACAATTCATTTATTTATGTTAATAGTAAAACAATTAATTCGTCATTTAAGAAAATATTGAAAATAATTATGTTAGACAATAAATTTTTTAGTAAGATTGATTTTCTCTATCATTGACGTTATCTTGCTTAATGTTTATCACAGGAACAATAGCGGTATCATTAAACACTGAAACAATTGGTTTGTGGTAACTAAAATATGATACATGAATGTCGGAAGATACATGTGTGATAAATCCTGAAAACATCGCATCAATAGTTGTACCATATCTAGTTGTCCCTAGTGTTCTGGCAGAAATTAAATCTAAGTTCAGTTCATCTTTCAGAAATTGTACTAAACGGAAACCATCTTCTTTATTAAAATCAATATTAAAATCTCCACCAAGTATAAGTGGAAGTTCATGGTAACGTTTCTTCAGTAGCTTTGAACCCCCTTCTGTATACACTAAGAATGATTCGTGGAGAAAATCTATTATATTTGTCATATTCTGATTGATTGAAATGTAAACAGTAACCATGACGATTTATTTATTTCAGTACCATGACGACGGCGTAACGTCATTTATCTAACACTTGATTTTACTCCCATAAAATTCCATACCCCGGGCCTAAATATGAAATCGATTCTTAAGGAGTAAACTCCAAAAACACTTTAAATACGTGATGATTTTTTTGCGAATTTACACTTTACCACTCGTTTGGAAGGCAGTTTTTCCTCAAAAAAACAAGCAAGAAACTTAATAATAGTTCTCTCCTAATTTCATAATTCATAGCCTAAACAAATACAAAACGAAATGATGAACGAAACAGCCCGGTAAGAAATCGAGGCGTTTATGCCAATGAATATTTGTGTTGTGAATATTTGTTAATTGTTAATACCCATTTTTACAAAGTGATTGCTTAATAATTCTTTTAAATTTACATAGAAGAAAACTTGTATATCCACAGGGACCCTATTGGATATGAGCATATAGTGCCCTCTGTACGAATCTGTGACTTTGCACAATAGACTAATTTGTAAACACAATTTATTTTTATTTCTGGTATTGAGTTCATGACGATAATTATTTATTTGAAATATTTATTATTTTTTATATATACATAATAAATTTTGATGTATAAGTTCGGATTCTAGAGTTAGGATTCCTGTTTCCTTAAACTTATTTTTAAGAGATATACAAGGTCCGAGATTTCAAATCGCGCAAACGGTCTGCTTTTGCAACATGAAAATTTTTGGAATATAGAGCCATGCCTTTTCGCCAACTTACTGATACGGGGACACTATTGAAACCTGTTATCTAGAATAATTCACAAGCATACAGTCACAAATTACAATTTTTGGTTTCGTACTGAAATAGTTCCCCAATTATATTTTATACTTAGAAGTGAGAATTTCATATATTTTGTTATTATTTCATTTAAAAGTGGGTTATATGCAGTAAACCATTTCTCTATTTTAGTGATATATCAGGAGGCTTTTCCTTTTAACTTTGCAGAACAAAGAAGTATCATCTGCATAAAGAACTATCTCATGCATATCCTTAACACCAATTTAAATAAGCTTAAAAACAGAAAGGGATCAAGAATTGATCCCGATGTACACCCATGTGGACTAGAGATCCAGATGATATCATGCCAGTGAACATAAACTCTCTGTTACTCAAATACGATTTCAGAAAATGGAATACCCGGCCCGTTACTCCATAGCGACGTGGGTTCCCAATCACAATTTCATGATAAACACAATCGAATGTCTTGGAGAGTTTGCAAAATATGCCAATTGCATCTCGCGAATCCTCTCGGGCTTCAAAAATTTGTTGCATCGATTATTGAGTGACCCCGAGTAAAATCGAACTGTTTAATAAACATTAATTTATTACGACAAAAATGTTTACGATAATTTTTTCGAAAATTTCATTAAGTGTCGGTAGTATATATTTTGGCCTCAAGTTATTGGGAAGTGATGCACTACCTCTTTTAAATAAAGCAATATAAATAAATTAATCAAAAAATAAAATATATGAATCTAAAATGTACAAAAAACTTTCTTGGGCAAGTTGATATTTCTGATTTTACATAAGCTTTAACTGTTTCACAAAAATTCCTTCACAATAATTTTGCTATCAATTAATGTTGTGTGATCACTATGAGTTATTAAATGCGAACATTCTGATGATCAGACAGCTGCCAGCCAAACGCATTTAGAAAGTATCTATCTGGCTTCAGATGATGTATTATGAAGGCAGCTGCCACATGACGTCTATAATCCACTATCCGCCAGTCACGTCCTCTCACATTTTTTTTATTTTAAATTGAAAGGCTTGGACCTTAAACCCCCTACTCCACAGTTAATATACTTATGTAACATAAAATAATTTGCTTAAGCACATTATATATATATATATATATATATATATATATATATATATATATATATATAAAAGTAATTTTGGTAGTCAGTTTTCCAATATTAAGTTTAGTTGATCTTGAACTTTTTAATTTACAATATAATTGTTTTTGAATTTTAAATATTATAGTGTCTACGTTCCATCAATATTATGAACAGTTAAGATCTATAATTATAGAAAATGCGATGTGATTATGTCGATAAATCCTTTTAGATTTGTATGTATGTATGCACTTGTATGTAGTATGAAAATGGTATAGATTATTGTCAAAATTGTGCACATTATCACAAAAATATCGATAAGAATGTATCGACTTGTATGTCGCCTCACAGTTTGCGCAGTGCGGTAACGGGTGGCAGATATTGTCGATAAAATATTCAAGCACTCACCACTAATGGTCCTGACGCGAAAACTACAGTATTCTAGGAGTATTTTTCGTTATAAATGACATAATTTTAAAAATGGCGTTATTATAAAAATCTAAAAAGTATTACTAGGCTTTCACTAATATTCTGATCTTAAGTTATATTAATCTATGAAACATGAATGGCGTAATTAAACATTTCGCTTTGAAAAAATAACGGACTTGTTCATTGATATGTCATTCAAAGGGTTTTAGTATTTTTCAATATATTTATTCGTTAGCATCAGTCTACAACATCTAGATATAAGCGTATTCCAAGAATTTTTGATATTTTGTTCCATTTGATGCTACTGTTTGCAATTTATATGGATATCTTCTAAATCCGGCGGAAGAATTGCTATTACTCCATTGATGGTCAGTCAAAGAAATATATAATACTCCACTATTTTATATTTATTTATTATATTACACTAGGGAGACTAAAGTCATGATGTTTAAAATAAGTAAAAACATAACTGAATGCGATATACACATAAGAGACAATAAATAAAGTGCTTCTATATTGAAAGGACAGTAAATGCGGCAAACAAAGTGAATGGAGCCTTGCATGTTGTTGTCACGACAAGCACACTTTTAGCCCCTACGATGATTTACCAAAGTGATAGGTACAGTAACAGGAATACGAAGATAAAATTAATACATAGGAGATATGATCCTTGCTTAGTATGTGTGGATTCAAGTCTTCGACGTCACTATCTCTATAACCTATCTTTCAAAAATGTAGGATCAGTGATGTCAGAGAACGGTGTGGTTTGAAGATGTGGTTGACTAGAACAGTCAAAGATCTGTTGCATTGGCTTGGTCATCTGGAAAGGATAAATGGAAGTAGACTGTTAAAGCAAATGTATAGAGCGAATGTGTGTGATGAAAGAGTAGGCAAGGATTGGCCTAGAAATTCTTATTCTTCATATTGGTGGTATATTAAAGAACCAAAAAAAAAAATAGCGAACGGAAACCGACAAGCCTACATGAAATCGTACCATGGGACGATTTGTAGTCTCTGCTTGTCCTTCTGGTCAACAGGCGTAAGATTATAAATGAAAATAAATTCAGAAGTGTAATCCTTACATATAATAAAACAGCAGAGAAAAATAGCCTGTTGATATGTGAACAAAAACTACATTGCGGAATATTAGAAACATTGATGGAATTCACTTCAATGGTTTTTGGTATTTTCGTCTGTCCGTGAGTGATTTTTTTGAGAACTTCGCAAAAACTGCTGGATAGATTTCGATGAAATTTAGTCAGTTAAAATTTTAAATTAAAGAGTAACATATAGAATGGATTTTATTCCGTTTTGATGCTATTTTTTTCATATAATGTGTATTTAGAGCTGAACTGAAATCTAAATCAATTCAGAATCAAACGCTGGGCCACGATTAGTGTTCAAAGCAGGAACAAGACCGGGATCAGGTAGACCGTATGATTAGTAGATCTAAAATATATAAGAATTCATTCTATGTCCACGCAGGCAGTACTGCGGGAAAAAGCTACTGTCTAATATAATTAAAAACATTAAGACAAAACTCTACATATTTGGAAGAAGCGTATTTTGATTCCTTATAAAAATTTTACTTCAAAATAGAATACACACGAGACGGTATCCAAAACACCGAAGAAACTTAAAAAACACCCTCTGTTAAATTAAAAAGAAATACAGTAATAAGTTTTAGCGTTTTTTGTAGATTGCGTCTTTTTTTTTAGATTTAGATATATTTTGAAAAAATTTCTAAATCTGCGCGCTGAAGGTTAAATCGAACTCGTAGTTTCTTTTAAATAACAAAGACAGTCTCCTGAGAAAAACGTCCCACTAGAAAAAAAAAATAATTTAGAAATAATGAAAAGGGAAATTTTAAGACTGTCTTGACTAATGTACATTTTTGGATTGCAGAACCGGGGAACAGGAAAAAATATCAAAATTATGGCCGGATCCAGAGAGAGACTTTTGTACGCCGACGAGAGGGCGCGCTACGCGCCGCGCTACACCAGCGGCCACGCCAGCGGCTACGAGCGGCCGCTACGCCGCAAGAACGGCTACGTGTACGAGGACGTGTACAGCGACGCGGCCTACGACGACGCCCAGCGCGGGCTGTCCCTCTTCAGGCCCATAAGGCCGGAGTACCTCCACCTCCCTGCGGCGCACGACAAGTACGCCTCCCCGCCGGCGCGCTACGACGACTACCCGAGGCGGTACCGGAGAGACTACTACGACTTCAGAATCGAAAGGCGGGAGAGAAGACAGAAAATAGAATTGAACGAAATCAACTACCAGAGTCGTAGAACCGCACAGCATAGACCGGACGGCGACCTGCCGGTTTGTAGGGAGTTGAGGCTCGCCAGGACCGAGAGACCCGCCCGGTACTGGACCACGGACTCCGCGGAGCCGCCGGGCCGGAGGAGACCGAGGCCGGGGGCCGTTACGAAAAAGAACGTCAAGTTTTCCGAGGTTTCCGGCTGCAACCGGAAAACTGTTATAGTCGATCCGGTGTGCGGCAGGCGATTGGTGCCCGTCAGAGAATTGGAAGTCTCCTTGGACCAAATGATACAGAACGGTTATTTTGAAAAGTTGAACATCCCGGTGAATATGGCGAATCTGAAGATCACTGAGAACGGAGCGAAAATAGTGAAAAACGAAAGCGAGTCCAGCGAGCAGGTGCCCAACGGGAAGTGTCTGTCCGGGCAGGCGACCGAACAAGCTAGCGACACGCCGCCGCAACGGCACACGCGGTATACGCCGCAAGTGAGTACTTTTTGTCCCAGTTTTGTAAAACCTAAAGTGAAGCTATGTGATACTAGCAATGCGCATACACGTATGCATGGATGTGTATGTATGCATACTCCTTTTATTTTTCAACGTTCCACAATATGTTACAAAAAACGCAGAATTTTTTCTGAATAAAGTTTAAAAAACAACGATTTTAGTAATCCAGTTTAAATTAATTAATTATTAGAATTTGGCACTTTTTTATAAAAAATCAATCAAATAACACCTAAATTAATAAAACATTTACTTTGGTTTATGAATTCGTATATCAGTGCTATTTAAAATTATATTTTCCGAATTTTGAATACAACAGCAGCTCAGTAGAACATATTTGAATATATTGATTCAATTAAAAAAAAAATGAATATTTAAATATTTGCAGATTAAAAAAAATTTATATATAAACCATTCTCACCTCCGCATCGTTAAACTTCTTACCACCGCGTCATTAAAACATGTGGCTATCGTTGTTGCTGTATTAGGATACAATCCCTCAATGCTGAGACAGCCCCCTGCGACCATTTTATTTCAAATTAAAGAGTTTGGGAATTGAAGACTCCACGTTGGTCTGATTCTGGTCAGGGGCTGCTGTCACCAGTGCAATGACAAAATCTGAGAGCGAGGCTTAATGTATTCTCCAATGCACGAGGTGGCGCTAGTGTAGTTTGACAAATTACGTACTCTGATTAATCGCCTAATATCAAAAACAATGGGTGTCTGATCCACATTAAAACGTAATAATATATTAACTTTCGCTCGCGGCTCCGCTCGTGTGGACAAAATGAGTTCCTTCATGCTATACATGGCTCTGTGCATGCATGTTTATTAAGATACCTGAAACTACACAAAATCTAAGCTTAAGGAAATTTTAAATCATTATTAAGCATTTGCTTGTTAAATAAAGAGTGTTACTCCATTTGTGAATATTTAGAGGACAAATATTCACGGACATATTCAGCTCGACTTCTTGAGGGTTTTTTTTTATTTTATAAATTTATATATATTTGATTGTATAACATAGTGCATTTAAAGTTGAAAAGAGGTACCCTCAAGTTTATTGATTTGAGGGTACCTTCTAATTCTAACACCGCTTTCTAATCCCAGTCCCGCTCTCAATTCTGATCTCATCTTATTCCGAGTCCGGTCGCGATTTGAGTGGGTTCTAATTCTAACACCGCTTTCAAATCCCAGTCCCGCTCTCAATTGTGATCTTATCTTATTCAGATTCCGGTCAAGATCTCGACTCCCAATTCTGTTATTCGTCCGTTTGCAATATCTATTCCATTACCGATCATAACGTCGATTTGGACGAATCCGGAACAAATTCTAATCTCGAAATAAAATTTATACTACATTACTTGGGAATAGTATTGCTTTCTACGAGTGAAAGAACTTTTAGAATTTGTAATAATATTATACAAAGATGTATATGAAACCAAAGCGAAATGTTAATAGTCTATTTTACTCAAGAAGCTTTTTTATTGATGAAGTAATTCCTAACATCAGTTTAGTAGTTCAGCTAAATAGTAAAAATATTTGGAAATCCAAAAGTGCACGACTCATAATGTTCATTCGTTTTTGTTAATAACTATTAAACGACACAAATCAAGTCAACCATTTTCAATACCAATCTCCGGACAGTGGATCTCAAGCTATTAAAAAATGGATCAAATTAGTGAATTTTTACGCTCGCTATCGTGTCCGGAACGAAAAAGTGTTGATTGACAGGAAATTTCTTTTGACTATTTTGATAGTTTTTTCTAATTGTATTATGTTAAATCGATTTGAACCAGTGATAGAATTAATCTTCATTAAATTATCTATCAATATATATCAAATAGTGCACAGGTTAATAAAATTACATGAATTATTAATCGTGTTATTGATGAAAAAAGTTACGAAATTGAGGAAAAAAAATTATTCGTTCGTAGAGCACTTCTTAATGCTTCGCATTATGAGTCGTGCAATACGCAGACAACGTCAGTTACGAATGCTAGTTTCCTCTTTCGGAAGTCTTCCCATTTGTGAGTACAACATACCGCTAGTTTCATAATAATTGTATGAGTAGTTTAAAAATGTAAAAAAAAACCAAAAATTCACACTTATTTGTATACATTACCTTAAGCCACTCACCCTACCTAATTGTGAAAAATTGATTGTAAACGGACTGCAAGGATCGTTTAAACAGCCTCCGAAAACGAAACGATGTTGGTTTTGAAGGCAGTTTTTATTTGTTTGTTTTTTATTTTTATGGCCATAGCAAACAAGTAGAAAAAGATGCTTTCCACAAACAACATTAAAATCCATGTTCACGGCGCACGATCTGCACTAACGAGCGACCGCCGAAGCCCTCCGGCCGTAGAATCGACACATCGGATTAATTGTCCGACGTGCCGGCGCCTGCTATCGACAGCCAAAGCACGATATGATTTACTGCCAGTGTTCCGAATGATCTTCATACCAAAACACGCGATCATTATATACATCGGACAAGTGCGTACAGGACTCGTGTTTGAGGGTTCTGCGTGAACTTAATTTTGTGCATATATATTTCATCCATCCCAAAGACTATATGATCTTGTTTGCTAGCAATACAGATACTGGCGAGAGATCTGTCTGAAATATTCATTGTAATTCTTTTTTTTATTGTAAAATCTTTTCATACATTTAAAAAATATGATTTTTTAAAAATCTTATAACTCATTTCATAATGGGAAGTTTAAGAATGTTCTCCCATATATGGGTCTGCATAACGATCCACTCATCAACTGAAAATATCAAATTCTAATCACGAAAAAAATTCTAAACACGCTAAAAAATCGTCGATCGAATCGGACTTGGTGAAGATCGAACCTGATACCTTCAAATCTGCAGCAAAGCTTTAACTACGGAGCCGTCTCCTCTTAATACTGATTAAACTGTTTGTCATTATAACAATTCATAGAATGAACCAGGCGTCTAGTTTTTTACGACTTTAATTACAGTCATTGTAATCTTTTACCGAAAAATAATCTTTATGAGAAATTAAAACAGCACTCGAAAATTAGAACAATAGCCATTAGTGACGAAAAATTTCTGAATCGGATAAAGTCCCATAAATTGTCCTTTACATCCAAATTCACCTATTTACAAACTTCACCTCTTTATAATATTACAACCAAATATAATATTTCTTTCATTTTAGAACAAATGATAGCAGATTAAATGACAGATTCACATAACCTACTAATCATGGAAAACGATGATAAAATTATCGCTCACAAACACGAACATGCAAGCGCACGTACGCTTGGGACGCGCGGTAATCAGCGATCGTGTTTAAAACCTACACCCGCCTGTTGTAAGTGGTAATTTCAACCAAATATAAAACGGCACGAGTGGCGGGCCTTAATTCTAACGCACGAGACATCAGCTCTTACATATTATTATAAATGTACAAGCACTGTGATAAAATTATTTCTTAAACAAAACAAGGAGATTTTGACCCGGTCTCTCATTTGCATTTTGAATTTAATCTTATTGAACATTGCAATACTGTAGTGTTAAATAAGAGTGTATTGGCACTAACTTACAGACTTCTTGGTAAATTTAATTAATGTTTTATTGATGTGGAAAATAAAGGTATGCTCATAAGAATGTACTCAATTATAGAACCATAAGACAATCCATTTCACTCAAAGTCATTCCATTTTTTTTTTTTTTCTTTTTTTCCATAGCTATGAATAACAGCTTCATGGAAGTTAAAATTGTATTTTAGTTTAATATAAACAAAATGCTGAAAAAAAAACATTACTAGTTTTGCAAGCATAACTAATTTTACCTCAAGAACGAACAAGAAACGTGGGGCAGGTTTTTCTAATTTCAAGTTTTTGTACTGTACAATCATAAATGCATAGTTAAACCACATAATGTAATGTACTAGTTGTGGAGAACACTTTCGTAAAACCGATATTGCTATAAATTATCATTATCAGTCTGATTGATTGAATTAGTTAATATTCAAAATTGGGCTAAAGGAAAAATTTTAAAAATGTTCTACAATACAACCTTTTGTTCCCGAAAATACATACGTTATCAATAAACAACCGTGGTACCGCCTACGAGTAAAACGAGTTAAGCGTATTACACATTTTTAAAATAAGATCTGGAAACTTTTCAAAAAATTTTCTCATATACAAAAATTAAAAAAGCAATGATTGAGTGACATGGTTATGAACCATTATTCAATAACCACATTTCCTTAATTATTCAAATTTCTAAAATGACCGTCATAAATATATTACGAGGAATAAAAATCATAGTGTTGTATATAGTAATAAAGTTTTTATTCAAATTAATTCGTCTTATTTAGGGCCTCCTTCAACGACTCCTTTTAAACTGACATATAACAAAATTTCATTGTAAAGATAAAATTTGAGTTCATCGACCTTTTAACGGTCGTTTGGGATGAAACACGTTAAAAGGAAGGCATGTAAAATTTATTTAAAAAATGACATTTAATTAAAAGTTAATTTAAAAGAAGGTGGTGGTAGAAGAGGCTCTAAGCAACTTAAACTATTTGTAAGTCCCTGTTAATAACAGGTATATATTTTAAAATTTCATTCATCGATATCGTGAGTTTTGTATTAACTGGAAAATCATTGTTATGTAATGACATAATTTTCTTAGTAACAAAAGCTGCTTTGGTTCTATTGTGCATCGCAGTGAGTTGACCGGGACGGATAAAAGGTTCTTTGGCAAAAGGCATTAACACCGAATGACTAGCGGGTAATAATGGAATTGATCACAAAATAATGATTATTGTTGTACATTGACCCTGCGCAATTTTCAGGGGTGACAATGCTGCATGTTCTAAGTAAGCATTTCTCCTTTACTAGAATTTTATTAGCTCTTCGAATAAGTATAGTCATATATTAATATGAATTACTATGATCGGTATATCATGACGAAATGGATCGTTTCTGGTGACGCGCTGGTGACCCCTGCGCAGTCGCGAGTGTCCATGGGCTGCGATGATCATCTATAGTCTGGTACGCACTCTATTTCATTCAACAGACGCGTTCTGCGTAGCTACTGTGCTATGTTCTTTCTCTATTGCACTAAATTGGTCGCCCAACTCACGCATACCCGCTCGCTCCGACTTTTAAACTTTAAAGTGTTCATGGACTAATACTGTATGAACACTTAATTGCAGGCAATGTTATACCATCGTGTTTGTAACTAAAATATCTCTGTTTTAATAGGTATTCCATTTGGTAAAGAGAACAGACGCAGTAACCTACATTAATTTGCTTGTTTATAGCTGCTTGCCGAGTAGTCATCAACAGCAACGAGTAGGCAATATTACCTATAACCATGAACGTATTCTAAGAGGCAACAGTTTCTGGATGTGTTCGTCTTAATAAGAGGTTTAATAAGAAATATGTTCGGTCCGGTAAAGAGATTGAAAGACGATCTGCCTTCGGATCTTGGACTATTATAAATCATCTCGTTTTTTAAGCGGTCACTTTTCTGCTATGAGGTGGTTGATCACCATTTTAAGCGCAATACAAAGTAATTTTAATTATGTATTCGACACCTGTCAGACACAGATATTGGCAAATTATTCCTATACAAACTACATAAATTATACCTATCTCTAATAAGGCATAAGACAAAGTCACCGTCCGCCTCTGTCTGCTTTTTCGTTTGCTACTTCCAAACCAGACAACGGATTTTGATACGGTCTATTCAGAGAGTTTTGAAGGCACGAACCTTCCGTAAGGAAAATTCACACGTATATTATATTATATTTAACCTCTGTATTCTTAGTACCACAAATTCAATGATTCAAGGATAACGGGAAATATGCTACAGCGTATGGTTATATATGAATGTCAAAATATGCGGCATAAAAGGCCGTATTTTTCGATTGTGTTGACTTAGAAACTAAATTTTTTTACTGCCTCAAGGAACCGTAGGTCTAAGTGTTTGATATTAATTTCAACTTGATACCTCTACGCATTCCTGAGAACAAGGATATTGAGCGACAGATAGACACCGAAGTGCTTCTATAAGGGTTGCCTTTGACGTACGGGATTCCAAAAAGGGCCGTTTCAACATTATCGCATGTTAAAATACAAAGTAGAACATCCTGGACCATTCTAGACGTAGTCCGATCGGCCTACTACTCCGCCACGGAACCGATTTCTAAGTAGGTCGTGCGCACACTCGGCGAAACCTTATGATAACAACAACTTGAGCTCTAATTATTATAATCTCCTTTCAAGAAAACTTAAGGGGCGGATATCTGGGGCGCTAATTACCTACATAGAAACCTAATTTGCTTTCTCGGTGACTATTCCTACGCTTCAAGCATTATATTGTTGTTTTTATGTCTGAGTGATTTTCTGATTGTTACGGTTTAGATTATAGTAGTGCTACTAGAAAAAACTGGACGAACGTATTTCAATATTACACCATCGAGGGTTCGGTACTACATGTAAAACTTATTTTCTTTGAAAACTTTGTACGGACCGCGCGCGGAATATAAACTGCTACTGATGTTAAAGTCCGCGCACCCTATTAAATTATTACAAGAAACTGCCCATAATGTTGCACCAGTTAAGGAAATTATAACAAAAAAGCAAAAACAATTAAACCGGATTTTGACAGGTAGCAATCAATCGTATTTGAGAATGAAACTATTCAAAAGACATTTACATCTTGTTGTATATAGTGGAAGTATAAATTTAATAATTACTGTGTATTTATACTTCAGACAAATTACACCTCTGGCCGCGTCATACATCTATCATTTATGTATGAAGCGCCGCAGCTACTTAACGAAAAACAATGAAATTTCATAAGCTAAAATTCCAGATCGGAGGGAGTAAATTTACAAGATATTAAGTGAAAATCTATAACATTATTTAAATAAAAATCATAAACAATAAAGCGCAAGTTACAGTATAATATTTTAGCCCGAAAGATGTAAATTCTAATCACTAGTTGGTTTGATGGCACGTATGTAGACACAGTGGCTAAAGGTTTGGAATTAACTATTCGTTTTTCGTTTTAACATATGTCGACTATTTAAATAAAAATATGAAGGCTCACCACAACCTACCTTAAAAAATATTTAAAGTTACGAGTGTCTAATATTTTTTAAGTTGCCTTTTAAATAACATAAACAATTTTGATTCATGAATACCACGTAAATCCCCGACAGCAAACCAAACACAGAAGTCGCATGCGGATTTAATGAATTCTGTCAATATATAAAAAACTAAATTCTTCTAGTGCTTTTGGGTAATTGTCATAAATAAGAAAATTTTTCGCTTTTAATAAAAAAATTCCACCCTTAAAATAGCTAACTAGGAGGTATGAATAAAACTACCAGTATTTGATTTATAATATTCTTTTTTCTAAAGATCGATCATCGGGATCTTTTTAAAAGATAAAATACCTTCACCGAATTCAAACACATATATATATATATATCTTGACAGAGTCATTTGTCCGTCCGTAGCGCCGGCTATCAGCGGCAGGAGCGTTTGATTTATGTCACTTATTGTACATTTTGAATAATAAAATCTGAGGGGGCGCGTTTTCGTGCGCACAATAGGCACGCATTTTCTGAAAATTAATGAACCGAGCGTCAAACTAACGACCGGAATGTCGTCCGGTGATGTATTACGTGTAATGCCGCTGTTACGTGCCGATGTGCAATGAACGGCATAATTATGAGGTCGATATCATTTCGGCCCCTCTGCACATTTGTCCGTCTGTATTGTGCGTCCGTATACCTGTCTGTCTGTATCCGTCTTTCGCGTCCTGTTCTATTTCGTATATGACTTATCAGGATGAAAATTGAAATAGCTGCTGTCGAAATGTAAAAAAAATATTTCGAATTAAAATATACTATTATACGATTGAAATAAAGTTCAAAAAATTAAGTCTAAATATATTGAACGTGGAATAGGAATAAACCGGAATAATCAAAAATTATGAATGCTTTTCGTGTAAAGTAAGAGGAAAATGAAAACGCTTAAATATATAAAAGTTTAAATGCATTGTATATAAAATAACAGTCAATAGTTCATAGAAGCACTTGCTTGCCGTTTCATTTTTTTTAAAGCCATTTCTCAACTCTTTTTAAATCATCAAAATCATCTCTTTGATGGTCAGAAAAATAAATAGAACACGATGTATAAAGTAGTATAACTTGACATATTTTTAAGTACGACGATTTCCACAAACACTCCCTAACGAATAAAAAAGCTACACAAAAAAAAGTCAAAATTCTCATGATCGTCACTAGTTACAGTCAGTAACATGGAACACTCATCGCGCACAAATGTCTCGCGCTTGCCTGACCATTTTTGTCAATACGGTAAAAGGAAATTCCTGAAAAGCCTACATATTTCCGATAACACATAAATAAATAAATGCGTTCATTATTAATAATAATAATAATTTTTAATATGAAAATTCTGTAGCTGTCATATGACAATGAAAATGGGTGTACAGAACTGATTAATTTTTCAGGCGTCTGACCGCCTCTATGATAAAATTCTTCGCTTTGTAAACGAAATTAGCTATAAATATATATTGATTGTGTAGAACATCACATTTTGAGTTCCCTACACGTGGTAATATCAGTCAATTTTCGAATAAGACTCATCAAATACTGAATTCACAATCCGTATTTATATAGAATGCGAATTTGCCCTAACGTTAATTACTTAGTGTTTGATTTAAGCACACGTAAATGCTATATACATTGGCCATAAAACTCATATCGAAGTATACATGAGTTTTAATGTCCTATGCAATATGTTTTCATTAACCGTTACATTTAAGACGAAATAGTTCATGAGTGATCGTTTAGTATCTAATTCCGTATTATACAGATTTTCTGTATTGACATTCTCTTCGAAGTACTATTTAAAGTATTTTGTTTGATCTATATCTTTTGATAAGCAATCAATATTTTTTCCGGTTTTTTTTGCTGTGCCTTCTCTCAAAATAGATCACTGAATATTAATATTTTATTCTATGAATTGAAGTAAAGAAACTTTTGTGCTCTCATTTATTATTATGTATTTATGAATTCTAGGTTTTAGTTTCTGAAGCTTTAGCTTTATGGTTCCGTAATTTAAAAAAGTATTAAAGACAATAAATAAAATCACTTCTATACGTGTATCCAACTATCTTTAAGCGATGAAAGACTCGGATCTCTGATAAAGAAATAACTTGCTCTGTTAAAGGAATCTAACATAAAATTCTTTGTGAAGAAAAACTTCGCCTAAGAGTAATTTGAGTGGTAAGTAATAAGATATTAAGTACCTTTTAAAAGGACGCCAGCGCCCCCAGTGTATCAAATGGTGATTATCTTATAAATTTTCCCCTTTATTTACAAATTTTCGTAATAACTTCACGTCTCGAAAGCTAACTATATATCTTTTAATTTCTAGAATTGATAAGCTTCACTCTTAAAACTGCAGCTTAATCAATTACTTCATCAATTAGTTGGTTACAAAGATTTTATTTCCTACATTGTATTACACAAATTTAGCGTTCTTTAATATCAGTATCAAAAAATGTATAATATTGGGATTATGCGGTCAAAAACACTGGCAAGAGTCAGTGAAATAAACAGAGAACTCTCAATTCAATATCTTTTAGATAATAACATACGGCCATTATGGTATTACAAGTAATCTTGTATAGTACAGGAGCTTGTCGTATTATTCTCTATGTGTGAATTTTCATAGAAAACTTCACTTGTATGTCTAAGAGTCTCCTTCATCGCTTCCTCTTAAACTCGCTTTTAAGTAAAAATCAATTTTAAAAATTAATTTGTAATCCATGTCTTCCTTTTAACGGACTTTAACCTCAACAAGCGTTAAAAGGAGGATGTGGAATACAATACCAATTTTAAAAGTAACTTTTTGTTAAATGTTAGTTTAAGATAATAGATAAGATAAAGTTACGTTTAATATATATCGAGTTTATCCGAGTTTGTATAATTATGATAAGGCGCGCAGTTACAGTTTACGAGTATCCATAAACCAAGTAAAGTTGTGGGAGGGACGGCCACTATTGTCTAAGTCGCGTCACCATGGAGCGGTCCAGTTTAAGCGTCAGCTAATATTTTTCTTTTTTCTCTTCCTCGTTCATTTACAAACTCTTAAATAAATGTCCTGTGTATTTCAAATAAATTATGAAATAATATATGTCCAAACATTCATTGAATTGTCTGCAAGGTAATACTGGTGGGCTGTGTCTAATTACACAGTTACTGGTTGAGATTTTCGTTTATTTATTTATAATCAAACAGAAAAGTGTTAACATTAAATTAAAATCAAGGCTCATCCCCAAAGGCCCAAGGTTTTAGTAAATTTGCCTTTAAATGCAAATTAATTTAATGAAATCTTTTGATTCAGTTTACAGCTACTTATGATTGTCTGTGTAAATCTCAATTTTTGCGAACGTATTAAAAACCAAGAACAATACATATTCCAAATAAATATAAAAAAAACGTTAGTCGTCGTGAGATGCCTGGCACACGGGAAACATTTTATTTTATTTATTTAAATATTTTTCGTTTAATCAAATTAAAAAGTAGATTACAATAAATATTCAGGTAATTGATATTTTTTGAAGAATCGTTTCATTTTATCTTTATAAAGTTGTTCATATAAGTAACGTATTTGTACAATCAATGCAAATAAAATTATTTACAATGATTTATTATATATATATACTAGCTTTTGCCCGCGGCTCCGCCCGCGTAGGCATAAAATGTATTCTTTCATCTTGTTCATATGGAAATTTTTTTATAGGGCCAATTTATACATATTGTGATATAACCACAGCCCCTATATATTCGTAGCTATTTCGTTTACATGGCTGATGTTTTTAAAGCAATATAAAGCGACAACTTAAAATTGTTGGAAGTTAAACATAATTCATACCTACTGATTTTGTACATTTCATCACTATTAATTAAAATGAAAATCGGTCCAGCTATTCTCCAGTTATAAGTGTTCGAACAGTTATATTGTGTAATGTATTTAAATTGGAACTAAGTATTTTATAAGATGAACTCGCTAATATGTATTATAGGTATTATAAATGCTATAGTTTGTAAGGATGGATAGGTACGGAAGTATATAATGATTGATGGTAGTGCAAAAGTTATAGGTGGCTACTGCAATATACTCCTATAAACTATGTTAAACGATTTATTTTGGTCTGTATAAACATGCAGATTTTGCGATTAAGAAACGCGTGAGCAAGTCACATAGAGCTGGCCGTGGGAAAACATTGCGTGCTCAAATGTATGCCTGCTACCTTTATGGTCTGACCCTGCCGCCGGACCGCACCGTAATATCGCGCACTCGCTTGTCATTCGTCATAACTATTCAAATATTTGTCCAAATGATGGAGTGTAAAGACAAAGTTTATCTACTTTAAACACCAGATGCGATAAAATTATATATTTTGATATAAGGATCAATTTGTTACTAAAAATGTGCATTAGAAATAAATTATCTATTATTATTGCATTTATGGTTCACTATTTTGGATGAAATGGCTTACACATAAAAGATAGTTATATGCTGTCGTGAGCTTGTTTTGTAGGACTATTTAAGATAAACATTTCCATTGTACATTATATACGTGTAATTCCAACGGTTTTGTGCGGCGCGCGCCAGAATACCTCGCAGATGGCAGATTTTCTCCTGCTTACTTGACACTTCTCGTTATATTTTGGTTAATTCCCACTATATCTTTATAAATTGTAGCCTATGTGTTATTCTGATGTGTAAGCTATATATTATTGTACCGCGTCATCGAAATCCATTCAGTAGTTTTGCGTGAAAGAGGAACAAACATCCATCCATACATCCATCCAAACAAACTTTCGCCTTTATAATATTAGTAAGGATATATATATATTTATGTTTACAATGCTACCAAATTTCTTTGTCTCAACGTCATCAGAGTATTTTACAAATACTCATCTACTGCCGTTCCATATCTAGTTCTTAACTGTCTCCGACCGATCATTTTTGAAGGAAGATAATTAAATGTATGCAATGTACATATGCATCCGTTAAAACACTCGCCATGACACTCCGCTTGTTTACATTCAATACGCAAATATTCACAATTTAACTGCCGGAACATCGACGAATACATAAAATATCGCGCGTACATTGTAAGAAGGAGAAAAAAGATCAGCCTGCACAGAAGGAAGAGCGCGTCAAATCGGCAGAATTAACGTGAGACTGCCGCAATCAAAGCGTTACGCACGCGCTAAGTCTCCCATCCGTATATTTTCTATGAGCATTTTAAACGGAGTTTGTGAAAAAAAAAGGAAAATGTGTGTCAGCGCCGACGCACGACTGGAGTTTACTCCTTAAGTACGATTGTCTAAACATACGCAAAAAGAGTTTATTTAATTGAAAAATTTCGTTTTGACTAAAAATTTAAGAAAAATGATGAAAGCTAAATTTTTTTAGCCTATCTACAATTACTTCATTTTTCATTTTTAGTAAAAAAACGAAGTTTTATTATAACTACAATTATTAAAAAATTATGGAAAGTATTTTGAATAAATTTTTGTTTTTACCAATAATTTAAGAAAAAGCATTAGAGAAGAAATTTTTTAACCTATCAACAATTATTTTGTATTTTTAATTTTAAGTAAAAAGTGGAAGATTTATTGTAATTAAAATTATAAAAATATTATCAAGAAGTATTTAAAATTATTTTGATAATATTGTCTTATTATTGATTAAAATTATTTACGTTTTAATAATAATTCATTAAATAAATTATTATAATAACCTTAAAAAATTATAACCTACCGAGCAACCACGTGTTCATTTGATATTCCAGCATTATTATCTACACCACTTTCTTCCATAGTTTATATCAATTGCACTTCACCAAATATAATAATAATGCATATAAAAATTCACGATAATAATAGTAATTATTAATAATTATAGTAATAAATCAAATGTTAATAATAAATATTTACATTGTAAAAGAACACTTTAAAACACAAATAAAACAGTGGTGACGATCCGTATTAGAATTGTATAACTGATACACTATATATATATATATATATCGATTGTAAACGTTGAACAGTATACTTTTATAATATATGTAGGTATACACACAATACATGCGTCAGCTGCCTCGCTGCGTTGGCTACACACAAGTATACAAGTACACACATACAAGCGATTGAAGTGAAAGGTGCGCCAATAAGTTGCGCACCAAAACGTAATGCGGATTCATCAGTAGATTTTACTCCTCAATTTTTTCTCATACCGGGCGCCTTATATGAAAATCGATTCTTAAGGAGTAAACTCCAAAAAAACAATATGGTCAGTATGATGATGCAGTATGGACTTGGTCATATAAGCATTTATTTTCTTAATTAATACGCTTACATATTAAAGGATTGTATGAAAATTTACACATTTTTCTAAAAGTCACAATTTTCGATGTATTTCGTAGATAGGATACCACAATCGCCTCCTGGACTATACCAAGTACTCGATCGCGGCCCGTCCGGGCGCTCATTAGAGGGGGCGGGCGGCGGTCGGAGGGGGGTGACGTCCGGACTGCGCCGGGCTAATCACTCGTCCTAGCGCGAGGCAGCTCCAAACGAGATAGGCTCAAATCTCAGGCACGTGCGAAGTTCTGACGAGTGTCACAGTTAGCCGTTCAACCTGTTAACGTCTGTCAGCGTATATACTGTAAATCTGAATTTATAATTTCTAGTTCTACCAATAAATATATGTAAAATTCAACTGTCTCTGGTTTAAGTTTAATTCATAAAGAAGTCGTAAAATATATAACCGCAATACAGTGGCTTTCCGCCTTCGTTCGCATGGGCATAGAATGTATATCTTCATTTTTTTATATTGATCGATTTCGTTGTCACTCCTAATTAATTCTGTTTCTGGTACCGTTCTTGAATTAGTTCTCGCTCACGCTCTTGCTTCTGATTCCGGTTCCACAATCGATTTCGGCCACGGTTCCGATTCGTATGAAGCCAGAAAAGATAATAGTATCAAAACGTAATATTGGCTACGTTATTTCGGGTTGGTATAGCTTTCAAAGAGGGAAAGAGTTTTTGGAAACGTATCTGTTCAAAGTTTTTCTTATTTAAAAACAAACTTTATTTCTTAGTTAATAGAATTGCACTTGAAATACGTCATTTATGTTTTGTTTTCGACATTATCACCCATCTCATTCTCCTTGAAAAGAAAGGGCCAAAAATTCAAGGGTTGCTCTGTTTTGTTTGTGGCCACAAAATGTTGAAAAATTAATGAAATTAGTACAATACTTAGAATAACACGAAGCAACCTGGTATCTGAGCAGTTCAATCCCATGTAGTTTTTCTTTAAGATATCCAGATACGGTATAACAGACATTGTCATATAACTTCTTCTTGGCGAAAAATTTAAATGAATAAAATGACAAATTTAGAATTCAAGTTGGAATCTTATTATAAAAGCACACACTTTGTTCCTTGAATGATCTGATAAGTTTGCTGATTTGACTAATGAGCAGTAAGATCAGTTTTACGTCTAGTGTTGTTATGGATGTCACAAATTGTTTACAACGATTTTATATTTTTCTTAACATATACCAAGGTTTCGGATGTACATTTTAAGGCTAATTTAAAATATTAATTTCTTTAAATTGACCTGCTTCTACAGCACAAAAATTTCGTAAAAATCAGCTGCATTACCCCCATTATAAAATTTAATAACACAAAACCTTTTCCGTCAAAAACATTTGATGTACCAAGTTTGTCGATGAACGGTCGGACGCTGTTGACGTTTAGCAGCCCCATATACACAAACATTCAATTTTATATACACAAATAACATTTACTACTATGTTTTTTGTTTGTAGCAAAATAATAGAACATAATACTATTAAGTGTTCATCACCGAAATTGGAAAAACAGGTCACTTCTGACATCACATCGATATCTGTCCGTCCGTCCTTCAGAATGGTTCGTTCGCGCTAGTGTTCCATACCGATTTCAAGCTGATTGTGAAATTGATAGAAACAAAAGCGCACGGCAACATTTATTAAGGTTTCAAATATTATATAAAAAAAACTATTTTTTTAACTCTTTCAATGGATCATGATAATTGTTAATATTATAATAATATTATATTAACACCAAAAAAGTAAAATATTAATAGCATTTCATCGCAATAATTTATGACTTATAAATTCTATGTAAAATTAAAAACTCTCAATCATAATCCAAATATTCGTACCAAAAGATCTAGAAAACGAACTCCTGGCACTTTGGCCATCACGTGAACTTCTCGCTTGTGAGGAATAGAACTCCCAGCTTCCTCGATCGCAGACAAAAACCAACGGGGGCGGTTCTTGATTACGTGGCAACGTTCTGATGAATAACCATTTTGTTGCGGTAACAGAATTTAATTATGTAAACAAATTTGTAATTCCGAGGGCAGGTTACTTAGCCTTAATAAGGTTTCTCCGCTGATACGAGTGGCCCTTTTGAATTTTAATAAGAAAATTAATATAAAAAGTACGCATACTTTTTTTCCTTTTGGACGTACTGGAATTGAGAGAAAAAATATTATTTTAAAATTGAGATAAGAAATAAATATATATATATATATACTTTATTTTTCTAAGATTCAATTAATCGAGGAGCATAATAAATCGTATATGAGTTTGTTCATACTGTTTAAACATTTGAGAGTTAATTAAATTTTATTAAATTACATCATACCCTGGTCTAAACTACTTTTATTTATGTGCCTAAATTCTTTTTTAATCTTAAAGAAATTAGTCTTATTAGATTAATGGAGGCTTTATAAAGCCTCCATTTAGGGCTCTGTACCAATGACAAAAAACGAAACCAAATTTGCAATTGCATTGATTTTCTATCAAACGAGTGTAATTATTTACAAGTTTGAAAATTTCGATTTAAAATAATGCTGGCGCAAATATGTATTAGAATGGTAAGTACTAATAATATGGTCTTATGATAAGTTTTTTTACTTTTGAAAACTGAAAACCGTGACTATTTCAAAAAACATATGTGCGATAACGTTCAAAATAATATTGTAGTAGGAGTAGGTGACATGTGAGGTATCCGACCTTCATGCTCGCGAGTTCGCGTTCTGTCGCTGAATATTTCTTTTCTAAGTCACTTAATTTTCGCGACGCGTAAGCTACCGGATGCATTTCTTTCTGTTCCCTCTCCCCTTACATCAGCGATGCACCTAACGCTTCACCGCTAGCTTCTACAAATAAACGAGTTAATACTTTATCGTCACCGTTCTCAAAATGTTTTAATATCGGAGGATTACATAAGCATTTCTTTAACATTACAAACGCTGTTTGGCATTCTCCTGACCAATGAAATTTATTACTCTTTTTTAGTAATTTTGTTAATGGCAAAGTAATTTGCGCGTAATTCTCTATAAATTTCCTATAATATGATGTGAAACCGAGAAATGACTTTAAACTTTTCGTGGTCGTCGGTCTCTCTAATTGTAGAACTGCATATAACCTTTTTTTGGAGGGTCTGACTCCCTCTTCACTAACTTCATAACCTAGAACCGTCACTGATTCGTAACCAAAGCTACATTCGATGATTTCACCATCAAATTAGCTTCTCTAAACCTATTGAGCACATCTCTCAAAGCATTACAAAATTCTTCAAAAGTTTCCCCATATACTACTACGTCGTCTACATAGATTATAGCATTTCCATATTTAATCCCTGCTAACACAGTGTCCATAATTCTTTGAAAATTAGCCTGACTCGTCTTTAATCCATACGGAACCACGGTAAACTCGAAAATTCCTGAAGGAGTCACAAATGCGGTCTTCGACCTATCCTTCTCAGCTACTACCATCTGCCAATATCCCGATATCAAATCTAAGCTAGCAAAACACTTAGCTTTACCTAAATACATTAATAAATCTTCTATTCTTGGAATAAGATACGAATCTGCAATCACTTTTTTATTTAAATTCCTGAAATCTACACAAAATCTCCATGTATCGTCTGGCTTTTTTACTAATACTACGGGAGATGCATAAGGACTTTTCGAATGTTCAATGACTCCACTATCTAGCATTTGCTGTACTTGTTTTTCAATAATCTCGCGTTGTCCCATAGACACTCTATATGGCGGCTTGTGGACTGGTATTTCATCTTGTGTTTTAATTTCTACTTCGAAACCTGAGTATTTGCCTAATTGCGAATTCTCAAATGCAAAACGATCAAAATATTGGGGCAATACTGCTCGTAGTTTATCTCTCTGACAAACAGACAACTCCTTATTTACATCCAAATCACCTACCTTCCATTGCTTCTCTGGCATAGAAATCAGAGCTAGATTGCCTGCCGCTAAGTGATTTTCATTCCTACAGACCCTGTCCTCGAAATATGTCATCACTGCTGACGCCAATTTTTGTTCGGTGCGCGCCGGCATGTGAGACACGAGCGGTGCATGCAATCCTTTCTTACTGAAAACAATTTTATTTTCATTATAATCTAAGACCACTGCATTCTGTCTCATAAAGTCTGTACCCAAAATCAAATCTAAATGCAAATCTTTCAAAACATAAAATGTGTGTTTAAATTTAGTTTCATTGATATAAAAATCAAGTGACGTAACCCCGGTAAATTGTAAAATTGCCCCATTTACCCCTTTCAATACTACATGGGAATCTGACAAATCATTTCACTAACACAATTAACGTCTATTATATCTGCGGTGACACAGCTCACGTCGGCTCCCGAATCTACACCTTCTTTTACCGCAACCTTTACGTACGTGCTGCCGGTATTCAGATAGCGGGTGGCTTAATCGCACAGCGGCTGCCCGCCTTGTAGTTGATTCACCGCTGCTGGAGGTTGAGGTCGCGCACAACTCGCTGGAGGTTGAGATCGCGCTCCGCTTCCATGGTTCGCTCGGCGCCAATCCTGTCTCGATGGTGCCACGTAGCGTCGCTCGTTGCCGCAGTCGCGAAACCCTTAGGGTCGAGCTTCCGTTCTGGTCGGTTCTGGCGGCCTCACGTTGATCTCCTTGTCGCTTGTAGGATGCATTGGGGAATTTTCTTTAGTTCCCCACTCCATAGGCAAATCATAAATGGTCTCGCGATTTTCTTCGTAGACCTCTTTGTAGTTTGTAATCGTTGATTTTAAATCCGCGAGCGATTTATAATTTCGTGCCACAAATAATGGTTTGACATTTGCTTTCATGAAATTGATTTTTACCTTCATAGCTAGCCTTTTCACATTATAAAAATATTCCATTAGATAGTCATCTTCTTGTTTAGTGTTATAAAATATATGTGCGTAATTTATATCGCATTTGAATTCGTCATTAAATTCTTTTATGATTTCATCGTAAGTCATTACTGAAGCGTCGATTGTTTTCAAAAAGAGTTTAGCTGGGCCGGCCGTATATAGAGTCAAGCCCGCTTTTTTCTGCCATTCAGTCCAATTCTTCAGGGCAGCTAATGTTTCGTAGTTCTCGTAAAACTCGCCGAAATCTTCGTTGGGCAAATCTTGAAAGACTGTCGCCATTTTTAGAATCTTCGTATAACTTTTGTTTTTGCTTTCTTCTTACCCGGCGCCTCCGCCAATGTAGTGGGCGCAACTCTGCGAGAGGTGTTGTCGTTCTAAGAAGAAGACCAAAGATTCGAGTATTCAAAATAAAAGAGTATTTTCCTTCGAGATCAATGTATTTATTGATCAGTTCTTCAATATTTCTCTCTATTTTTTCTGGATTTTACTTATTAAATTATTATAACAACTCACTCTTTATCACTATGAAACTTGTAAACTCTGGCATCAGCCCTCGTCCTCGTTCTCTGTACTTCTCTCTAGTTCTACTCAATTGTTATGCGCGAGCTCTGATTCGAATGTTCTATTCTACTCTAATTTTAAATTGAACGCGAACCCGCGAGCATGAAGGTCGGATACCTCACATGTCACCTACTCCTACTACAATATTCACTGCATTTGCTTCTGAACCCATATTCAAAGCCTAATATATACCACAGACGAAAAAGCTTACTTAACTTAGAACTTTAACGCATTTTTAAATACCCATTCAATGACAGCTTACGTGTGTAAAAAATATTTCACCCCACATTTTATGTATGTGAATTTACTCCCAATTTTTTTATCAAACTACTGAAAAAAGCTACTGAAATACGGCTCACACAAAAGGTCTGCCTGTACAATTTCATCAATATGAATGAATGGATGTTGGAATTATAAGGCTGTGACATACGGACGAACGGATAAATGAAAGGTACGAAACTATAGGAATTTCTTTTTTGCCTTTACCTACGGAACCCTATAACACAGCCTCACCGAAATCCACCAACTTTTATGACAGTAATAAACCCAAGCGGACCGTAATTTTTCAGGTAATAGCCGCATTAGCCGTGTCCCTAGCCCCGTTCTCGGCGGGCCTAGGCAAGGGCTACAGCTCACCCGCCATAGCCTCGCTGCAGGACCCCGCCGCCGACGCGTCCGGCCGGGATTTCCACCTCAGCGACCAGCAGGCGTCTTGGCTGGCCAGCCTCTCCTTCTTGGGTGAGTCACCACTTGCCACACGCAATATGCTTCAACTGTTGATTCAACAGTGGCACTGCAAGAGTGCCGAAGAAAGTGAAAACTATGTGAATTTTTTTAAATTATCAGGAAACATTTTTAGAATCGTCAGATTTTTTTTTTGTGCAGGAAACACTTTTAAATGAAGTGCTTTTTAATTCATTATTATAAACGACTACTACAAAAACTATATTACAATTTTCATTTAATGCGCTATTGTAGACGATACATAATGCATATTATTTTAGATAGAAAAATTGCAACATATTGCTTAAAACGTAAATTTACAAATATACTACGAAAAGTTCCGACATCTATGTTCTACGTATATACACAATATATGTTTATATTATATATAAACATGTATACACAATATATGTTTATATTATATATAAACATAAATCCAAACTTAACTCTCGTGCAAACGGGGCCAATATATATACATACTTATATACAGAGGTGTCGGTTACGGTAACAGTGTCGCGAGTTCAATGGTTTTTTTTCATCTCGAAAAATGTCCAACGCGCCGAAAGAAGTTTTCATTTCAATAATAATAATAAGTCTTTTTATTTTGAACTTCTCAGTTGAGTATGAATACTAGACATGTTCTTGTTTATTACAATATGTCCCGACGCTCAGTTTGCCACCTGGCATAGGCCTCTTCTAATATTTACCACCGGGACCTGTCATGTGCTGCCCGTCTCCAATGATGTCCAGCCGTGAGTTTTAGGTCGTCTTCCCATCTTGTTTGTTAGCGTCCTCTGCTTGTTTTGACATCTCTGGGACAGTCAGTAACAATTTCGCACCATTTCTCTAGTGGATCACGTATCACATGACCAGTCCATCTCGACTTTGATGGTTTACCCGTGTTACTACATAACAACTCTGGTTTTATGCCTTATTATGCTACATGTCCCTCTGCTCCGTTTCCTTATTCCTGTGAAACTTCTCTCCGTGCATATCTGGCAGCGTTCCAAGTTTTCTCTGTGGTGTTTGGTGAGTGCCCGGGTTTCTTATCCATAAGTGATGATTGGAATCCCAAATCGCTGTGTCTTATGCTGTCGAAATCTTTGGAGTAATCGACGAATGCCATATAGAGTTTTTTATTATATTCATTATATTTTTCTACAATTTTTTTCATTGTATGTATGTGGTCCAGAGTGGAGTATTTTTGCTTAAAGCCAGCTTGCTCTCGTGATTGGTTTTCATCGAACTTTTTGATTATTTTTTTCAGGATAACTTTGGAAAATACCTTATAGATATTTGACATCAGACTTATAGGTTTGTAGTTCCCTATATCTTGTTTTTATCCTTTCGTAAGTAAAACAATAATGTTTGATGTTGTCCATTGTATAGGGGTTAGCCCAGTAATTATATTACATTGAATAATGCAATAAGTATTGGTAGTACTATCTCAAGGGTGCCTTTAAGAAGTTCGTTTGTCATTTTGTCTGGAGCTGAAACTTTCTCCATCGTTTGACTACATGTATCCTTTTCTACTACTCTGGAAAGTATTTTTGATTCAGCAATCACTTTTTCTTGTTTTTTATTGTCGTCTATCCTCAGATCGTGTTTTTATTTGATATTTTAATTTGAATAAAGGTTCTGGTAAAATTTTGTGGCTATTTCGTTTGTGTTTTTTCCACTAGATAAGCTGTGCTCCTTTTCCTTTAGTTTTGATATTCATTCTTTATTTGATTCTCTCAGTTCTTTAGTTGCTTTTTTCACTCCTCCTGTTTTCACTATATGCTTTTCTAGTGGTTGCAGCCTCTTGATCTTTATATCTTTTCTTATGTTTCTCTCTGATTTCCTCACTTAATATCGTTATAGCTGTTATCTTATCTTTTTTAGAGTGTTTTGAAAGCAAGTTTTTTTTTTCTTTTTTCTATAAGTTGTAGCGTTGTATCACTTAGTTTTTATTTATTTTTTCTGCTCTTATCATTTTTTTCTTGACTTTGGAGATTTTCTAGTTTTCTGTATTTATATAAATATCAATTACTCATAGTTAATTCTTCGCCTGATTCAATAAGACATTATTTTTTTTTTTTTGTTTAAGGTTTCTTTGCTGTGGTGTCCAGTAGTATGTGTGGAAAAATATTTTTTACTGTCTGCTTATTATTTTGGTTTTTCGTATATAAACTGTTCAAAAGCGTTAGGTTGTGTTGCAGTAAGAATTGGACCAACAATTCCCCATGTGGATTTCTTCTTCCTTGGTCAAAGTTTCGTAAGACATATTCCTCCTTGCATTGCTTCGCTCGACTTGAGTATTTAAGTCTTCCATGATAATCACATGATCGTTTAAATACCTTATTTGCGTTTATGATAATTTTTAATAAGATGATATAATGTTTGATTTGACTATAATATTGATTGTCTCATACAGAGTTTCTATGTTGATAGCTCTAGTACTAAGGACGTTTATTCTGAAATTGCGATGCTTGAAAAGTATCGAGTATACGACTTTATTTTATACAGATATTTGCACTGTGACCGAAATTTATTTTCTTTCTTTGTAATTGATATTTAATACGCAAAAAAAATTAATTGTTGTATCTTACGGTTTGTAGAGGTCTGTTGTGCCGAAACAATTTAATTTACATGGCCGGCAAAAATATGTCGCCTCGACTACAAACTCAAAACGGAACAGTCAGCTAGACTACGATCGCTCTAATTTCCTAACGGTCTCGCTACGACTGACTTATATCAGTATAACATACGGAACAAGTGAGGAAACACCCTGATGTAAGTGTGGGAAGAGACCGAATAACTCTATTTTTTGTAGAACGTAAAAAAGCACGCGAAACGAAACATCAGCCCGCGAAGTCTCGCGACAATCTGCTAAAATCTAGGTTCAGATCGTGAACCCTGTAAGATTCGAACTTCTGTTTCCGATTCAAAGCCAGACTGTTTAACGCTACATAATTTTATTAAATCGATTGCATAGACGATTACGCCTGCTAAAACACACATATACAATCAATCATATATTTTATAAATATTTAGACGACGCGTGTGACTAATGACAGTGCGCATCAGTTCCATACGGCATAGTGTAATGACCCACGACTTGTGGATTAACCGACTACACGCCATGGGCCCGATTGGACTTATGAAACTCGCAGCACAAACAAGTAACGATTGTCCGTTTAATTTAATAAATACACATAAATATAAGTTTAAATGCTACTTTTTTCTTTAATAATTCTTCGTTACTTGTGTTTTTAACTACCTGAGCCCAGCAGATGTTGTCCTGTCTGTATCATGTCTATATTATGTCGAATAGTACAGAAGCAGATATGCTGCAGCGCCATCTGGTCAGGAGTTAAAAGAAATCGAATAGCATAAACAAATTCTGTACAAAAAAGTACATATTCTTGCAAATTTTCATGGTGATCGGTTGAAGGATGTTGGAGTTTACCGATAACACGCACATACACATGCACAAGCACGCGTATGTATACACGCACACACACACACACACTGAAGAAATATTATCTCATGATTTTATTTTAGTCTCTACATTTTATTAATACAAAAAGAAAATTTTACAGTATTTGATAATAAACATAAATTATCAAATACAATGGCGGACCACGGATCAAATCGATCCGCCACACGTTTTGATCACGCCCGCCATCTACAACAACTAATTCTATAAATACGATCCTCGATAAACAAATTCGTTAGGTATTAATTGTTCAGTAAATCACTGTGTTTTTAACATCCTAATAACAAATTAAACATTAAATCTATTTGGCCCATCTCAATATTTTAATCATTTCACACAGCTTTCCTTTCAATTTAATTGCCTATATGTCTGCAAAGCAATCAAGAATGTAAAAGAAATTATTGGGAAAAGACACTAAATGTTAGCTCTTCTAAACAACAGCGGTAATTATGTGAAGCTTTCTTTTTCGTGTTAGCTGAAGTGCTCTTTCAAAGCTTGACTACTCAATAAAGAATTTGTATTGTGAGTAATGACAGTCATTATTCACAGCCACCAAATCAATCGGACACAATTGATTATTTAAAAAATGGTTTAGTCAAATGGTTTTATTAAAAAAACGGTTTAAAAAAAACGTTCAAGCATACATTTCGCGAAATATGGCACCCTGGGTTTCGACATTGTACAGTAAGTCAAAGACATACAGAAAGGGAAATTAACAACTTTAATTACGAATTGATAACAACTTTAACAACATATTCTGATGTTTATCATTGTACGAATTTTATATCTGTACAATACATCTTTTAAATACAAAATTTCAACACTCTGCTATCAATGTGGTGGACAGAAGGACTAGTATCCAAGATGAATAGTGGAGAAAAATTGCGGTTTGACAAATGGACGGAGAAGTATTACTATATTACTCGGTGTTTGATATTTGTTAACTGTAATTTCTGTCAAAGCGATATTGTTTCATAAATTTTGAAATCGGCTCAAATCATAATCAGAAAAAATAATAAACAAAACAAATGCGTTCTACTTTTTCTCCAATCCATCTATTTTTTCCTGTTCTTCGATAAGTTGCACGAAAACCTAGTCCAAAGCCAAACGTCTCCTCTCATACTAGATTCTATCTCCAATTATTGATTTTATAATATAATTTAGTAGTATTAAATAGATTACTGTCTTAAATAACAAAAATAATACTTTATGTTATACTATAATCTAAAAATCGCAATACATAATACTCAATCGTTAGATTTATTTCGCCTAATTAGATACAGCCAGCAATGTCGGTGCATGTGAGTCTAAAACCGTGAATATAATTATGTTTATCTATATATGTTCATAAATAAAATTGAAGTTTCTGCGTGTGAATTCGAAATAACTGCCTTTTTTAAGTTCATATTCCATGTATCAAACAACTCAACTACTCTTTTTAAATTTTTTATTTGTCTGTATCTTTGCCCGAGGTAAATTTCCGAACGGTTAGACTGATCTCGATAAGACTTTCCCTAAAAGATACAAAAATTCACTGGGACATGACTTTCACTAAAAAGTAGAAAAACTTACTAGGCTATATATAGCGTATTGTCCATCTGAGAATTGTTTGAGGCTCCTGCGTGAAAATTGAAGGACTTAAAATGATATGATTTGATTGTAATCGAAAGAAAAATGGAACTGGACTGAGATGGAGAGCTGGACTCGGGATCTAGGTCAAAAAGATGACAGCGCCATCGGTTGATATAAAAGATGAAGCAATCCACTCTATGACCACGCGGGTGAAGCCGCGGAATAAAACTGGTGTAGTATGTAACGAACAGATGATGTTATCCGATAGTGCGGCCGAAGCGAGAGTTGTAAAGCGAATGCGAGCACTCGACCCGGCTGTACGGTCGTTTCAAATATTCATAACTTTGCTAATGGACGGCCAACCGCCTTACGCCAAAACGGAGCTTTTATTGTAACTCGACAAACTGGTTTCGCGACCTGGAGGATATCTGACAAGAGGCCGGTCTTCGAAAAGTTCCGGATGTTGTAATTATGGCTTGTAATTAATTATGGCTCGCAATTAATTATCCGCGAGGCGCCCTCTCCCGGTCGAATAAAATGACACAGCCTCCCTGAATTTATGACTACAACGAAAAGGGATACTCTAAAAACAACGGAACATTTCATTTGAGAGCTTATAGGTGTCTTATGTTGGTTTTTTTTTTTTATTACCATTTTACTTTAGTACGCAACTCCTCGAAAGGAAATACCCATAGCGGACGGTCTTTTGGTTTCAGGATCATAACAATAAATCCAACTTTCGTCACCTGTAACTATATCGCATACAACACTTGAGTCACCACCGACAAATCTTTGCATCATTTCGCGGCACCAATTAACAAGACGGAGCTTTTGAGCGTCGGTCAAATAATGGAGTATCCCCCGAGTACAAAGCTTCCTGACCGCTAAATGTTCATGAAGTAATTTGTGCACTTAACTTATACCAATGTCTAATATATGGCCATACCAATGATTTTATAATAAAAAAAATGTACTAGATTTTTAAAAAGGAGTAAATAGTATGTAATGATTTCTCCAAGCCCCGTATAAATGCTCATATAACACCATGCGGATTATTTTCAAAATTTTTAGTTGTGAATTTTTAATATGTATATAGGTAGAAATATAATTTTAATACCTAATGATATTCAGACTCATTCTTTCTTGCTCATATAGATACTAAATGCGCTTTCGTGTATATTTCGAAATCCGAAAAAACTCGAATGCTCGAGAGATTTCATTAAACTCGCAATATCGCCGATCGCGCGCGCCCGCAGCGCCATCGCACGACAAACAAACAAACGGAACACTTCCAACTTTTATCTACCGCGCGGGAGCTCTTTCAGAGTTGCCTTTTATTTCAGTTTACTAGCGGCCGTCGGTCGAAATATTAAAAACGCCTTTTCAATGCGCACAACGGCCCGAGCGCCGCCTCGTCGTCAATGGAAAGAACAGATCGACGTCGCGGGAGGGCACCGGGCAGATAAAGCTTTCTTTTACGGTCATTCTTTATCTTTTCGAGTATTTCGTCTCTCTTTTATCGTTTGCAGTCCACGAAAGCAAAAGGAAGCGAGAACCGCCTCAGCCCTGAGGTTGTAGCTTTTTACGTAAAATTCTACATATCACGCAGTATAGAAATATCGACGTGTTTCTATTTCTATACAAGACAAGGGACGATGGCGGAGTGATCGGTGTATGGTGTAAGGAGACTAGATTGTAATTCTGTCCGAAAGCGAATTGATCAATGATTTCGAATAATTTAAACTGAATATCTCTCTGCATATCCCGTAATTTAAGTCGTCGGTCACGGATTTGATCACCGCATCGGTGGTTATGGTCGCCAACAGTTCTAGCCTTTCAATCTCGAGCCCCTCAATCTCAAATAAAAAGTCTGTGGGAGGAGATGTCTCATTGGGGAGGTTATTAAACTTGATACAAGAGTAGACGCAGATACACAAGCGATCGCAACGGATACGCGCCGATATGTCAAGGCGGTCGGTTACGTTTCACGGCGTTCCATTTCATTTTTCATCGACGAAATTGTCAAAGGTTCAGCAGACAGAATGGTCACCTCGGACGCAATCTGTGTCGGTGCTTTCTCCACCTGCTTTCGGTTCAGATCAGAAATTTCAGCTTCCGATTGTCTAGATAGTGCTGTATTCGTAAGCTCTAAATGGTACTAAAACGTTGTTACATTTTAAATTTATTTCGCATTAATTAACATAATCCTCGTTGGGCCTGTTCAGGGGCAGAACCCGTTACCTTTTTGAAGTGAAACTTCTTTATCGGCGTATGGGAGAAATTTTATAGCAATGTAACGTTTTTCTGTTACGCGCCATCTTTATTTCTGGGTAACATTTTTCCGTTACGCACCATATTTATTCAATGTTATTAATGTCATCGTGGCATAAACATAATTGTTACTAAGGCCACCTGTCACATATACTTTCTGTCAACACCCTAGATCTATTTACAGTTTGTATA
Source organism: Eumeta japonica (assembly GCA_005406025.1). Lineage (NCBI taxonomy): Eukaryota > Metazoa > Arthropoda > Insecta > Lepidoptera > Psychidae > Eumeta > Eumeta japonica. The sequence continues at coordinate 312,100 of BGZK01000257.1, forward strand.
TATTACATTTTCCTATTATCTAAGTTGAAACCTTTTCAACCGACATACATGAACTATATCTCACATTCTTTCATTGGTGACTCGATTTTATATGTAGCGTTCGATAATTTTCCTACAATTCTATATGGCCCTTTATAACATCGCATTAATTGAAAAGTTTTACCTATCACCCTTCTAGGTACATATACCATTACCAAGTCTCCTACATGAAACTTGAACATTTCTATTTCTGAAACTCAGTAGTGACATGAAAAATAATATTTCAATTAAGTGATTAGCGAAAAAAATTTTATAAAGTTGTTTGTATCCATGTCTATGATAATAAAAGCCTTTTGCATAAACTTTATCTAATTTAGCTTTATTCGACCAATTTCTGTGAAGTTGTAAATAGTAAATCATTTTTCTAAAAATGATGTCATAAAGAAGTTTCACTTCTTACGTGTGTACGCTAATACACACACACTTTTTTTCTTTAAACGACAATGCGCTGAGCACTTCACATTTCAGTAATCGTTTGTTTTCAACGAAACGACTAGTTTGCTTTTTTAACTTTAAAGTCGTTTACTCCGTATTCGTATTTTAGTTTCCAATTTTTGTTTTTCTTTTGACACTCGGCTTTGACTCGCATAAATGGAAGCTAACCGGACTAAATCAATTTAAAAGATTCAATTTGTATTTTTATTTGGAACCGACTAATAATATATTTGTTATATATAAATTATTGATTTTCTTAATCTTTGTAACTTTCATTTGATGTAATCTTTGTCGATTTGTGAATTTTCTTTTTGTTACTTAAAGTATTAGGCAAATCACATCTGCCACTTGAAGAATATAATCTGATATCATTCAGCTTGTGACACTCGAAATTCTAAGAGGCAGCTAACGATACTTCATTAGTTCAAATGAAATAATTAGCTTAGGAGCTACACGGAAACAAATGAACATACGTACAAAGTCATAAACCGCTGTAGTCTGGAAATAACCATTTTAAACGCTAATTTGCTAAAATAATTTGAAAATGGGTTTTATTTCATTTGTCTATAACAATAACTATCGTTTTTAACGATGAATAAGCTTTGATGCCTAGAATTTTTTTCAATAAAATGTTTTTTCCCTGGAATTGTTCTCAGCCAAGGAAAATTTTAAACAATTCCGCAGAATATTCATTTAAAAAATATATAATAGTTATCGAGCAAAAGACTAAATTGTTATCTGGAAAACTGACGTTCTGACTCTGAGTTCGATAGGTCCTCCTGTCCTTGAATATTTTCAAACCCATTTTAACATAATTTCTCTTTAAAATTGAGTAATTAATATTTTTATTTAAATTTAATTTTCATCACGTAACTTAATTCCTATTTAAGCTAAGTCATAAAACAACCAACGTCATCGTTGTAAACCATCGACATTGTGAGCACGATTTTCGAGTCGAATAATACCGGCACCCGGACGGGCGAGGGGGAGGTTGGCGAATAGTGTCCGACAGCAGGCAAACTATTGCCTCGAGCGGCCGCAATCGAAAACTATTCAGGACTGTCGCAGTCGCATTGCCTACACGCAACAAACAGGTGGAGCCAGTCAGAGATGGCACATTTTGTCCACAAAATAAGGATAGAGGAAGAATTCGGTGAGTCTTGTTAAGACTTGATGCCAGGATCGGCCGTGTTCTTTAACGACAAGGCCTTGCGCCCTTACGCTTGGCACCTGCGACTTTTGTAATGCCCACATTCTTCAGTCTCTTTTACCGTCGATAAACCCTTAAGCCGCCCTGGGCCGATCTAGGCCGACCTTCGATCGACTGTGTCGCGGGCAGGTGAATCTCGCAGTATAATCGGTTCGTAACGCATAAATTTCGAAACGCACTAATTTTCAACTCACGATACTTAGTTATAAATTAGTTCTTAATTCATTACGTCACACATAGTCTTCGAATAATATTACCATTAGTAGCTGAAATGACAGCCCCATGCCCGGATTAATTTGAATCTGAAAATTGTGATCATAAGCTGTTTGTCGTTTAACGACTCTTCATACGCAGCAAACCTCCACCATGTCCAGGTACCAAGAGATACATTCTATTCTTATAAGCGAGCTATGAATCAAATTTTTGAAGAATATCTAACAGCTAACATGCATGTGTACTTTACTTGAACGAAGATTATATATAAATGATCAAAATGCTTTGTGTGTTAAATCTACGATTACTTTTTCGCTAGGCTTTCTTGACCCGTGCCACATCGCTAAACATAAATACGCAAAATAGCCACATAGTCATACACACAGTACTTTTCGCTAATAAATTGTAAAATACGAATTCAATGATCTACCAATCTTATACGCACTTGACCGATTTTATCAATGTACGGTACAATGAGTTTTCGAAAAAACAAGCTTTGAATTTAAAAACAACGGTTTCGCTTACGACGTCAACTGTATCGAGCTGTATAAGCAGCATGATAAATGATTACTCTAGCAACCCCTTTTAGCTAATTGGCCGTGAATGTACTAATGCGGGTCCCGTCAGAGCGCGCATTAACTTTGCCCAGCCAGAATCCGGGTTCGTAATTAGTTATCAAAGCTTTGTGTGTAGCATCGACGTAGTAAGTTCTTCAGAGCGGTAAATCACAGACTGTTACTAACGCGAAGATAAGTAACGTACGTGACAGGTATTAAACTTTTAAACCTTACAGTACAGTAGGTACTTAATATAATTATTTTGCTTTATATAAAGCAATATTTCTTTCATCTGACTGCCGATAAAACAGTTTTATGCCTTAAATCAACTAGCTTCTGGTATATAGTTTTCTACCAAAGCAGTTGAATTTCTATTAATTTTACTTTTCTTGCAAATTATTTTCGAACTGTGTCTGTACGTTTTAATGAACATTCTAAATGTATTTTTAAATTCAAACTATAATTCATTCGGAGAAATACTATATATACGCACGCTTTCAAATTAAAGACTCCATATGAAACTAGACACAAATAAAACAGACGCTGTAGTCACTTGAAATATTAAGACTCTCCGCACCGTATTTTTAATTTAACATAAAAAGAGGAATTTCAACTAAATAAATGTCATGCGCCCCGCAAGCTTTTGAAATTATTTGATGTAACAGAGTATTATGGATATGAATAATATGGATATCCATTTTTTCAGTGAAAGATCGTGCACATAAGTATGCAGGATTTCATACGATATATTTTATTATATTCATGCATATGACATTGATCAACGAAAACCATTGTATAAAATTATTACTGTTGTTTTAGTACAACGGAATTTTTGTAGAAAATCTTGTTCTTAAGAAGTTTTTTATTAATAATTTTTTTTGAACATTTAGTTCGATCTTGGTAGCTAACATTACATTGCATTTTGACATAAATTGATGACCGATACCATGATATTTTAATGAATGCGTATGCAATAAATATATTTGTCAATTATACCAAAAAAAAAGCTAAAGTATGTTAATAAAATGACAATACGTAAGGCCATACAGACCTTGTATTCGCTAATCCTCTCTTCTCTTTCAACGAACGTTGCTATGTACTTTGAAAAAATATATGCGTAAACATTCTTAGGGATTTCCCCGAGCATGGAGTTATAAGAGCAAAGTTATACAAAATTAATATTATACTTGTAGCATAGGAGCCCTCCGCTTCAAATCTTTTGTAATAAAGCACCCGTTTAACTTTAAGTACAGTCGAAATTCTGTTGCTAAAAACTCTTTACAGCTTAGCGTTTCTTCTATTATAACGAACACAATATATTTCAAAATTTAATAACATTGTACTGACTGGTTCTCAAAATTAATAAAAAAGAATTTTAGCAAATGAAGTACCCATTCCTTATATACATGACAGTTTTTGAATCTCTTTTCGAGTATCGCATATGAAGTTTGTGATCGTACTTTGAAATTACTCTTCAGCATCCTAGAACTGAAACACTGAGAGTTCTTGAAAGATGTAGTGTTTTAAATTGTAATATTTTTTTACATCTATTTGGTTTGTTGCCAATTAGAACTTTGTTTGTAATAACTTTGTTTATAATAAATATTGTGTGTATTTTATCATGATTTATGCGTCATATTGGGCTTCGAAAACTGAAAAAGGGAAAATCACTCTTGTGTCTTTTTCAATCTTCGACACTGAAAAACGAAAGGTACACGATAGATTATATTGAACCCTAAAACGCATCACAGAACCTGTAGGAAACTTTAATGTTTCTATTTCAAATTTACTACTGATCTCACCCTCTCTTTTTGATGTGCTTATCGCCAAGAGAAGATTATCTTTTGAAGCTTAAATTTTGGTATATAACCGCAAACATCTTGATTAGTATATTTATCATTTAACAAGGTCATATACCATATGAAAGTACGTAAATATATCACGTTTGACGTAAACAAACAAATATTTAATGTCTTTTAGAATATTCTAGCCGAAAAAATTCACAGATACTAAATAACGACGCCCATGCATTTTGAAAATAAACAAACAGAGTCCAATTATGTTCTTGATTAGCTAGGAGGGTTATTCTAGTATTTTATCGTTTTATCTAGTAGAGTAATTCGTAACATTGACCCCCTTTTTAAGTCGTACACACCCCGAGTACGTTCGTATTCATTCCGCAATATTTAGCTCACCCATCTACATGAACGATATTTTTCGTCCCTTTCGGTCTTCGCTCGATGCGGTAAGTGACGTCGTTAATCCGCGTGACTGCTCTAAAGGTCCCTCCCATTTCGGTTGCAATGCCTCCCATTTCGGTAACTTTCCCCTAGGTCGGGTACTATTGTGCAACCTCACCAGCACTCCTTCGTCAAAAGTGATCGTGGCGTGATTCGCTTGTAACGAGTCTCGATCGATCAGCTTATAACTAAATTATAAAAATAAGTTGACAAACACTGTCGTGTTTAAGTTAGGCCGCGTAGTCGGTTCTTTATCATTTTACATCCAAATAAACACCAGGAAACAGTTTTGCCGGTATCCGTAGCCGATCTAAGCTTAAGATTTCAAAAATCAGCGTCACGTTTATACTTTCGTATATTAATCCTTCTATAAGGCGACAAGGGCATGGCTGTGCGCCTATTCAAATCATTCTGGTACAAGATGTTTTTTGAAAGTTTTTTTGTACCTCTTCACCATGCAGCTGGACTGTGAATGACATGATGAAGTTCTTATTTTATCGTTCGTTTCAACCATTGGAAGTCTAGTGCTAGATATAGGCCTATCCTCTAGGTTCTCACGATGTCCAGCCACCTGCAGCCGAGGATGGCCTGCGACCTTTACCAAGTTGCCGGTCCACTCAGTGGGAGATCTTCCCACGCTGCGGCATCCAATTCGCGATTTCCACTTGAGGGCCGTTCTTGCTCAGCGGTTATCAGTTCTGCAAACGATGTATCCTGTCCATTGCCGCTTCAACTTATTGACTCGGTGAGCTATGTCGATTATGAGCGTTCTTCTGCGGATGTACTTTTTTGAACTTCTACCTCGCAGAGTAACCCCGAGTATGGCTTTTTGCGTTACATATTGAGTGACTTTCGGCTTGTTTATGGGACCGATAATAAAAGTCCACGTCTAGCATCCGTATATTTTGTGCACACCTATAATTTAGAAAATTTCTTAAAAAAGTTGGGTCTCGAAATTTCTGTTTTGATATAGATTTGTAAATGTATTCCAAATCGGCAGAACACCTAATTAACTAATGCTTCCGGGACTTAGTAAAGTTTTTACGGCGACAAGGATATACTTGTTCCCTTTATTAGTTACTGTAAATATTTCAGCGATATCGACTGCTATCCGATCACACCATTGGTTCACCAACTTTGTATTCCTTCGGCTGTCCTTTTCTTCTGGTTTGTGATCTTTTCATAGATAGATAGCTTATATATTTCCTGTACTATATATCTATAGCTTAACAGATATTTTCTAGTATGTATGAACTAGTAAAAATTCATATGTAATGTGAAACTCACATAAAATCTACGTATTTCAAGGTAAACTAAAAGAGTTCCATTCTGTTATTTATTTATCAGAACCAATATTCCATTTGTTCACTATTGTTTATAAAACTGTGTCACATCAATATCAATACCCAGAACATTCAAGCAAATAACACAAATAAAAGCATTATGTTCGTTTACTTCTACTTTAACACTGTGTCCTCTGAAAAGAGTATATTGGTTTATATTCGCCGCGCCATTACTCCACGTTTTAACGCTGTAAGCGCACATAACTGTCGTATACCTTCGCTGTCATGCTGGTTTATTTTGACCCTGTAATTGCAATAATTGATTTATCAATTGAGCTTCAGAATTGAAACTTTGGACCGTGTTCCATTAATTTTTTCCAAACTTTTAAATTCGTGTTAAAAATGTAAGTACATTTTGCAACTAAGCATAAAATCCGGTTGACTCTCGGGCTATGAGGAGTAAATCAATAGTCTGATGTAAACGAAGGTTCCACATTTCCCGTCACCCCCCGGCCCCACTCTTCACCCTCGAAGTCTTCGACGAACCCCGATATAATCGCCATCGGACCCGTTGGAAGCTTTTAGAGGAATTAATCGGAAAGTTACTTAAACGTAATTCAGCTATACGCTTTGATCGATACTTTTCAAAGAAATAGTGTAACAGCACAAAAGCCTCGATAGTGCGTACGGAAAGATAATTGCTTTCCTTCATAACAATGAAACATAGTTTTGTAAAAAGCTTTCTTGGTGTTATTATGAATATTATTTACTTTACTGCAAAGAACAACTTCGTCTATGAATTATTTTGTAATTGTGATTATTTGAGACTGATTGTATAAAATTATTACCTAATGCATATGTATAAAAATGAATGTTTGTATGAATGTGTGTGTGTAATAGCGGGCGCGCGCGCGCGTTTTTTTGTGTGTCTGTGTGTACGCATGCGTACGTGTGTGTGTGTGTGTGTGAAGCGTGCATGAGTGCATGTGTCACTTGCGCCTGCGCGTGCGCGCGCTAGCATTCATGCGCGTGTGTGTATGTGTATGTGCGTGTATCGGTAAACTCCAACTTCCTTCAACCGATCACCATGAAAATTTGCAAGAATATGTACTTTTTAGTGCAGAATCTGTTTGTGCTATCCGATTTGTTTTAACTCCTGACCAGGTGGCGCTGCAGCATATCTGCTTCTGTACTATTCGACATAGTATAGACATGGTACAAACTGGCAGGATTACTTTTGCCGGTCTCAGGTAGTTAAGAACACAAGTAATAAAGAATTATTAAAGAAAAAAGTAGCATTTAAACTTATATATGTGTGTATTTTTAACCTAAACGGAAAATGGTTATTTATTTGTTTGTGTTGCGAGTTTCATAAGTCCAATCGGGCCTATGGCGTGTAGTCGGTTAATCCACAAGTCGTGGGTCATTACACTATGACGTATGGAACTGATGCGCACTGCCATTAGTCACACGCGTCGTTTAAATATTTACAAAATTATAGCGACAATACTCAACCGTTGTGAAGCAATAATTTTTTTGAGATAATATAATGTCGTTCAAAACGCTATTTTATTTCACACGCAAACTTTATAAGCCAGACGAAACAAATGCACTAAAAAAATATTATTTAATAAAAATAATAAATAATATATACTCACGCCTATTTCTCAGAAGGGTACCAACCTATGTAAAAAGATTTTACTTATTTAGTGTAGAAATTTGTAGAGACTATATATGTCCACACTTATTTTCACATCTCTTTTGTTTCACATTAACAAAATTATTATACTATATTTTATAACAAAAAAAAAATATAATAGAAACCGACTTCAAAAATCCTTAAACTAAAAATTTATCACATATTTTTAAGCCCTACAAAAGGAATTTAATTATATAAAATTGCTCCTAATTAAATATGCAAAATAATAAGCATATTAAATTACTATTAAATCCGTATGGAGGGTCTGATGGTAGAGCCAAAGGGTGGATAGTGGAACGTTCCAGTACTCAATAGTAAACTACTTGAGTTTGCACTCATTAGTTTTCAACTTCCCACTAAGAAAATTTAAAATTTTCTAAAATTTTCGGGAAGTTATTGGTTTCACCCAATTTTTTCCAAAATCGAGTTCTCATCAGATCTCGACGTTCTGAGGATCTAGGAAGCTTTCCTGATCATCCCTGAGATGATGTCCGTATATCTGTGTGGATGTGTGTGTGGATAAGTGTGTGCATGTGTTTGTGTGTATGTTTGATGTATGTAAACCTCTTACAACTTTTAAACGGCTTGACCGAATCGAGCCCACTAAACGGCGTTTTAAAGACTTTCACCAAACTTACATTTTCTGAAAGTTTAAGTTGATTTGGACTGGTAGATTTTGAGAAATTATCAAAAAACTAAGAAAAAAATTTTTTTAAAGTGGTTTTTTCAAAATAACTTTAAAATGGCTTGACCGATCAATTCCAAAATCTAATTAGCTCTTAACCTATTAAAAACACGTCGATTGTCGTAAACCGGGTCAAAATCGGTTGATTTGTTTGTGAGAAATCGTTGTCGAAAGAAATCGAAAAAAACAGTTTTTTTGGAATAACTGCGAAACGGCTTGACCGATCGATTTCAAATTCTAACCAGCTCTTGACCCTGTAAAAAATACGTCGATTGCCGCAAACTGGGTCAAATTCGGTTGATTGGTTTGCGAAAAATCGTTGTCGAAAGAAATCGAAACAAACCGTTTTTTTTTCCAAAAATCGTGTCAAATTCCGTATAATTTCGAGTTTTGAACTCGAAAATAGCGGGAAGTTTCAGGGTTGGCCTACAGGGTTAATCTATTTTTTTTTTGACGAGTCACATTACATTTTAAAATAGGAGTCTAATGATGAAATCGGAAGGAGGATAATGGAATTCTTCAGTAGTTACTAGTAAACGCTTCTTTTCAGCCTGGGCTCACTTGTTCTATTTTATGAGTGTTATACATTACTTTTTGTGACGAGGGTCTGATGGTGAAGTCAGGAGGTGGGTAGTAAAACTCTTTAAACTCTTCTAGTTAATTCCTTGGTTTTGGGTTCATCCTTCTTGATTAAACGAGTCTTACACATTACGTTTTGTAACGAGGGCTAATGATGAAGCCAGGAAATAGATTATAGAACTATAACTAATCATATAAAAAGAAAAACCTTCTCATTAAAAAGTTCAAAATAAACTAAATTTTCCAAAAAAAAACGACTTAATAAAATTTAAGAATACCCAAATCCTACATGAGAAATTTGAATACGTCAAAATTACTACAATTAAATTTTCATAATACGTACTTAATCCATATACGTACTTAAATGTCGCAAGGAAGCCTCTATACTTCAAAACCATACGAAAAAGACGGCGCGTTAGAGAAGGGGGCACACAAGCAAACTTGCGTTGGATGGCGCCGACTTTTAAAAAAGAGCTGATTAAGTATAGTGAATATTTAATTATTAATACATTTTACGTGCTTAAATTCATATTGTAGGTTTTAAAAATTATTATAGTTAACTTCTTAGTCTAAAGATTTTTCAAAGTTGCTTTTCATTTTATTTTTTGACGTACTCTATTTATAAATAGATGAAAGCTGGCTGCACGCACGAAAAAGTATGACTCATTGTCGCGTTCTGCCTGAGCCGAGCGTGCGAGCGAGAGCGCGGGATAATAGAGAGGCACGATCGGCCTAAGCGTTCGGCTTGTGACGCATCTATCTCTTTTGCATCTATCTATCTTTGCTGTATAATTTAAGTAGAAAAATATTTGAATTAACGACTGCAAATAAATGTTAATTTATCAAAAACATTGTCATTTTCAATTAACTCCTTCTTTGTATTATACAAAATAATGATAATTCAGTGATAACAATTCAGTTCAATTCATAAAAGAATGCAATTTTTCATCAATGTTTCTTATGACAAAATCACGAAAAATTATCGTTCGTAAACCGACTTTACGGGCAACCTAATCTTTTTGTAAAATTTTGTTTCTCTTTTTAAGGCGATAATGGAAAAGTATTTTAAACAATAGAAGGTATTACCTGCTGCTTTAATTGCAGTAGTGTAAATGCGCCACAGAAAATTATAGATACTTTGAATAATTAAAAATTGAATTGTTTCGGTGCGCATATAGAAAAATGTAACTCGAAACCGGGGTATATTGTTATATGTAACACGAAGCGAATAATCATTTTCAGGTGCTCTTTTCGGTGGCATGGCGGGAGGGGCGGCGATGAGGCACGGCAGGAGACAGGTGCTCCTCATAGCGGCTCTGCCGTCCAGCCTGTCGTGGCTGCTGACCGTGGTGGCCACTTCGGTGCACATGATGTGTCTGACGTCTTTCTTGGGAGGCTTCTGTTGTTCAATACTCACAATGCTGTCGCAGGTAAGGTCTACATAATTAATAATTAAGCCTATACATGGCCAACAATAAAGTCTACATGATTAATAATTAGGTCTATATATGGTCAATATTTATATTTACATGATTACTAATTAAATCAATAATAAATCCTACGTAATTAATGTAATTAATAGGGTACGCTTACACATATACCACGTTTAATTTTCTCTATTATTTTTCTTTTAAAATCCTTACATGTGTCTATTAAAAAAATTGAAACATATAATCAGATCAGCTTCATGCGCACTTATTCATTTAATTGTGAGATGGTTATAAGTACGAACAGCCCTCAATTAGTAAATCAGACGTCAACTTGTTAGTTACTCATATAAAAATACAAACTGACGGTCGATTTATACGATAACAAATGTGGGTTGTATCAACCGACCGTCAGCTTATATTTATATATAACTAGCAAGGTGACGGCGGATAGATAAATTGATTTTTAACTATCAAACAATAGTTTCAAATATGTTGTATACTAATAATGATTCTATAGCATTCTATGAGCTTGTAAAATTACCGAATCATTATTGTATATATAATCAATACAATCAACCCTAGAACAACATGTTTGTAAATTATATTTTCTAATTTGTTTTTCGAGTCTGTATGACGCATTACATCTTTGTTCCGTCCAATTTTTTTTTTATTTTTTTATGGTTTGCTTGGAGAAAGTGTTTTTTGAGCGTATCACACCACGAAGTTGGTACGGTCCAAAGTCATTCAAACAGTGCGCTAAGTGATAAGAGTCGAAAGTTAGTTCCTTAATACAATTAAGTAATCAGCACGCGTTATAAATTTAGTATTGAATGTTAGTTAATATATGTTTATACTTGTATTTAAATGTAATTTCTGAATGTAAGTACGTAATCATAGTTCTATTCATACAGACCAATTTCGGAAGGTAAACACTTTACACTGTGAACATTGTTTTTTTACGCCGAAAAAATATAGTTTCTTACTTGTGCACATTTGTACAAACACGTGTCTTTTTTTAATAAGTATTTTATTGTAACTCAAAAAAAAATTGGAAAACAGTTATTACTTAACAACATGTAAATATTAGATAGTCTAAAAATGTGTTCTAAAATGTAATGTTGTTAATTATTACGATAGCGAAAAAGGGAATTAAAAGATTTTCCGACGAGTTTTGAACAAACATATTTTAAATAAGATAGCGAGGTTAGAATACACAGATGTTACTATTAGAATACACAGATATTACTGTTTGTTAAATCTTGAGATTAACCTCGTCATATTATTAAAAGTTTCTGATTTGAAATAAATAATCCATTTCATTATTGGACTTTAAAATAACAATTTATGTTTTATCGTCCTGTATTTTAACAAAACTACAAATAACAAAACGTTGACGATATGACACAAATTTGAAAAATGTAAGTAAATGCGATTAAACACAGGCTTACCAATTTAAAGTACGTGCACTTAAGTACTACTTTTGAGAATCGCCGAAGAAAAAAAGGCGAAATTTCTCATGCGACTTATGTGTTTAAAGGGAAAAAGGGACTAGTCGTATGATTTTGAAGGCCTTAACAAAAAGTAGAGCTTCCATGAATGCTTTACTTGGCTCGTTAAGCACAGCCACCTCGGCATATTTAGGAACGCCTTAATTGATGAAACTTCCAAAGTTTGCGCGATAAAGTCGCTACGAAGTCGCGTTAAAGTCGAGAATTCTCTATGAATTTTATTGAGAAAGTGTCCAGAAAGTTCCAGATACTCCTTATTAATATGTTCGAATATAAACCATAGCTGACGGCCGCTACGGTTGACTGATCGCTTCATTAGTCTTAGTGAAAAATTTATGTCGGGCGTCAGGTTTTTGTCAGTGCGTCAGCCAGCACCAGGCGAGAGGGGACCGTCAGCAGGCCCCGTCAATCGATTTGGCAACATTGGCCGGGACAGACGACTTAACCTGCCGTCGGGCACGTTAAGTCGTCTAATGTGGTATATTATATTAAATTTGACAAACAAGAACGACCTTCAGTAATCCTTAAACTAAAAAGTATTAATTAATAATTTTTAAAGCCTTGAAAAAATTTAAACTTATAAAATTATCATTGATTCATTTAATTAAAAAGATTTAATTTCGAAATTTAAGTAGATTATTAATTAATATGTTATGCTATTAGGTTAAGTAAGTTATACGGTAAATTGTTTATATTATGGTAAAATTTGCTTTTTCAAGAAGCAAAAATGTTCAAAGGCTTGAAATTTACGTTCACATTGTCCTATTGAAACTAAAAGTAAGGCCATAAAATTCAAGTTTTAAATAAAAAGTATAAGTTTGCAATTTCTACATAAGTAAGTATTTACTTTAATATTTTTTTAAACGTAGGTCATCAAATGATAAAAAAAAACTCTTAGGTATTTGTATGTTTCGTAACAAACCCTTTCATTTGATACATGACATGATGTAGACAAGTTCTTTTTTTAGTTTTCTAAATAACCCCTAAAATTAATCCCCAAAATCAGAATTCGTTTATTAACTCTATATGTTCATCACATTTGGTAGTTTTTTTCTGTGTAAAGAAGAAATACAAATTTTCTGACATAAAAATTTGAAGGTACTGTGAATATACTGTGATACATAGGCAAAGGGCCAAAAACGAGTGTAACCCTACAAAGGTCATTTTCATGAGGTATAAGGAATCGTAATAATTGTGAATTACTACGTTTTCCAAAAAATAACACTTTGGACTTTGGGACTTTGACTATTCGACGTGGGATCGTTTGTAGATGGTTATAGGCCATGTATAATATAAAAATGTAAAAGTGTGATTGTATGGACGTTCGTCATACGCTGACGGCTGGACTTTAGGACTTTGACTATTCGACGTGGGATCGTTTGTAGATGGTTATAGACCGTTTATAATATAAAAAATGTAAAAGTGTGTTTGTCTGAATGTTCGTCATACGCTGAGGGCTGGACTTTGGGACTTTGACTGTTCGACGTGGAATCGTTTGTAGATGGTTATAGGCCATGTATAATATAAAAATGTAAAAGTGTGTTTGTCTGGATGTTCGTCATACGCTGACGGCTGGACTTTAGGACTTTGACTATTCGACGTGGGATCGTCTGTAGATAGTTATAGGCCATTTATAATATAAAAATGTAAAAGTGTGTTTGTATGGACGTTCGTTATACGCTAACGGCTGGACTTTTGGACTTAGATTATTCGACGCGAAATCGTTTGTACATAGTTTTAATATTCTTATGTTTGGACGTCCGTTGCAGTATAAATAGTATTTTGTTATCACCGCCATTAACGCCCAAGGGAGCACTAAGATCGGTATCGAGTTCTGTATTGGAATCGAAAACGAAACGGGATCCGAATCCGGCAATTTAACTAGAACTGAGATCGAGAACAGGACCATGATCACGACTCAAAGTGACAGAAAAATCGACCGATACAGAAAATGAAGGAATTCATTCTAAGCGCACGGGATCAAAAGCCGGATCACATTTAAATATTAAAAAAAATGCTAAGTCTAAATTTACACCCAGCTAAGTGGGCGGGCGACCGCTAATAGTTTATAAAAGGAAAGAAAATCTACTTTTGTAAACATTAGGAAATTAGCTTTTTCCGATAAAATTTTATTTTAAAATATAAAAAAAATCTAATCATTAATCTGTAAATCCATTTTTGACGTCTTTAGAATCGCTCTTCAAATTACCCGACAGGTATATTGATGTCGGCGTTTGTTTTCTGAAATACAGCTTTAACGGTTTGTGTAACTATTCCGATATAAACGCTTTCAACGGGCAAAAAAAACTTGTTCTAGTTTTGCATTTTCATTTCATTCTTTATGACCTTTTTAACAGATTGGAAAATTGTCTATGATTTGTTTATGTTTTTTTTATGCATTAGTGGCAAACCGACGATAAGATGACATTAATGCAAATGGTATTACACAACCCGCCGACCCAAATGAGAAACAACAATACTGTTCCAGTTATATTTATTTCTATTTGTTTACTGTGAATTACTGTTTGTTTACTGTGAATTACTTTTTGTTTACTGTTTGTTTATTGTGAATTCCTGTTTGTTTATGCTCCTAGGATATTGAAATATTTGATTAATTGATGCAATTATGAACAAAATGAAACTGCCCGTTACAGCTCTAGTATCATAAACAAATAAACTTGTATGTGATATATACGTACATATGTAACTATTCCGTTATATGTGCTTATCAGTGTATATACAATTATACACTGATAAGCACATATACTTTTCTGCATTGTGCAGTCACATGAAAAGGTTGAATATATTGATATTGATGCATTAAATAAAGAAGCAAAACACAAAAAAAACGTTTTTATTCAACATAAGGTGTCAACACACTCTCATTAAAAGTCAAAAGAAATATATCTATTTACCACAAATTCGGAAATACATCTAGCCGATGCTATCACTATTAAATGAAATGACACAGAGTTTGTCACCATGAATGTTTTGTTCCTGACGACAATATCGACAGATAACACCAAGAACTTGTCATAAAATCTCAAAACGTTAAAAATAATTTATAACACAATGGTGTAGTGCCAATATCTTTTTTTTTTAATGAAGTAAAAACAACAACGGAGAAATATCTAAAAATCGTGCATGATATTCCTCATTTTGTCAGTTACGTTTTGCGAGTTCATAAACTTAGATCTATGATAAGTTCGACTAACAATATGGTCGATTACGCGAGAGAGGCTAATCAGACCATAATCTTGGAAATACACTGCAAAGACTTTCGTATCCTACATGTAACCTAATGTGTTTGAATTTTTCAGGTTTATATCAGCGAGATCTCTGTGCCAGACATACGCGGTTGTCTGAGCGCCGTTCTCAAAATCGTCGGACAACTAGGAGTTCTCTTCAGCTTCACCATCGGAGCGTATCTGGATTGGCAGCAGCTAGCTCTATGCATTTCGGCCGCCCCGCTCCTCCTGTTCTGCACCGCCCTCTACATCCCGGAGACGCCCAGTTTCCTCGTTCTGACGGGCAAAGACGAGGAAGCTTACAAATCTCTGCTTTGGCTGAGAGGACCCGATTCCGATGTCGTACAAGAATTAGCAACGATAAAAACCAACGTGCTAGCCAGCAGGAACTTCAATCAACGTCAAACCAGAGTCGGGGGTCTGTTAAATATGGCGAACGTAAGAACTATGAATAGGCTGTTAGGCCCCATCCTAGTTACCTGCGGCTTAATGATGTTCCAGAGGTTTTCGGGGGCGCACGCGTTCAGCTTTTACGCCGTAAAAACTTTTAAGGAGACCTTCGGAGGTATGAACCCTCACGGCGCTGCGATCGCCGTGAGTTTCGTGCAGCTGCTGGCTTCCTGTCTGTCAGGTCTGTTGATAGACACTGTCGGCAGATTGCCTCTGCTGATAGTCAGTTCCGTGCTGATGTCGATGGCTTTAGCGGGTTTCGGGACTTACGCTTACGTCAATCAAAAGGCCCATCAGAGTTTGGGACAGAACGATTGGATACCGTTGTTGTGTGTATTAGTTTTCACGATAGCCTTCTCGTTGGGCATGAGCCCTATATCGTGGCTGTTGATCGGAGAGCTGTTCCCGTTAGAGTATAGGGCTTTCGGGAGCGCCATGGCGACCGCCTTCAGCTACCTGTGCGCTTTCGTCGGAGTGAAGACCTTCGTAGATTTCGAGCAGACTTTGGGTCGTCACGGAGCGTTTTGGTTGTACGCTTCGGTTAGTGTGGGCGGGTTGTGCTTTGTCGTTTGCTGTGTTCCCGAAACTAAAGGGAAGGATTTAGACGAAATGGATCCAAATTATGTCCGTAATTTGTCACCGAAAAGGTAAAGATTTGTGTTCAACGAGAGCGTTACCCTTTGTCAAAGTAGTCGTTGATTGTACGTCATAATTTTCGAAAATTTTATAATGGGCTAAATAACAACAATAAAAGTCTATGGATATATGAGAAAATAGGTGGACGGAGTAACATTGAGTAACCATCGAAGTAATGCACGGAGGGGTCTACTTTCTGTGTAAATATCATCAAGATGAATATCACAATATTGACAGCATGATTTCAGTACTGTCAGTATTAACGTCAATATCAGTCCATGAAAATCCGTATACTCATTTACGTATGAATATGTGCTTATGGCTAGTAGGTTTACAACAACCAGACTTGCTTCGTGGTACGTCAATTGTTGCTTAGCTATGCTATATCCGTCTATTTTCCACATCCATGTATAAATTAATTAGAATCTTAAAACTAAATAAAACAAAAATTATAAACTAAAAAGTACTCTAACATGCGTATAAAAATTAAACAAATGTATAGATATTGATTTTATCGATATTTCTAATGTTGTATTTCGTATTATAATATTATTTTGGATTCTTTTGATATACAATTTAAAACAAATGCCATGACAAATAGTTTAATTATTGAATTTTAATATACAATTATTCAATTCTAAACATCGTTCTAGACGTATGTTATTGGTTCTTCATTCTTTTAACTTATTCATTGCTTTTTCTCTAAATAACTATAAAATGTAAAACTCGTAAATCTAATCCTCAAACAAATGACTAACGAATGATCAACACTTTGACAAAACAACAATTCGAACAAGATCTTACTGGTGCCTCGGTCTCTGTTAAAATAAATACTATCACCATTTTCGAGTTAAGTATCTTAAATTAAAAAAATAGTGTTTTTTTTATTTATCGTAGCAACAAATCAAAAATAATAATGCAGCTCAATCTGAAATATTATTTTATAAATTTATTGTAGTTGTTCGAATACTAGCTGAACACTACCAAAGTTCGCACCGGCAATTTATGAATTTGCTAATTTGTTGAAATAACTTTATCAGCCTATTGCAGTGTCTAAGATTGACAGAAAATACGTGAACTGCGTTCAATAACATAATTTTCAATTGAATGATTTTGCATTACATTAGTATATGAAAATTTCAATCATACGCAATTTTTATGGTGCTAGTAATTCACAGCGCCTCCTATCGAAAATTGCTCAAACTAATCTTTTGAGTAACATGTCGAACATCCATGTCGATATTGTTACTAATGTAAAAGTAACCTTTCTGACTGTTTGTTACTTTACGGAGTTAAGCATTCCATATTGATTTTGATGAAATTTGTTATTGGTATCGTTAACTTCGAGACAGAACACAGACTACTTTTTGATTGGTCATCTGTCCGTTGATCCGTATATACCTTTATAAGTCTACAATGGCTTAATCGATTTTAATGAAATTACCAATATGGCATAGAACACATTATCGTGAAAAATATAAATTGACTATCTACATATGTCTGTTAATTTGTCTATATGTATTATTTCTCGATAATTATATAACTGGTTTTGATGAAATCGTTCTCACTGACGCGTATGATATAGTTTGAAGTTTGTTTGTTTTCCTGTTTTTAGAACTTAAGAATCTTATTTTTATTTAATTTAATCGGCTCTGTATAGACACAGTTCTGTCCAAGCATAGTGAGCCAAGAAATACTTACTTTGCATGAAGAAGAGAGATGCGAGAAAGAAAGATGCGAGAAGCAGGCAGATAAATATTTACACCAGAGGTTAAGGGAAAGAGGGAGATATAGAGTAAGAAGATGATTGAAAAGGGGAGTAAGAGGAAAAACTAAAAGAGAACGACTGGGAAAGGAAGAGAGATGAAACCGGAAATAGGATCAAAATCGATACTGATATTGGGATCAGAATCAGGATGAAAACGTCGATCGAGACCTATAAGCGGGCAGATCCCTAAATTTTTTTTTCAATCCATAGAGTCGTGTTTGAATGCACAAGTAACAATCACACTAATATTGTGTTTTTTTTATAACCATCATTAGCTAGAGCATCCAGTAAATAAACGAAATTTTTGCTATATGATTTATTTTGGGTACGATCAAAATGAAAATCGATATACTGTAAATTTAAAATTTGCTGTAATTATTGTCATTAAATGTTATTTTTAATATTCACGATTAGAGCATATTCTAATATTAAAAAGGCCTAACCTTCATATTTGAAAGATTTGAACATTTCAAAGTTATATTATGAAATATTTTGCATAAATCTGATCATTGTTCAGGCTGTTGAATGATTCAAAAAAAAAATTGTCAAAAAAGTCACCAGTGGGGACTTGTTTCAAAATTGTTGGCATTTCTTATATGGAAAACTCGGTTCCATTGCGCCGTATTGGCTGTGCTTCATAACTTATAGGTATCCAAATATATCAAATTGGACTTTAACATATCTCGGACCATATCTCTGCTTAAAGTATTCTTGTATAAAAATTATAATGTGCAAACCTTTTTAGTACGGAGACAAAAGTACTTCGAAATTTTAGCATCATACGTTCTAATAAAGGAAATTGAGAAATAAAACGACGAATCCGTCATTGTGAACAGTTTATTTGAACTGGGAGGCTGGGGGAGTGTCTTGTGAGGCTGTGCCGATTCCCACTCGCAGTTTGAAGATATTGGCATCCTGTCATCTTACATCCAACGACACTGCTGCCTCCTGCAGCCAGAAGCTCCATGTGATGATTGTACTATTATTCACCTCCCTTGTCAGAAAATATTTATTTTCAAAATTGCATATGACGTATGTTTAATTCAAACAAATTGAAAGAAATATGTCGTCTAACGATAATTCTTAAGATCGTTTATGATATGTTACAGACACCTTAATAAGATTTTTTCTGATAATTTATTTTTCTTCTTGTTATTTGCTCTGATAGCCAGTCATTATTCCGGCTCTGTACTTTTTATTCGAAACAAATCGATTTTATTTTCCTTAACACTCAAAATGTATTATGTTTTGACTGCAAAGTTTCAATCAAACATATATTTAACGATATTTCTAGTCCGTATCGTATATTCGCGTTTTTGAAATGAGCTCCCAAAAATCCTTATCCTTTAGAAACGTTTGTGACCACCCAAAATTAAGAATGCGATGTTATATTTAATAGATATATTTATTTTAATATTAAGATATTTAATGTGGTCCATAAATTACCTCTACATAATCATTAGAATTTATAGACTATTGAAAGTTTTTGTCAGTTACCAACTTGTTAAACATTGTTTACAATAATCTGTGAAGACAAAAGAAAAAGATATAATTTTATGAAAAAGTATAACTTATAAGTTGTAGTGACAAAACAATCGTCCTGTATAAATTGCGAATGTAAAACCTTCAAAAATAAAACAAACTAATCGTTAATAATTCCTTAATAAATGATCTATACAAAAAAAATGCTATTCGATACCTTTTCTAATTTATTTGAAAAGTTAGAATTTCACACGAGACCATCGTTAAATCAATAAATGGATAAGTAGTTTAAAGTGAGTGTCCAGTGTTGCCCTTTCGCCGCCTCCACGATCTGATTTTGGACAATAGGAAACTTAAGGAACACAAAATTTAGTAAACCCATTCCATACGTCCGTCCTTCCAAAAAATCTTGTATCTTATTCAGTATCGATATATAAAAAGAACATATTTAGTCCCACGTTGATACTTTTTACACGGTTCAAACGCCTATCACGTTATTCATTTGTAACACGTTGTTGCATCGAACGAACACGGAATCGATTTCATCCATAATGTTGCATTCGAGAAACAGAAGGATGCATTCGTGATGCATTATTGCATCAAAACAAAATGAGTTTTCAAAGCAACGAATTTTACAAATTTTCAACGAGCTTCCCTAATATTACCTGATCTACGACAATAAATCTAGACAATATTTAAGTACTTATATCGAACTAGCTAACTCACTTAAACAAATTTCAATCTTCCTTTATAGGTCTGATAGAAATCTTTCAAATACTTTGTCTTTTTTCTCTTCATTTATAAAAACCTTTATTTCAAAATAATGAAAAATTATGTTATTTTATGTCGAAATTATTATGTTTTAAAAAATTTGTTTATTTTTTTTTAATATATATTTGAAAGATAGCTGTTGGATATTCCTAGGAAGATCATTAACTATAATTACATTACCTACCTAATTGTTCATAATTAAGGTAGAAAACTCGTAGATTTAAGATTATTCATGAGTTTCAACGAAGTCATGTCAACTATTATATTATAATCCTTTCTAGGTATTGTATAAAATTTACAATTTTTTTTTCATAGTTCAATAAAAAACACTACACGAGTTAAGGAAATTAACACGGTGAATTTTATCACACACTATCCTTTCCTTAGCTTAGAGTATTTTGTATATTTTTTATTAATGTTAAATAAAAAGACCATACTTGAAATGTTATAGTGTACTTTTAAAATTGTAATTCGATCTTAGTATTTAATTTATTCATCTTTTGGGATATCACACGTGAATATTGTTGATTAATCTAGATGTTAAGCCGCTTAAAATCTCCGTTGTTTATATCGTTTTAGCACAAAATTTGAAAATCTACTCGAAAATTTTTGGGATCAAAAGCACTTATCTAGATCTCATAAAACACTTATGAATAATGTTAGAATGTGTGCTCGTGCGAATGTGCATAAATGTAGGTCGACACAAGCCACGTGCATTGTAATACGCTTAGACAAAACATAGAAAAAATAATTACGTACCATTAGACAAACGGCATTGCATAATGAGTATACCCAATGTTGTATAATAGACTACACTTATAAAGTTATCCATAGTCATAACATTTGACTAGACATTTTTATAATATTTTTTTTCTGAAAACAACGCATTACGCTGAATCGATGACGTATAATATAATTTTGCATGGTATTTTGTAAGAGGAATGTGATTTTTCTTTTTGCTTTAGTAGCAAAAGTTATTGGTTGTTATACATGTATTAACTAAATGACGTTTCTATACTATAAGATCTATTTTTAGAGAGTTGCATAAAACCTTGAAGGCTTCTACGAGCTTTTTTTATGATGTTACTTTACATCATAAAATATAAAATTACTGTTTTATGATGTAATCTGACCTCCAAATGTGAAATTTGTTGACCAAGTTCACGGTACAAATATCCTAGTATACGCTGTTAGGATATTTCTTTATACTGGCACATCAAATTTTAATCTCAAACGCCACAATAAAGTATGTGACTTCAGTAACATGAGCGTTTAATATAAAAATAGCACATACGTACTCTTAAAATTTAATGGTAACCCATGTCCATTCCAAACACACAAGTACCGTTAACTTAAGTGACTGTCGCCTTCTTGTTAAACTTCATTCGTGAACACTTCAGTGCACTTCCAGGCCGTATTTAAACTTGAACCCGATCAAATCTAATCATTTATACCCGTTTACATTATTATTTAATAATGAGATTACTTAAATAAATTGAGATGCTATGCTCTAGTGGCTTACAATAATCAACGATAGCAATAGATATTTTTATAGCCCAACATAAGTTGAGCTTTAAAAAATAAAATAAAAAAACGAATATAAACGAATAAATTTTTCGTATAAATTGAAAGTTTCGTTTCATGGTTATAATCATGAAATGAAAACAATTATTAAACTGTAAGTGGGCAGTTTCTTAAAAAGGACGTGCATATTAGTTATTTCCGAGTTAATTGTATTAAATCTGCCATGAATAGTATCATATGAATCAGATGTTTTGCAATTTATTCATCTTAAAATTCGACAAAGCTAGGAATAACTATTTTAGACTTTAGACCAATAAAAGGCAATTAGATTGAATCATAGCATTATTCATCTTTGTAACACTTTAATGCTTCACATAGTAAAATAACTTAATAAGTCTCAACACGCAACTCAAAAATGCATCCAAGTATATTTTATCAACTTTAAAATATGTTGTATTAATCTGGCCAGGTTCTTTCAGCGAGTAACGCAATACGTGCTATAGACCATAATTTTGATCAAACATTCTCATTAAAATGAAAACTATGCAAGATATTCCAAAATTTTAAAATTCAACAATGGCACAAAACGACAATGCAATTGTTACATAAATAAAATTAATAGGAAAAGTTGATAGGTTGTGAATTTATATAAACAGAATTTCTATTATGCTCATTTGTAGTTAAAAATTACCAAACTAACCTCATTAAATTTATGCCTGATATAGGAGAAGTGATACAACTTATTGCTTAGTGTAAAACGAACAAGATTCTATGAAATACATACTTAAGTATGTAGGATATTTGATAATATCTTTAAGTTCTCGTTAGAGAGTATATTTTGTTTGTAACATTGTGAATTAAATTCTTGTTAGCTCGGCTAAATTTATTACGAAACAATATATTACAAGGTTGAAATTGTTTAAATGAATGTTTCACTATTTACTCGTTGATTAACACAGTTAATGGAGTCGACTTTAAATACTTGTTAATTTAGATGTTACTCTAGCACTAGATTAGTAATGAGTTAAACTCGATAACTTCAATTTTTCTTAATAATTGAAATTGACCTTTTTCGTTTAATATTTTTAATTATCATCAACTTATGTAAGAACTACACCTCAGAAAATATAATTGAAACGTCGACCGTAACCACAGCTCGCAACTGAGGTTTTTGGTTGGATCTAACAAAATATTCTATTTGAAATACAAACCCGCACCCGGTACCGTCTGTCTAGCATTCAGTGAGGTTTGACATGCACCAAACGAATCGCTAATCAAATCGGTACTCAGTGCATAGATAATTCCGGTACTTCGTTAGGGTACACACTCAATGTCGTCTGCATTGTGATAGGTCGGGCTGTATCATAGTCGTAGTTAGCGTCGTGTGCCTGTTAGAGCCGACACCGTTTTTGTATGAACCACTGCTTTGATGTTATCTCAAACATCGTATACGTTATCGCAACAAACTCGGAATGTTACGCCTTTTAAAAGAATCTACAATTAATATATACGAGTTTTATTTGTAGATATTTATTCGCATCGTCAGTCAGTAATTGACAAATTATTATATATATATATATATATATATATATATATATATATATATATATATATATCTCTAAAAACACTGACATCTCAAGACGAAATAAAATATAAAATTTCGCTTAGTGGTGCTTTGATTCAACTTTTATAATATTTGCGCAGCTGTATGATCTTCATAAAAATAACAAATTTGTTATATCCGTTCCCAAGTTTTTAAATGTAATATAAAAAAGGGAATAAAATAATTATTGAGTAGTTACAAAAAAAATGTACATATTTTATTTGAATTATTAGCACAGGTCCGCTTAGTGTATTTTGTACGGTGGAATCTCAATAAATCGTACCTCGTTAAGTCGAAATCCTCAGTAAGTCGAAAAAAATTGCCATTCCCTTCTGATGAACCCCTAAATACGCGGTATCTCGAATTATTTAGACTTTGTAACTCGAACAAAATGTTATTCCCCTACGAAGTATTGATAATACATATTTATACTCTATAACTCGAATTTCAAAAAGAAGACTCCGTAAGTCGTAGTTGGTAAAATATAATGACGTCTTACTTGGAATTCCCCGAAATAATAGCAATAAATTCCAAAATGAATGTTCAAGTTCGGGGCTTCTAATCTATTGTTTTTGTCTTGTACACGTGCAATAAATGAATACATTCATGAAACTTTCTAACACAGCTGTGAACGTTATGTTAGTTTCTTGTCGACACAGTCATATGTATCTCGAAGTTCTTGTTAAGTCGAAAACTCGTTAACTCAAATTTTTTTGCATTTCCCTTGACATTCGAGTTATTGAGATTCCACTGTATTTATATTTACGATAACCTCTTACATAAAACGTAGGTATACACATTACAAAACAAACTAACGCACATGTAATGTATAAATTAAATTGTGTATATTCCTTCAGACAACAGCCAGAAGAGAAAGATCGAACTTCACATAACAAAGTACATCTACAAACAAATAGTCTTCGGGGTGTAATTACATATTGGCAGTTATGACATTTCAGTTACAACATCCTCACGGATGTGATACTTCTGTCGGACTACGGTGGGAAAACCCTTCGTTCTATCGCCCACGACGGTCTTACGTCATGACCACGACCATCTGCCGTGGTCTTCGCTCGTGACTTATATCTTGGGTATTTCAGTAATCGGGTTTTTGTTTTCTGCATTATAGACTATATACATATGTGTATATACTTAAGCGATCCAAAAGTTAACTCACGATGATTGGTGGTTGATTGGCTTAATTTTTTCTCAGCATCGATTTGTTTAATTTTTTTGTGACGAATCTTGGTCTATGGTATGATATAGAGACTCGTCCTATAACAATGTTTTATCTTAATATTTATTTCTTATTTTGTGAACTCTTTACCTTATTTATTACTTTTTTTTTTATTTGAGCTCGTCCTGATCAGAATTTGGTCACAATCGTTTAAGGCCAACTTTGATCAGAGAAGAGAACAAATAAACTTCCTAATTATCTTGTTGGTTCTCAAATTATTTTTATTGTCTTCAAATTTGTTTTCATCCATAGACTGCGTACACCGTTTTAAAACTGGTCAGAACAAAAAAACTATGCTGACCGTAATTTTTTAAACATTTTTACATTTGATATTCTGTGCTCATCGCTGGTGAAAAATTAGTATGAAATAAAAAGATACCATCAAAGAACAGTTCGTGTATATCATTCCACAGATTTTAAACATTAAGGAAATATAAAAAAAAACCACTTTATTTAGACTACGCAGGCCTATTTTACATCAATGTATACATATATTTTTTATGTATTATTACATAAATACACATAGTAATTATAAACATGCAGTTATTGTATTAGGTATATGTTCCTAGACCATAACATCAAAGCAGTTGAAATCGAGTAGACGTACTGATTAGCGAGGCTTTAATTAGATTAGTGTCTGGATAAAAGACTGTAGATTATATTTGTTATATGAGGAAAGGTGATTCTTCAATTGTACCTATTTGAAGGTAATTCTTCGATTGTACTAAGAAAAAAAAAACACTTTATCTTTCAGGCACGGCTGTAAATTTGCCATGAAATCGACGTCGCATTGTAAAGTGATTTTATTATAAATCGTATATTTTATTGTTTAAACTTTGAAAGTATTAGCGTAATGACGAAACGACAATAATTTCGATCGATGACAATAAATCGTAAATTAGAAAGAAGGACGAGTCATTTATGAATTTTTTGTATGCGTAGGCATAATTTAGCAAGTTTTACTATTTATGTCGTTTGTAAATTATTGCTGATAAATTGCCTGAGAATAAATAGTATATTTGTATAAATGCGTTTTATTGCCCTCTAATGAACATATCAATTATTATAATTATTTAATACCTTAACAATTCTTTTATATATATATACATAATCTAATATTTTAAATTCATATATAAAATGCTAATGTTCGTTTGTAAAGAAAGGGTTTTCTCTCTCACCACCAATTTCAATTGATTTCCCATTGGGGAGGTAAACACCGCTTGGTCTCACCGTGAGAGTAAGGGAGTTTCGTCGGGGTGGGTGGAAAAAATATATATCGGTCCTTTTCTGATTTATGAGAATTTCTAGAATGATCTAGAAAGTTCCAAAATGTCTGCAACTGTCACAACCAATGTGGAATGTTCTGGAAGGTTCCAAAAATTTCTGGAATACTTTAGAAAGTTTCAAAATGTGTGCAACTATTTAAATCTATGTGGAATGTACTACGAGATTCTAAAAAATTATGAAATGAATTAATTATTTAACAAATAAGGACTTCTAAAGTTTTCTAGATTTTTCCGTAACATTCTAGAACGATATCATCAAAAAAAATTATAAAGATCCAGGGTGGTCTGTCACTATCGGAAATAATCTTGAAAGTTCTAAAATGTTCATTATCATTCCAGAACGATCGAGAACATTTAAAAATAATTTAGAAATTCTTAAAATATTGATGATAAGCTACCATTATTGGGTTGTTCTGGTGGTAGAAATTTCGATATACGATGTTATATAAGCCGAAACTCAGTAACTTTTCGTCAGTTTGATCGTGATTGCCGTCGAGAGAAGTGTGATTAAAACTGAGAGTGGACAGTAGTTAAACAAATTCAAATGATTTTGACATGTGAAAAAAGGCAAACTATCTGAATTTTCTAGAATGTTCTGATACCAGAAATTTCGGTGTATTATGGTATATATGAACCGAAGTTCAGTAACTTCGTCAGTGTCATTAAAATAAAAATCAAGAGATTAACTTTGTGTAACTCTATCACATTACATATACACAATGCCAAGGCGTAAAAAATATTTGCAAAACCTCAAGTGGATTCAAAAAGCAGAAAAGTAGCACGTCGAACTGAAACAAGAATAACAAAGAAAATGGCCTTCGAATATTCGTAAAGAAGTGAAAAGAATTAAAGAAAATTTTACCGAAGAAGAAAGAACACATATTAACGAAGAAGTACGTACTATCCCAAATGAGAACTCTTACAAATCGTCAATCTGCTGGTCAACGTGAAGTGGAAAATAGAAGAAGTAAAGAAAAAATGGCTACATTACTCAAGAAGCGAGCTGTTGAGATTTTGAATTGAGAATTTAGAACTTCAGAAGTTCCATTATGTTTGCAAAAAGCAATATAGTGAACATCCAAATATTGCCATCTGATAAATGAATACGATATACGAGTACTGTCATGTAAGAAAATTCAAAGGCGAAACTGCTGATTTGTGCTGCTCGAGCGGTAAAGTCAATTTACCAGAATTAGATGTACCACCATCACAATTACTTGGAGATATAAATGGAAAAACACCAGATTCCAATCATTTTCTACAAAGTATACGTTGATACAAAGTATCAAGTTTTCTAGATCATTTCTAGAAGTTCTCATAAGTTTCAAAAGAACAGACATACATTTTTTCGCGTTTTCACCAACTCACAACCACCCACTTCCACCCACCGCAACGAAACTCCCGTACTTTCTCCCTGGGACCAAGGGGTGTTTACCACCCCAGCGGGAAGTTGATTGGAATGGGTGGTGCTAGAGAAAAACCCTGTCTTTACAAACAAACATTAGCATTTTATATATGTATTTACTTTATTATTTAAATATATTTTTACGTTTAGATTCTAACGTGAAGCTCCTAACATCATTTAAAAAGCATTAAAAACTATAATCGTATTTTACAATCGTTTCCGTTTTCGTGGTCTGTAGCATACTGCTCCGTACATACCGTACTGTGTTCAGTACGTTTCACCAAATAGTATTAATTCATTAACTTGATTCCTTTAAACCACCTCCCGCGTTCGTAGTCCGTCGTCTGTTATAATCAGCGCCACACTGTATCAAATCACGCTTACTCATACACTCAATCCATTTCATTCTTTGTTAAATCCTATCGTTTATCAAACATACATTTATACTAAATCGCCACGTGCGATATTACGTTTTATACCAAAATTTCATATCGCTCGAACGCTTGAAATCAACTCGCTAGTTTAATCTCATTTCTGTTCTCTACTCCATCATCGTACCCTCCTCACCGTCTGTCTTTAACCCATTTATTGAGGCCATTCCGATGAGCCCAAACCAATACTATGATTTTTGAGAGAGTTGGAAATCTCGCAAATTCCAGGCGATGCTACAAAATCAGTTCAAAGTTCTCTTAATATCGTATCGTATATAATGTGCTATATACAATTATTTTTTTCATTTTCTTAATTGTTGTGTCTAAATTTATTTACTACTAGCTTTTGCCCGCGGCTCCGCCCGCGTAGGCATAAAATGTATTCTTTCATCTTGTTCATATGGAAATTTTTTTATAGGGCCAATTTATACATATTGTGATATAACCACAGCCCCTATATATTCGTAGCTATTTCGTTTACATGGCTGATGTTTTTTAAAGCAATATAAAGCGACAACTTAAAAATTGTTGGAAGTTAAACATAATTCATACCTACTGATTTTTTGTACATTTCATCACTATCAATTAAAATGAAAATCGGTCCAGCTATTCTCCAGTTATAAGTGTTCGAACAGTTATATTGTGTAATGTATTTAAATTGGAACTAAGTATTTTATAAGATGAACTCGCTAATATGTATTATAGGTATTATAAATGCTATAGTTTGTAAGGATGGATAGGTACGGAAGTATATAATGATTGATGGTAGTGCAAAAGTTATAGGTGGCTACTGCAATATACTCCTATAAACTATGTTAAACGATTTATTTTGGTCTGTATAAACATGCAGATTTTGCGATTAAGAAACGCGTGAGCAAGTCACATAGAGCTGGCCGTGGGAAAAACATTGCTTGCTCAAATGTATGCCTGCTACCTTTATGGTCTGACCCTGCCGCCGGACCGCACCGTAATATCGCGCACTCGCTTGTCATTCGTCATAACTATTCAAATATTTGTCCAAATGATGGAGTGTAAAAGACAAAGTTTATCTACTTTAAACACCAGATGCGATAAAATTATATATTTTAATATAAGGATCAATTTGTTACTAAAAAATGTGCATTAGAAATAAATTATCTATTATTATTGCATTTATGGTTCACTATTTTGGCGATAATGGCTTACACATAAAAGATAGTTATATGCTGTCGTGAGCTTTTTTGTAGGACTATTTAAGATAAACATTTCCATTGTACATTATATACGTGTAATTCCAACGGTTTTTGCGGCGCGCGCCAGAATACCTCGCAGATGGCAGATTTTCTCCTGCTTACTTGACACTTCTCGTTATATTTTGGTTAATTCCCACTATATCTTTATAAATTATAGCCTATGTGTTATTCTGATGTGTAAGCTATATATTATTGTACCGCGTCATCGAAATCCATTCAGTAGTTTTTGCGTGAAAGAGGAACAAACATCCATCCATACATCCATCCAAACAAACTTTCGCCTTTATAATATTAGTAAGGATTTTTTTTTGCTAATAATCTAATGAAAAAACTTAAACCCGCGCCATCTATTGATTATTAATAACTAAAATAAATTGCTATATAGTTAACTGCGCCACCTAGCATAAAATATATTAAATAGATGAACTGTTTACTTGTGGCTAAGAAAAAGCATTTGTAATGCTGTTTCTGCCGCAGATGTCGCGGTGATCGTCCAGTAACAAATAATTATTAAAGTCGCACAATGACGACATTTATCAATGGTGTTAATTGTGGAATACATATCGAACACGATATGTATTCCACTTACAAATAATTAAACGTGAATAATAAATTTATAATTGAAATTTAATAAAATTCAATTATAAATGTATTAAAATAGCAATTGAAATAAAGTCACATAAATTGAAAATAATATTTGAATGTTAATATTCTATTTTAACTTTCAAGGTAAAAACCTAATAATTATTGTTATAGCAACTTATTTTTTTTTTAATTTAAATGTGACAAATGTGAACGAAGTCAATAATTATGAGCTCCAAATATCTACAATTCGTTAGCACGTGAACTTGGGTTGTCACGACATATGTGATACGTTTCAGGTGATTTGAACAAAACAAACGATTCAACGTTTTTCTAAAGTACATATATAAAAATGTTTAATTTAACCGTATAACTAATTATGCATCGATGTTGATGAATTTCGGGTTGATTTTGTTATACTTCGTGCTGTTTTAGAGTTCCGAGCCAAAATGACAAAAACGGTTATAGTTTCGCGATGTCCGTCCGTCCGTCCGTACGTCACAGGCGTTTTATTCAAACACTGTAAGATGTATATTGATGTTTACAGCGTAGGTGTCCTGTTTCGTTGACGTTGGATACGTCAACGTATGAGTTACGTTACGTTATATACGATACGTTACGTTACGACACGTTAAATTCATTATATGATCAAGGTTATTTTTGGACAACGAATTTAAATAAAGCTAAGCCAAGTTCTATCAAGTGAAAACCGCATTAAAATCTGTTAATGTTTATTTTGTAACATTTAATGTTAATTGCAGAGACGTGTATACATTATTTTTTCTTATAGCCCTCTCTCCATTTTTAGAGTTCTGTACCCCAAGGGTGCCAACAGCACTCTGTTACCAAGGCCCCGCTGTTCGTCCATCTGTCACAGGGCTGTATCTTTTGAACCTTAATAGGTTAAGACTTGAAATTTTCACAGAATATATATTACTCAACTGCTATTACAACAAATGATAAAAATAAAAGAAAGTTAAAAGGCGTCTCCATACAAGCAACGTGTTTTTTTTCGATGTTTTTTCCTAAGTTGCTCCCATGCAAAGCCGGAACCGGTCGCTAGTTAAAAGTGCACGCACATGGAGTGAAATTTTGCCAAACACAAAAGTTTGCCATATGTTAGGAAATTTCAGTGATTTTTGAGTTAAATAAAATTTGTACTTCAATATTGAGTCATTATCCTTTCTTAATTTTTGTCTATTAAGCATTTGACTTAAGTAAGCTACTTATTAAAGATTTTGCATTAATTACTGAATTTGCTTAAATGAATTATTGTTCTTGTTCTTGTTCTTGTTCTTGTTTATTATTTTCTATTTTTATAAATATGTACTAATAAATATTGTACTATGATATTGAACACTTCATTTGTGAGTCGACCTCAACCTTGGCCGGTTTTTTTCATACATACCCATAATATATAGACACACCGAGTTCCAATGTTTTATGTGTTTATTTTATTTTCTATTGAGTTTATTTTCAATGAACACGAAGGTGCTGTGATCCATGATATCTGGAAAATTTTCTTATTAAACAGAAAAATAATTATTTATTTATCGTGTTGATCTATCTATAAGTTAAGAACACAATACAAGTGTTCTTTACAATTTTTATTAAAGGATGCAAAACTAGTGTTTTGTATTTGTATTTGTGTCAAAGTATTTGCAAATTCATATGGTTTGGATAGTCATAATTTTTATAATAAACATCTCTGTCCTTTCGCGTAAAAAATGCAAAGAATACACTATATCGATAGCTTCTATTTTCGTTGCTTGTATGTGATTCTTATCAAAATAGGTCCAGATTCTTGTAGAAAATACTGAAACGTCTTGAAAACCGGACACATTTTATTGATGTATTTATCTGCTACATCCTAATACAGGAACATAATATAAATTAGAGTTCTGCTTATAATATTCAGCGACTAAATCATAAATGTTCGAGTGGTATCGAGAACATCTTCCGCGAATAGAGTAATCATGTGCAACCAGATAACTGTACTGCGATATCTTCTTTGTATGCAATGATTCTTCTGTCATCGCTTCAGTAAAGAAGATGAATTAGTAATATGACCAAAGATACTTTTGTATATGTGTAACTGTAGAACGGAGTCGAGAGTTGGTCGAAATACTAGTATATAGTCGAGAGTTGGTCAAAATATATAGTCGAGAGTGGGAACGGGACCCGGACTAAAAAAGGAACGAGGGTCCGAATCGAATGACGGACCAGGTTTAGAATTGAGACGAG
The DNA here is from genome assembly GCA_005406025.1 of Eumeta japonica. Lineage (NCBI taxonomy): Eukaryota > Metazoa > Arthropoda > Insecta > Lepidoptera > Psychidae > Eumeta > Eumeta japonica. The sequence continues at coordinate 343,877 of BGZK01000257.1, forward strand.
GAAATGTATTGAGAGCCTTAGCTTAGGCGAAATTAAATTTAGAACCAAGACTAGAAAAAAGACCATGACCGGGATAGAAATCAGTAGCAGTAGTAGCATCAGAATTGAATATAAGTAATACAGATTAAAAAAAAAACGCTATCACTTAAAAAATGTTCTCCAGCTTATGTCCGTCTGAGGCTTTATGCTTTCGTCTCCAGACGTTTTTTTAAGCGCATGGACTCTCACCACTCGTCCAGGTCCATGACGGTAGTGGGGGGAGGACGTAATTAAATTACTTTCAACAAGTCATAGCAACCCCCATGATATGCATGCTAATACTATTCCTAGCAATATGTTAACATCGTTTTGAATACTGAACGATATATCTATTGCGGGAAGAAGTTCATTTAATCCGTTACAAAAAAAAATGGATTATTTTGTGTTGCCAACCCTAAGACAACAAAATAGGCAACCAGAGCAATAAATGTCTTACAAGCTTCCCCAATTATACCTACTATAGAATACACGTTTATACGTCTCAGTGCTTGACCGTTATGTGGAGTTGTGAAATTTCAAATATTTTATTCAAAATTTCAAACTTGCAACTCAATAATATACTTAGTTTTTTTTTAATAGGAGTGTGCTTTAAACTTTTATTTGCAATAGTTAACTGGTAACTGTTAAAATTAAAAAAAAACTAAATATGTCAAAATATCGTTAATCTTAAAGATATTGGCTTTTGTGATATTAATTTAATGTCACAAATGCCATAATCCTTAAGACTAACTTGTCAACTGCCAATCGTGAAGTTAAGACAATGTATTTTGACATGATTAGTTTTTAACTTTAATAGTTAACAATCGATTATTGCAAATGAGAGTTTGAAGCACACCTCTGTAACACTTACAATATACGTAGGGCGCACGGAAAATTTCTGGAATAAATGAGAAAAAATTACTATGGATGGTCAAAAGTGAATTTATTGTTTCTCAAAATATTCTCCCTTACCATAAATGCACTTTTTCATACGAATAAACCAACTTTGAAAAAAATTATGCCACTCTTTCCTGGTGATATTGGAAACATGTTTTTCATACTTTTCCGACAGCCTCTTCTAGTGACGAAAATCGTTGACCAGGTAAAGTCACAAAGTTGAGACTGTATGCAGGATTGCTCATACGTTATATGTTTTTCTCCTTCAAAATTTTATTTGTCTTTTATCCATGTGACAACTGGCATTATCGTGGTGCAAGATGTTACGACGTTTACGGTCATTGTTACGGAGTTCGTCAAAACTATTACGTAAACAATCACTATTTATGATACGACAATTCCTCAAAGCAACGCAAGCCAAGTGTCCAGTTTTCTTAAAAAAGAAGCACTTATCCGCTTAGAACAATGGTTCCCAACCTTTTATGGACTACCGCTCCCTTTACAAGAAAAAAAAATCCTACACCCATATTTACATAATAATGAATTATACCAATTTTATATCTCTGTCTATTATCTATTAATAATCACAAGTAAAAGTTGATTCTCTCTATCTTTGTAATCGTGCTACTCGTAGTCGTGGCTGAGGGTCGTGATTATTAATTAATTAAAATACTAAAACATGTTGTAATAAAATGTTTAATATATATACAAAGACCATACAAAGTGTTATGAAAAAATTATGATTTAACCAACAAATGCAAGACAATACACAAAGCTGGAGCATCCTGTACTGGGGCACTGCACAAAGGCAAAGAAAAGACTATTAATCGAAATTAGTAAAAAAAAATAAAAAAAACAATATTCAATTAGAAACATAAACATCAATGAGACGATTGAGGCTGGTGGGGTTTTAACAATTTGTTAATGTCAGGTTTCAATTTAGTTAATATCAGTCGCAAATCACCACGCTCAGTGATTCTATTCTTTTTTCAGACAGCAAATTAGCTACTGCACTAAACCCACGCTCAGCCAAATATGATGAAGGAAATGCAATTTTTGTGCTATTTCCCACAATCCAGGGTCGAAAGTTAATATTGATTTTTGGAACCAGAACTCTTGGTATACATTTCTAAATTTTACTTTTAATTATTTATTATTTATGAGTTCTACGAATTCTTCTTCTAAATTTGATGATTCAGCTTTATCTATCTGCCTTTGCGAAATGGTCTAAAACCCAGCTTAGTTTATTCACATTTAAAATATCCTGAAATCGCTTTGTAAAGTCAGCATGAAGAGCGTCCAGGTGTTGGCAATAAGTAAATAAAACCTCCTGTTTTACCGATAATGCTAATAATATCGGAAAGTGGTTGAATTCACCTCTTTTTAGATTTCGCTTGAATACAAGAAGTTTTCCCACGAAATCAGCTATGACATTTTTTTGTTCTTATCAAATTTAAGTCATCACCTTGTAATTATAAATTAACATAATTAGATATTTTAAAAAGGTCTGTCAAATAAGCGATGTCATTTTTGGACGCAATCAAGTTTCCGCGCAGTTCATCATTTCGGTTTTCAGGGAAGTCTCATACTGAGTCCAATAAGTTGAAAAAGCGCTTCAGACAAACGCCTTTGAGAGCCATCGTACTTCTGTATGTAGCACCAAGCGATTGTAGGCTTCATCATTTTCATTACAACGTTGCCCAAATATTTCTTTTATTTAATTGCTTCTTATCTTGTTGACTGCTCTAATAACGTAATGGAGCGATGCATGCAGGCATTCATTATGATTTTTTGAAACCGATTGCTGACGAATAACACAATGTACAGCGAGTACATTTGGTATTGCTTGTTTTAAATGCGCAATGAAACCTTTATGACGCTCCGTTATTGCTGGAGCACCATCTGTAGCAACTGACAAAATATTTTGAATTTATTTTTCTTGAAAAAAAACATACGTGGTATTAATATGGATTCTCCCATTGCATCAGTTTCCAATTTTTTTGCAAATAATAACTCTTGATAATTTATTTCTTATTTTATAAAATGGACGTAAGCCAATAGTAGTGCTTCGTTATTTGGTAAAGTTGATTCATCAAGTTGAATGGAAAATTTCAAAGTCTTTAAGTAATCACATAATGATGGTTCAACGTCTTTATCCATTTCATCGATTTTCCTTTGCACTGTATTATTACTCAAAGGAATATTTTGATGATATCTGATGGCATCTTATGCTGAAGAACAGTTTCGATTATCTCTTTGACTGCCGGTATAATTAACTCCTCGCCGTTTATCTATGGTTTTTTCACGCTTTTTCAATTAATAACGAAATATTATTTGAAGCTCGTAGTCCATCATTTTCTTGTTTAAAACACTATGCAAAAAAGTTTGATATGGTTGACTGTTTTAAATATTTCTTTTCAAATCCTTGAAAATAGAATAAATCTTTGTCCTTTTTATCAGCATGTATTTTATTCAAATGCTCTTGGAGCCTAAAAGGCTTCATGGCTTCATTTGAAAATACTTTATGGCAAATTAAACACATAGGTTTTTGTGTTCTAGACGAGATATGAAAAAACTAACATTACAACTGTCAGTTTGACTAACGAAAGAAAAGCACGCGAGAAAGAGGTAACTATATTAATATTACATCTATCTCTTTCTCGCGTGTGTTTTGTATCGTAATAAATTTCTAATGGGGCCGGCGGCGGCGTCGGCCGCGTGCCGCCGTGCCTTATCAGAAAATATTTGCTTATTATTTGTTAACCCCTCGCCCTTCTATAAAAAATATTGGTTTAAGCTAGAACGCATCGGTATAATTTTTTGTTACGTATCAGCGCATGCAGTAAACGAACATTATTCTTTAATATGAAATTAGTTTGTTCATGGTAATTTTATTTTATATACTTAAAGGGTGTATTCATGACATGACGTTCGCATGTTTTATTTCTAAATCGTGACATAAACAATCGCACTAATAGTGCAAAATTGTAATAATGTAACATTAACTCGGTTACGTTTTCGCAGTTAAGACACTAGCCCGATTTTGTTGAAATAATGTGGAGATGATAAGACCCATGAGAACAAACATAGGCTACTTTTATCTTTAACTGCCTAACTGTCTATATGTATGTATTCTTATAAGTCAATAATTACCGAATTTGATGAGATTTGGTACTTCACAAAAATCATGGTTACCTAAAGTGTAAGCTACTGTGTTTGTCTAGCTCTCTGTCTGTATTTTTTCTTATAAATCGGTAAGGACTGAACCTATTTCGACGATATTCAATACTTTTTAAAACTCGACGTGGTGTAAATGGTTACGATATGTTAATAAATTGTGTGCAAGTACAAAATATTAATTAAAAAGTTAATATTTTTGTTTATTTTTTTTTACCATGTTTTTTTTACTTTTGCTTCGAATAGTCAAAGAAAAAGAGTATGAAAAGAGACACAGAAATGATGAAGAGTGAGAAGAAAAAGTAGAAAAACGAAAGTGATTGTGAAAGAAAGAGGGAAAAATATAAACATCGACGTTGGAAAGAGGATTATAACCGGAATCAATAATTGTATCAGGATCAAGTTGAAGACAAAAATCTTCATAAATATGAAAATCTCCATTCACACCGGTGGAGTCGCGAACAAAATCGGCTACATTATATTGCAAATTAATAACAAAATGCTATTGATCATTTCAAACTGAACATATATACATGAAATAACTTCGAATAATGATCAATATTTAAAGCTTTGTGCCGGCTTGAACACCGATAAAAGTGGAAGAATAAACATTCATGCTAAAATAGTAAAAATCCGTTTATGAAGAATCAGAATAATTGTCAAATTTAATTCCAAAGCAGGCGTGTAAAAAACTTCAATGTTTCTCAGCCAGACGAGATATCCTTCCGAGATTAACTCGACTATGAATACAGACGGCTATACATTCGTGCGCACGGGGCGACGGCGGGGGTGACTTAACACCTATTGACGTCCGTTATCTCCGCGTCGCACGCCTCCCGAGCGCCCCCTCGCGCCTCCATGGGAACAGCCCGTGCGCACAAAGATGGCTGCTGTAAATACTGCACTGTTTGGATTTTTAGATTTCTATAACGGCCCCGGCTAAATAATACTTGATGTGTCTCACATTTGTTCCGACATCCAAATCGCTTTCTTGTTATAGCACCCTTTCCTGAAAGTAACATAAAAACGTGTGTATGACTCGATTATTGTATTGCTGAGGAATATCCTACCATTACCTTTTCTTTTCATATGAAAGGGCTAGGTCCTTCAAGCGCTGCAAGCTGGTCCTTTGTAGATTTCAATTTGTAATGATCAGTACCAAGATACAGAACGGATGTGGGCAGTGAACATAGCAGGTTTTGAATTTAATGAAATTAAACAATATTATCCATATGTCGGAGAACATTTTAAGCTGTCAACGCACGTCATTATTAGCACTTAGCAACATCATTAGAAACCTCCAACCAGCGTAGATGGTTTATAATGTATAAACTAAGACTAACCTTCTTATTATGAAATAAGATTGTGGGAAGTTGCAGTGATATGGGCAAAACCTTGGAAGCGGGACCAGGACGATCGACATATTTTAATACAATCGTTGGAAAAGATGTGCCGTTATGAAAAGTCAACGTCACTTTTAGATCACATTTGTTTACGTAGCAGATCTAAGGTTACGTCTGATTTGTAAACTCTACGTCTATAGTTATATTCATTATGCACAAATCTATGATTCTAAAAGGAAGTAAATTAACAACACTCAAAAATATATCCGTCGAAGACAATGTACCATTAAAATATTATTGCAGTAAATAAATAAATTTCGCTTTTATAACAATATACTAACCATTACTCGCCCGTTTTGTTTTGTTGAAATTAATACCGTAACCAATGCCTCGTTGGTTTTCGACACTCGGGATCCCGATGATAAGAACGGTAGTGACAAGACTATGTTTATTCAATTCGTTTCTCAATTACCTGTTCAACTATTTTATGGTAATTCACTATTATATCATTATAATTTCATTCAATTTTCTCGTTTTTATTATCACTGAGGTCTACGTATCCAGCCCGGAGTCAAAACGATTCTTACTCACTACTATTATGCTTTTTTTTCCCCGACTAAGATTCCACCAAAATCATAAACTGAACCCACTTTCCTGGGACACAGCACGGAGACTGCACGCCTCACATGCTATATAACTCAGTTATTACAATATTTAGCGTTTTTTTCAGGGCTTAGGGTTGCCTACGGTGGATGTACACCAAATTTCTTCACCTTTTCTACATCTATCAGGCTGTCATTGACCTTGACTATTTTCCAATCTAGCTCTCAATTTAAATTTCGATGCAACTCCTTATTCTGTTCTCGATTCTGATTCCTGTCCCACTCTATATTTCAACGCCGGTCCCGAGACCGATTTGAATAGTAATAGCCAATTTCAGTTTTCCCTGCAATTATTTCCTAAAACATTTATATATTTTAATAATAGTTTACTCAAAATGAATTATTATTCTCATACATGCAGTAGCTACTCGCGGATCCATATTTTTTGTGATAAAAATAGAATCTAAATCTAGTCTTGAAATTTAGGTTGAGCTAAAAGAATTTGAACATACACTGGCTACGTCCGTCATTCTACATAAATATACATCTACATAAAACCTAAAATTGTACTGCTGTCGTAAAATTTGTCGGTGGAAAAAGTCCACAAAAAGTCAAACTTTTTAATCGCGACTTCACTAAAATTAGTCCCCTCGTAATCAGCGTCGGAAGCGGCTTAGGAGTTTGCGCGAAATTGCGGCAAATTTTGTAACCGTGAAAATGTTAAAAAACGGTTTGAATTCTCTCACCTTTCCTAAACGTAATTTAAAAAAATAAACTATTAGACACTAGCTACAGATACACAAATAAATGATGTTTTGTATTATAATTTTTACTTATAAAATTATATCTAATTATTCAAGATTATTTCATTGGATTTTACTACGTGCAGTATCAGCATTTCAATCGTCCAGTTCCTACTTCCATATTATAATTCATTTTTGTAAATTTTATCGTTAAAGAAGTAATACAAAAAAATTTATCTAAACTTGTACCATTTAACCTGTATCTCATAAAAGTATAGAGTGACTTTCGAATTTCTTTGTGTAGTCTTTTTAGAAGCGATAATGAAATTTAGATTTTTTTTTAAATCGCCACACTATAAAACTGATAACCCATTTTTTGTACTGATGATCACACTCTCTGCAACTCTGACAGCTACACTATTGCCATTGGACCGCTGAATCCTATCCTTGTATCGATTGTTAATTTTCTACATCTAATACTTAATTTCAGAGAAAATTGTTCGTTTCAGTACAGAATATTATTGTAACCTCCTAATCCCCAGGATGATAATGGTAAGCGCTTTGTATCTTGATATTTTTTTTATGCACTTCTTATATTACGAAGATAATATCAATACATTAAATAAGGATAAAAATGAGTATCTTATATCTCTGGGCTGTCAAATATTTTCCTGTGTTCTAGATAATATATGGTACGTGCACCATTCGAATATATATATATTCGAAACTAAATATTTAGATTCCCTTTAGATTTCCTAGGTCACCCATCTAACAACAATGTAGGTTTTATACTTATTTTAAAATCTTAAATTTAAATATGAATCTCTTTGTTAGATCTCATTGCAGAATTTATAACTTTCTGATGTAAATAGAGTATTTTTATTTGGAGCATTGTGATGATTTGCATACTTTATATGCGAAAAATCGACTCGAGCATGTCGGACCACGCTTATTCTAAGGTTCCGAAACCGCTGCTACAAAGAAATGTACTATGGATGAAAACACTACGTTTTCTCCATGTTTCCCGCACAGAATAGTCTGTTATAAGCACCTAGCCTACAACTAGAGAATAAGTAGGTATGTCAAGTATTACTATTACCTAAACTTGTGTAAACTAAAAAGCATCAGCAAAAGAGCGTATGTTCATGGCACTTACGTCTTTTGTCGAGAAGCGCAGTTTTTCCACAATATATCGAAAACAGTAAATCCGACCATGATCAAAAAAATTTTAATTGAAAGTATTTATTGAGTAAGCATTACCTTTGTAATTTTTTTCATATTTTTTAGATATACGGCTTAAAAAACATAGGCATAATTTCTATTAATTTCGAAGCGATTGTTTACGAAAATATGCAATTAGTAAAAAAATTGCTTAGAAACTTTTAAGTGTTTTCAAAAGAACTGTTGAAATATGTACCACACGTTGATGCTTGTTGAAAAAAAAATTTTCTGCTTTATATATGGTGTGTTCCCACTATAATTATTATTTTTTGTTATTTAACTACCAAACTAAGTAGCAAACAAGACATACTATAAATTTCAACAACATACATCGTGTAGTTTTTGACTGAAATGCCTGTCACATGCGGACAGACTGGACGAAACTATAAGGGTTCCGTTTTTGACATTTTGGAACGCAACCCTAAAAAGATAATATTTACGGTATTTTAATACAAGTGTAGATGACTATGTACAGGTGAAATGTTCAATACATTTTATGGAACTTTTCCCACAGTTACTTTTCGTAACCACGTGGAAGATGATACTTACTGCTACGAGCATAAGCATCATTTATAAAAAAGCTCAGAACAAAATAATGGGAGAACTAATATGGTCGGTAATCCTAACCATAACCCGGTTCGTATTGATAAATAACGGTGTACTTGTACATTGAACGCGCGAAAGAAAACCCATTTTAAGGCTCGTAAAATAAAATGAGATCAAAACAGAAGTTAGTAATAACCTATGTGGTCTTTGCAAATCGCAGTTACTTTGAAAGCAGAGATTTATAAACCTCTGAAACTGAAAAAAAATTGTAAGAGAGCAAAGCCGTTACAACAAATCGGCAAACGTAACATGACTCTTGATAAATCTGTTAATATAATAAATAGATTATTTTTTTTTAGTATTCCATATTTCATTTTATACCGCACATTTACAAAAAGTTTTGTATTTTTTTAAACATTCATCGAGAGGAAGAATCATGACTTCAAGCAAAGCCTTAATATTAAATATTTCAACAATAAATTTCAGTCTATAGTTAACATAGATTTGAAAAGTTATACAAAGTTAACCAGTTGAAAAAAATGCTTATAGGAAAAAATCAGGTCCAAATTGCATGGTATACGAAATTTCACCATATCTCAAAAGAACACTTTTTTAGCGGCCACATTTTATTTGCCCAGTCGCCCCCTTTAAGGGTCATAACGACAGATTTATTTCAATCAGTGAACCGCACTGCACCACATTAGGGGATCAGGATGGGCTTCCCGCGCGGCGCGTGCCGGCTTTGACGCGAGCCCGCTAAAAGTCAACAGGCCCTCGAAGCGGCGCGGCCGAAAGGGCTTTTTGATGCGTGCACAAATTGCACCGGTGGCAAATGCGATACGAAATGGCAGGAATTAATACAATAATGCGCACAATAAAAGTTATCTAACCGAGCTCGAATTTGGCGCAGTTAAATAAACTACCGTGCTGCAGTCGATCGATTCGTTACGACGGCGCACGCGTACATTTTAAAACATCGAAGTTCACTCACTTAACTCTAAGGTTTTCGTTATGAAAGTTGTATTCACATATTTATATTTTACATAGGTACAATTACGAGAGGCACAGACCTTAAGCATATTTGTAATGACGTTCTTTATACGTCTGAAACTTCAAGCTTTATTGCCGCAGAAAGAGGTCATATGTATGAAATCGGCAAATTTTGAAATTGGGTCAATGAACAAAATATGACATTACATTATACCACACCTAAAAATCATCAATCGAATGACCAAGCAGAAAAGCAGTGTAGCACTGGGATGAATATGATCCGAGTGGAAATAAACTACTGACATAAAATGGACAAACGCCTTCTAGAAACTTCAATAAATTATCAATATAACTAACATAAATGTATCAAATATTCTCCCATAAGCATGTTGATGTGCACATATGCTACGACTCTTCCCATTCGTGGTTTGATAAAAGATGTCCTATGAAAAGCTTCTCGCTTGAATTGTAAGGTTTGACGTGAGCTATAAGCTAGAAATCTATTAAAACAATAAATTTACTCAAGATGTCCGTGTGAACAAACATTATCAAGTAACACGCCGATTTCAAGTTGGCGACGTAGTTTTTGGAAGAAAAGAATCACGATCCGAGGATAAATTCGATAACGGTATGCGAGGCTCTTATGAAATAAGCTGTGTCCTATATTGACTTTATGAACTGCAAATATATATAATATCTATTGCATAGTGAAGGGACATCTGAAATATGTGAGGCACTCTTCGATTGTGAATACACTAGGGCTCCTTTTTCTGTATCCGGATCTGGCCACATACAGAACAATATTTTTAAAGTAATTACTACCCTTAAAAATAGACCTCCTTGGTTATAGAATGCAATTTATTTCATGTAACTATCAATTGTTTTACCATTGTGATGTCACTTTTAAAATCATAATGGTGCATCAAAGGCTGTTTATAATATCGTAATTGCACAGGTAATGAATTTTGGATCTATGCGTGTGATCCCGAAAGTAAACAACAGTCAACGATTTTGGTGTTCCAAGATCAGCCGAATCCAATAAAAAGTGGTTCGTGCCAAAAGCACTTTGAAGTAAATCGTCACCTGTTTTTTTGGTATAAATAAACATGTGATTTCAGTGCTACTAGAGAATAGTAAAACGGTGAATTCAGAGTGGTATACACGACCATTTATCTGCCAGAAGTCTTTGAAAAAATACGAAAGAACAACTGATAACGCAAAATCATTCTTCATCATGACAATGCTAGCTGTGACACGTCGAGTCAAAAGATCAGATTGACGGGTCATCCGCCGTACAGCCCCGATTTGACACCCAATGATTTCTATTTATTCCCAAGCGTGAAGAATAAATTACGTGGCCAACGTTTCTCTGGCCGCGAAGACACCGTTGATGCGTTCAAAATGCACGTTTTTGAGATACCTCGATCGGAATGGATAAGTGCTATAAAAATTGATTTCAGCGTATGCAAAAATGCATCGATCATCATGGCGAATATTTTGAATAGCAATAAAATCATATTAAATTATGTGTTTGTTTTTTTTTTTTTCCATATTCCAGACTCATAAACAGCAGCCCTTGTAATATAAAATAACAAAATCATGTTATTTGGGTAATGACTTTTGACCGATTTACTTTCATTAACTTCCCCTACGAATATCACAAAAATTCATAAAACTGGGTAGTTACGGTTTTCAGCCCGAATATCGAAATATGAGTTTTAATCAGATCTTGACGTTTTAAGGTCATTTTATCTATCGAAACACAGTACGCGACATTCCATTTTATTTTATTTTATTTCAAAGTACACATAACAAATTACAACCATTATAAAATTTTATGGAAAGATATGATACATGTACAATTTGATCTAAACCGTAATTCTTAAATATGTATACATAGTATGTTTAGAGTTAAAGTATAAGTAACAATATAAATTAAAAAAACCCAAGAGCATGTCGGGCCATGCTCACTGTAAGGTTCCAAAATCGTTACTACAAAGAAATTTAAAAAACTACATTGTAACTCTTTTTTCCATGCTTCCCGCACATAATAAGTATTAACACTTTAGTCGCCTATAATTAGAGAAACAAGTAGGTATGTCAACTACTACTATTAAACTAATGTAAACTAAAGGGTATCAGCAAAAGAGCGTATCTTCACGACACTCACGTCCTTTTCTTAAAAAGCTCAGTTTTTCGGAAATAACTCAAAAACGGTATATTGGATCATCTTCAAAACAATTTTCATGGAAAGTATTTATTAAGCGCTATCTTTGTAATCTTTTTCATATTTTTGAACGTACGGTTTAAAAAATAGAGGAGGAGGTACACAATTTATGCTAACTTCGGAGCGATTATTTTCAAAACTGTTCAATTAACCAAAAAAGTTTTGTAGAAACCTTAAAATGTTTCTGTAAGAACTGACGAAATATGTGCCACACGTTGATGTTCACTTACAAATTTTTTTTCAGCTTCTGTTTCATATATGGAATGCTCCCTTAAAAATATCTATTTTTGTTACTTAACTACCGAACTATGTAACTTTGCACAAGACACCTGTACTACAAATTTCATCAATATACATGTTGCAGTTTTTAAGTAAAATGCCTGTGACATACGGACGGACGGACATGACGAAACTATAATAATTTCGTTTTTGCCATTTTGGCTCGGAACTCTAAAAAACTGACCAAGAGGATTGCCACCGTGCTCATTATAGCGTTCCAAAGTCATTATTACAAAGAAATGCACTACGGATGAAAAAACTTGTTAAACTTTTTCCATATTTCCCGCACAGAATAGTTATAGGCACTATAGTCGCCTATAACTGTAACAAAACAAGTAGGTATGTCGACTATTACCATTAAATTAAACTAATGTAAACTAAAGTGCATCAACAAAAAAGGGTATCCAAATGACACTTACGTCCTTTTGTTGAAAGGCGCAGTTTTTCGGAAATAACTCAAAAACGATATATCCGATCATGTTTAAAATATTTTTTATTCAAGTATTTATTAGGCGTTACATTCGTTATTTTTTAGACACACGGATTAGAAAATAAAGGGGTGGACAAAGTTTCTGCAAATTTCGGAATGATTATTTCCATTATTATTCAGATAATCAGAAAAATTAATTAGAAACCTTGAAGCGTTTTTGAAATAACTGTCGAAATATATAAATCGCCATACGTTGATGTTTGAAGAAAAAAATTTTTTTTTTGCTTCTTTTACCTGTATGGAGTACCTCCCTTACAAATATATATTTTTCCTATTTAACTACCAATCTAAGTAACGGTTTAAACAAGTTACGTATAGAATAAATTTCATCAACAAGCATCTTGTAGTTTTTGAATAAAATGCCTGTAATATACGGACGGACGGACGAACATAACGAAACTATCAATTTTCCGTTTTTGCCAATTCGGATCGAAACCTAAAAAAGGGAACAAAAAATCGAAAAAATTATAAGAAACGCAAACAATCCACATTACCAAAACAAAGATCATGTATACTGCCTTTGAAAGCAATAGGTCTGCAATCAAACACATTGAGATGAACACCTACGCCAGCGTCAGAGGTTAAGTTGTTGTACAGACGGGTCATGTTGGTTATAGGATTGTAAAAAGACCTATTTTTTTGTAGATATGCAATGAAAATGTTCTAAATGTCCGAAATTTATGAAGAGTATTAAAATTCAACAATAATAACGTAGGTGAGTCTATCGAGGAATGTAAAATTTTGTGTTGACAAATTTCGAGAGTGGTTCACTCAACTTAGATTTTCTGAAAAGTTGAACTGATTCCATCTAGTAGATTTTGAGGAATCCCAAAAATAAAGTTTTCACTATAACGTTTTTTTGAATAATTTTCAAACTATTCTACCAACTTCAACTACTATTTTAAAATATCTAATTCGCTCTTTTGACCTAACAGTTGCACAAACTACCATAAACTGCATTTTATGCAGTTTTTGACCCTGTTGATCTGTTCAAGAGATGTCGTTGTTCATTTTTTTTTGATTATTCGTCTTTTACAACATTTTGTAAATTGCAAAATACATTTATTGTTTTTTTTTTTAAATCGTTAATCTGCGCTAGGATACATCAAAATCGGTTAAATTGTTCAAGAGATATCGTTCGAGAAAAATTTTCCATAAATGATTTTATTTTTCAAACTACTTTACCGATAAAATCTTTTGCCCAAGTCCCTTATGAAAGAATTTTACTCACTGCCCCATGAGCAAGCTATTTCGCAGGTGACCGGAATTAAACAGATCTGTTCCCTTCAGAGTGCTATATTTCAGATGTATTTATATGGTGGCAGATTCGGCCTCGGAAACTGCTGGTCTTAAAGTATAACTTATCTGGGACGCTGTAGACCTGTTGATACGTGTGGCATTAACATTAATCTATAAGGTTACTTACTGTTCGAGCGGCTAAAACCAGGAGGCTAAAGCATCGGTAGAGGTCAGCGTCCGCCAGATGATATAATTGAGGAGGGCATGGTGACGCATAAATCTGCCAGAGCTATGTTGATAAATCAGCCAGCCACAGACTGCAGAGCGCAGACCGTTGAGTCACAAATGTTTGCGAACCACAATTATGCAAGAGTGGTTCGCAGCCATTGGAGCTCAACCAAATTGCCACAACCACCCTTAAAGAGTTGTAGTCCAGTAATGTGCTAAAATTGAGTAAAGGCAGCATATACAACCATGCTCCAGATTCTGAAGCGAAAGCAGATCTCAGTCTAGCTTTATTAATAGCGTCAGGCACTTCTCTTAATAGCCGCTCGAGAGTGGTTTTGCTAACTATATTTATCCAAATAACACTGTTTACCAGGAAGTTCCGGAAAGTTATTATTTGGAGAAATGGATGATCAAGCAATACGTGCGTCATTTTCAAAAAGAATTTGAATCGAGGTTCTTTCACGCGTTAGGATGATGGCAGAAAGTTCAATTAGCTCTCAATCAGACACTAGTAAACCAGATAGGCCAATATCACATGACAGTCGCCGCCGCCGTCATAAGGTATCGGTGAAGTTGCACGGATTCACTGGTTACTATACAGACTACGGTCTTTTTCACAGTTTCGTCGGTTCTAACAAAGTTTGAAGTAAATAACCAATTGTAGTAAGTGTGAATTGAATATATCAAATTCGGGATTAAGAAGTACAATCAAAATAAGGTTAGGGCGACATGTTCCAGGTGTGCAAGAAAGAGCTCAAATGACTCCTTCAGTGAAAGTAGCAATTTTCGGGATTCCATGGCCTCTGAGTTGGCTTCGGGGAAAATTTTAGAACTCAAGAGATTGCACTCCTCACGACTCAGTTCTCTACTGCCGGATATGATAGACTCGAACCGGGCCAAACATGAGCAAAGAACTCATATTTGTCAGTATTTATAATCAAACCTATTGTGGACAAGCGCGAAATCGGAGCAACAATTAATCTTTTGGCGGATTCTGGGTCACTACATTTTGTGCACATCATCCAAGTACCAGAGATTGAGGAAAGAAGTGAGTTTTGTTATTACGTTTTGTATTGCCCAACTTAACTGGAGAGGTCCCGATGGGTCATCATTTTAATATTTCTACAGAAAAGTTCGCTTTCCGATGCATTCACTTGAAAAAGAAACTGATACAGAGCGGCTAAATTTTCACTTACTACATCTAAAACAACGTCATGTTCAATGCTATTGAATGCGTTCTTAATGTCAATTCGGATAATAATTTTGCCAATGTTCTCAGAAGCCATCGAAAAGGCTAAAGTGGCATGTATTACCACTTCGTACCTAAGACATCTAACACATAGATGTATTGCATGTTGTTGGGGGTGCTGTAGGAAAGACTTCATATTTTGCACGGTGACAGCAAACCTTATTCGTCAGTCTTCGGAAGGTATTACATACTACAAACGGTCTAATGTATTTTATAATAATAATATTACTAACTCACGCTTATTTCCCAAAAGAGTAGGCAAAGACTATAGATTTCCACATGAACCAAAATAGATATGTGACTTACCATTTCTGGTCGACCTTACAGGCTATTTGAATGAATTAAATTGAAAACTTCAAAAACAAGGACAGTTAGTAAATGATTTGTACAGCCATTTGAAAGGGTTTCAGAACAAAATCCGCTTGTGGGAGGCACAGATGCTGTCTGGTAACAGTTACCATTTCACCGCGCTCTCTGCATATGAAAATATTGCTCATTCTCAATACGCTGAGGAACTCAAATTACTGTCGGAGCAGTTTTCGAACAGATTTAGCGATATCAAAAACATGGAACCTTTAATTTTCAATTTATTTGCTACTCCAACAAAAAGTAATATACAACATACCGCAATACACTTGCAAATGGAGTTAATCGAGATTCAAGAAAACTCACTCTTAAAATCTAAATTTGAAGACGTGGAGTTGTGAGCTTTCTACAAAAAATACTTCGAAGAAAACCATTTTCAGCAGTTTAGAAAATTTGCAATAAAATTAATTTGTGCGTTACTGCCAAACGCACACTTATAAATGCGAAAAGTTATTTTCAATGAGGAAGTTATTAATCAAAACATCGTACGAGGCTGACGGACGATAATTTGGAAAATTCTTTACGTGTTTGTGTTAGTGGTATTAATCCAAACATCGATGGATTAGTTTACGTTACGTAGTTTGTAGTAATTCCAAATTTCACAATTTAATTATAATAATGTACCTATGTTTTACATTTCATTTTTTTATTTTATCAAATTGTATTGTAATAACATTGTCGTATTATTTCATGTCTGATATCTATCGCAAAAATTATGAACACACCTTTAAAATGCACTACTTTTGAACGCGGCCAGCAACGTATTTGCACACTAAAGTTTGGCCCACATATCAAAGGTTGCCCATACCTGGTTTAAAGTATTTATTCGCTACCGACAGCCAAATACCAGGAGTGCTTACTTATTTTATACCGTTGAGTTAGAGAAATAATACAAAATCAATTTTATTTATAAACCAATGCAATGACAATTTTTTTGTGATTTTTACTTACGTTTAATAGAAAATTAAACGTGTGGCACTCGGGGACTGCCGCGGTAAAGCTATTGCATAGCATTTTTTATCAACTTATGGAATTATTGCAGTATTTTTTTCTTTGATATTAATTCAAGTTTTTCATCACTTTCTTCATTAATAAATGCACTTTGTTTATTCATATTTAAAACACTTTATACACAAATTTTACGCGTATTCACCAACAACTGCTATTCACTGTTGTACATAGGAGACCTATGTATACATATATACCTACACGTATACTTACGAGGCACATGCGGTGAGTGTGGCATTATAAAGATATGATAGATACTTATACACCTATATACTTTCTCACAAACAGCTACGTATTCGTCCGATTCCGGAGCAGCTCGTCTCGATCCGTGCGAGCTTCGTACAGTCGTACCATATACATACACGTTAAGCGAACGCTCGGCCGAGCTACATGGTAGGCGGAGTGGGGGGTGTTAGGTTTTATTTTCATTACGGAATTTCTTGATTCGATCGCCGCTCTCAAAGCCCGCGATAAAAGCTATGCAATAGCTTAAAAAAAAACTAAAGAATTTATTGTTATTGGTTGATATAATTTTTAAGCGATTAATTTAGGTTTAACAAAAAAATACAACTGATAGTAAAACTTGATCTTAAGAAAGAAGTAAAATATGTAGAATGCAATTTCCGATTGGAATGTATAAACACTTACTTTTTCAAACTCTTATGCATACTTTAATCTAAAAAAAATATATTTCTATTCTATTTATATATCTACTATACCTTATATATCATACAAATTTGTATCCAACTGTACGATCTGGCAGCGCCGCCGACAACGCCTAATAATAATATTCTACAGTCACCGACAAAATCGGAGCGTCATTGCAGAAAATTCATTATTTTATTTACAGAAATTGAAAAACTGGGGAAATAATTGTAAGTCAAACTTGAATCCAGAGTTCCATGGTCAGTTTAATGTTCTTTTTTTTGTCAAGTGTTACACAAACCCCGTGATGAAAAATTTACTATAGATATTTAAAAGCTATACAAACAAATAAATGAGTTTTTGGCTTGGATTTCAAAATCAATACCAACTGGTAATAAATAGAAAGGGCTCAAACCATCGATGGCCCAAATATTAGACTCAACAGGGTGAGGTCAAGAGTCCTTATTATTTGGTTGTAAAAAGTATAAAATTATATCTTTAATATTAATACGTATTATAAAACAAAGTCCCCCCGCCGCGTCTGTCTGTCTGTCTTAACGTGATAAACTTGAAAACTACCGAACGTATTTTCATACCAATGGACGGAATGATGTAAGAGAAAAGTTTGTATGTACGATTCATTAATGTTTTGTGCAAATTGGTTGAAATGTGACGATGATTGTTAGAGGTGGCGGAAAAACTCAAACTGTCTGGAAGTTTTGTCGCAAATGCTGTCTAATCCCTTTGAGGTATAACAGAACAATGTATGGTATAATTATTCCTCTTTTGGAGGTCTACAAACAAATAGGTAAATATGATATATAGGTAGCATGATATATAGGTAGTATGATATATAGATAGTACGATATATAGGTAGTATGATGTATAGGAAGTATGATATATAGGTAGCATGATATATAGGTAGTATGATATATAGGTAGTACGATATATAGGTAGTATGATGTATAGGAAGTATGATATATAGGTAGCATGATATATAGGTAGTATGATATATAGGTAGGAGGTCTATAGGTAAATATGATATATCTAATGAAACAATTAAAAACGATTGAAAAACTGTAATTCCTTTCACAACTCCGTTTTCCCTTCTTTGGCTTTGTTCTTGTGCCAGTCTTTAAAAGCAGATACCGCGTTAAATACGTCGTCAGCTACCACCGCAGGCATCTCGAAGGCCAGGAAGTGCCCACCTTCGTCTAAGATGGTCACGTTTATCAGGTTGGGATATTTGTATTTGAGAAGACCTGCAGGCTGGAAAGCCAGTTCGTATCTCGCTTGAAGTACCCATGTTGGCACAGGCGATGGTATACTGTAATAAAACAATGTGTATTCATGTACGTACAGGGATTATTATTGTTGTGAATTATGCTCATAAAAATAAAATAAATGACAGAAATGGACTCCATTAATTAGACTTACGCCGGCAATTGGAAGTATTTTAATTATAGAATTTATAAATTTGATTGCTCGTACTTATTCTAGCAACAGCCGGCTATTGAATTTGTTACGTCAAAAATGACATGTTTACGATCTTGTTTATAAGTTAAAATGAGTTATTTATGACTTTGTTCGCCTATCGCATACGAATCAATTGTAAAATCTTAAGGCTCTGCTGTGGCAACCTGCTAGTGCACTAACTTGCGCCCAAACCACGTCGCGTAAAGAGATGTGCTCACTACTAACTCATCAGTCGACGCGCTGTGCAGCTTAAATGGGAAACCAAATACACCTTTAATAAATTATTTTAGGCACTGGCTTTACCACCCATTCCGAATGCTGATTGGCCTTGAGAATAATGGGTAAGAAACTGAAGAATTGTTTTTATTTTTGGTTATAGATACGAAATATTGAATAATCAATAAAAGTAATAAAACCTTAAAAATAATTTAAAATAATCTGATAGCTGAGCAATTCAATCCCAGTTTCCATTCAATTTTTTTCATTATCTTATTTAGATACGTCATAATAGATCTTGTCATACCTATAGTTTTAATGGTATATGTTATCTGCGTTAAATATTTTAAAATAATTTGTAATAATAAATTTTGTAAAAATAATATAATAACCATTGCCTGATTATGTTAATTTTAACGGGTCCAAATCTGTATATGAAATATGAGTGGAAAATTTCATTTGTAGGAAACATTATTATCGGTACGTAAGCAAAATTGTAAGCTTTTTTTTATTTTTGTCTATCTGTTTGTATTTTGATGACGCGTAACCCTGAAACTACTGGATGAAATCGAATTAAGTTTGACATAACTATGAACTAGCATCATGAATTAACCCCACATTTTTACCCCGAAAAGTCGATACGGTTCCTGCGGGATAGTTGTCAGAAATAAATTTTCACACATTAAAATAACGTACTACTAAGTCTAAATGGTTACTATGCTAGCATTTTTCCTCGGCTTTGTCCCGGAATTGTTACCGATAGCAAAATCGAACGGGAACAGCATTAGAAACAAAATCGAGAACAGGATCAGTTTCGGAAGTTAGAACAAGAATAGAGTTGAAATTGAAAAGCGCTAGAATCATACTCAGAATTAAAAACATGACCAAAGCCGAAATCAGTAGCCCCACCGACATCGGAATTGAGAGGGCAACCAGAATTAGGGTTGAGAGCGAGGGCGGTCGATATTGAAGATCTTAATATTAATTCCGTATTCATGCGGGAGAAGACATGGACATATGTCAGTTTGAACTATGGTTTAGGTAATTATACACTAACTAGATACCGGGAAAGAGTACCCGATATCGGTTTAGAGAAAAATAATTTAATTGGAAAAGGATTTTTTGTAAAATGCATAGTTTCTCGATCTAATGGCATACAAAAAACTCACTTTTCCAACTTCAAGGCTCTTTTCTTAATAGAAAAATCTTCAGAGTATAATCTCATCGCCGTGGTGATGGAACTGGTGCTCCAATAAATCATGAGGTTGTCGAGGAGCTGATCGAGCGTGAACTTCTTCGTGAGCCCGCCGTCTGGCAAATGCTTGTAATCAAAAACGGTCCAGGTAGAAAATTTCTCTAAAATGTAAGCAGCTAAGCCAGCGGGAGAGTCGGTGAGAGCGACACCTGGAAGTAACAGCGAGTTTTGTAAAATGTGCCATGTGACTTCTCGGCTAAGTCTTAAGTAAACTAGAATTTATAGTAAATCACCACGAATACAAAAAAAAATATTAACTTGAATAAAATTCTACAATTTTATCAAGTCTAATTTTGTAAAAAAAACTTTAGAAATTGTTAAAAATGTTACACTGATAATGAATATTTATAAACACCTTAAATCTTGACTTTTTCAAGAATTATTTATCAATAATTGAAAATCCAATGAGTATACATTTATTAGAATGAAACTTACCCACAGTATCTGGCTTAGTGGCCTGCAAATGTAAGTATCCCGACTCTTCTAACAGGAAAGAGAAGAACTTAGAAAGTGGATACATTCTCTCAGCGTATTTCTCTTCTACGACCCAAGAGGGGAATACAGATCCAATTAGAGTCTTCAACAAAGTGCACTTATGCTGAACGAAGGGCATGTTCGTGTGGTGTCCAAGAATATCTTCAGGGAAAAGAGTTGCCATGTTTGAGACTATAACTGATCCCCAGTCACCTCCTTGAACATAGAATTTCTTGTGTCCAAGTCGCCGCATGAGGTTCCTCATTATGACTGCTATTTGAGGTGTCGCCAGTCCTGGGCGAACTGCTGCCTGTAAAAAAGTATACTGTGATCTGAACCTTATACATATCGTCTTAACTTTTAATTACTTCACTTAACTCCAAATTAAAATGAAATTTTGTCAATTTCGAGTTTATGGCAGCAATTCCATTTCAAAAAGGTATCATTGTTTATGTCACACAATATCTAAGCTTGTTGCTTATAATTAACACGAAATATATAAAGAAACTTACATCGGAAAATCCATATCCTGGTAAACTAGGAACGACCACTTCGAACACGAAGTTCCTACCTGGCCTCTGCTTGGTCAGCAGCGGTATCAGCTCGTAGAACTCCCGCACGGACCCTGGCCACCCGTGAAGAAGCAGCAAGGGCACGACCTGTTGATATAGTATAACAAATAAAAAACTAAATATGACAAATTCTCAATTTGTTATATTCACAAGATTTACGTCTAGAAAATTATTATTTGTTCGAACTGTACTGAATTATTAAAATACCAATCGATATTATAATTTTAATCTCAAAGGTGTGATTGATTAAAATTATGATAATAAACTAGCTAAATATGCATTTATTGTTCACTTTGTAAATATATTTAAAATTATTTAAAAATTCAAATGCATGTATGCCCTCAGTATTATAAGAGAAGAGATGCTTTTATCTATCCTCTTCACCTGTTGCATATATTTTAAAAAGTCGTTGTTAAGGAGTGAACTCCAGTCGCGCGTCGAAGCTGTTCTTTCGCTATGGAGATTCTTTATCTGGCCGGACCCTAGTATGTATTTGGTCATGATACATAATTTAAGGCATCACTAGCAAAAACTTTAGTACAAACGACTGTATCGTCTCTCCTAGTTTACCTACGACTATGTAACTTCTATACTACAAAAACTTACATAATATATTACATTGATTAGGATGGCCTTATTTGTTCATAATTTCTTTTTTAAATGTTGTTGGGGCACCCTCGCAAAGTGATATATAGGCTTAGAAAGAAACGTGATATTTTTTTAGAATTTGTTATTAATGTTTAGGGGTCGCGACGGGACTTTTAAAACGGGAAAGTAAAAAATAAAGGCTTTTTTTTTTATAAATCACCATATTTATTCGTAGCAGTGGAAACAAAAAGAAATTAAATGTCTAATTATTTAAATAGTCAAATTAAAACATAAAATACACAAGTCAATTAAAAAATTACTTAACAAGGGTTGATTTTTTAGAGTCGGTATATATTTTTTCTAAATTCTTTGACTATGAAAAGTAGATATTGCTTTTGCTCTTCATTAAAGATGATCAACTTATTAAATTCTTCCTCGAATACAACAATTCTGCAATAACATTGACTACTCTCATTGACCGCACTATGTCTCTTCCTGCTTTATACTCTTCATCGGCTGGCCAGTCAGTAACATCTTTTTTTTTAATTGGATGATATTCCAAATATCTCAAAGAAACGGAATGAATTACTAGACACGAAGTATTCGATATTTTTTCTTGCAATATCTTTGGTATCCAGACTTATTCGCTTCGGAGAGAAATCGAGACCTTCGTTATCTAATGCTTGTACCATTTTTTGTTTGGTATCTAAAGCAATTTCGTCATCAAAAAATGCAAATTATACGAGCTCTTCTGACAAGTAACACAAATGTCCCATAATTTTTTTTAAAGCAGCTTTGAATAGTGCTGGATTTATATTTTCGAATATAATCAGGTTTTTTAATAAGTCATTTCTGGGCGCTGACGAAAAAACAGAAGCTTGATACCAGTATTTAACGTAAATCATGACTGAAAAAATGCGATTTGCAATCGCAAATGTAGGCGATGAAGCAAAAGTTGTGTTTTTAATGAGTTGATGCGTTCACGTTCACGCTCGCGAATTCTCTTAAGCCGTTCTTGTTTCTTTTGAACTTTTGCCTCTTTAATTAAACTCGCTTTGTCCACTGCACCGATTAGCCCCCTACGACCCTCCTCCTCCTCCTTGTGCAAGCAAAAACTGTCTATCTTCTTCAACCTTCATGCTATTTAAGGCATCAGCATGTGCAATATCAAACAATCCATCTATTTTTTGCTGCCATTGCTTCTCTTTTTGTCTTATTGTTTGCGAACGTTTTTCCTTACACTGTTTAAGATTTTGCCACTCTTTGAAGTATTGTTCCACTTTAGCAATCACATGTTTCTTTAATCCGGTCGGTACTCCAGCCTTTTCCCATATTGCCAAGACGTCGCAAGCAGTTAAAGTAGCAGAATCACGAGTACATTTATTTTTTTTTCATTTTTGTGGTAAAAAAACAACTACAACATTTCTTTGATTGATGGCAACTTCATTTCACTCAAATAAGGCGTCATTTGAACAACTAACCAAATGTTTATTGTATATCTTGTGGAAACAGATCCACTTTCTCCACTTTTTGACGACATAATAACACAACAAGCGACAAAAACAAAACAGACGACGTGCGGTCTCGCTCGGCCGAAACGGAATTAACTTGAGTGAGTCGCGTGACGTGCACTTGAGAATCAAGTGAGGGGGGCGAGGGGAGTCAAACTGAGAACGAGTGCTCGTTGACGTGTCGTGTAAACAAACAAAACTCATACCCTATTGTAAATTCTTTCATAAAATTGTTTCTTGATCGGTTGTCTTATTTTAAGTTCTTTTTTAATTTTAAAATGTCGGTCGCGACCTCTAAACGTCACTTAAAAATTCAAACAAAAAAATCTGTATTCATATTAAAGCACAGAGAACATAATTAGAGGGTGCCCCGTTGATATTTTTCACTTTGGAAAATAAGGACCATCCTAACATTCATACATATATACATACTTTTTAAACTAGAAAAACTAGTTTAAAGTGCATCAGCAAAAGAGCGAATCTTCATGGCGCTTACGTCCTTTTGTTGAGAAACGCAGTTTTTAGGCAATAACTCGACTACAGTATATCCGACCGTGATCAAAACAATTTTCTTTGAAGGCATTTATTAAGCGTTACTTCCTTATTTTTTTAATATTTTTTAGACATACGGTTTAAAAAATAAAGAGGGGCCACAATTTCTGCAATTTTCGGAGCGGTTATTTCCAAAATTATTCAGGTAATTAGAAAAATTGCTTAAACCTTTTAAGTGTTTTTAAAAGAACTGCCGAAATGTATGTCGCACATTGATGTTTGCTATAAAAAGTTTTTTTCAGCTTTTGTTACATGTATGGAGTGCCCCCCCTCCAAAATAAATTATTTTTGTTATTCAACTACGAAATTGATTATCGGTTTATGTAAGACACCTATACTCCGAATTTCGTCAATATACATCTCGTAGTTTTTGAGTAAAATGCCTGGGACATACGGAGAGACAGACGGACGGACAGACGGATATGTTAAAACTATAAGGTTCCCGTTCTTACGATCTTAGCTCAGAACTCTAAAAAATACATACATCTAGTACAAAATAGTCAGTCTTTGGAAATTTAACAACAAAAACACTATGATATCAAAAACTAATATTCTTTAAAGCTTCTATACAAGTTACTAACTAAAGTGGCTCAATTATAAATTTTCTCATTTTAAATATTCTTCCATTTTAAATTATTTACATTGGAGTAAGTAATACTTCACAGAATTAAAGTTATGACTTGTATGATGATTAGCAGCTCTCGTACCTCAACTCCTTGAGTGGCGTCGGGCTTCACCCTGATAAAGTGAATGTTAAGTCCTTGGATGAAAGTGGTGAACTGTGGGTACGTATTCAGATATTTCTCTCGAGCTTCAAACTGATAGCTATCCTTCCAATATTGGAGGACTTTCTCTAGGCTTTTAGAATTGAACCCGTATTCGAAGGCCACGCCCTCCAACGACGGCGTCCACTTACGAGCTCTCGATAGACGATCTTTCAGATCTTTTATCATCTGAAATAAAAATGACGTTGACTTAGTTTTTATATCTTCTGTTTCATAATATTCAGGTCATAAAATGTAGCTTTATTATGTATCGACCTGCTTATTTTAGATCAGTAGATCGTTTTTACAAATATGTAAAGACAAATACAGTATTCTGATTACATTTGTAGACTGATCTTAAATTTGAATGTCCTTGTATGTAATGCTGACTTTGGGTAATGTGAGAGCATGTAGTATTTGTTGGAGTGTAGCATTTGAAACACCGTTGCATCGATACAAGTTTGAGACGCACTGGCCCCATATATGAATACCAATTGTATTTCTTTTATGTACTCACATCGGGCTTAAAAACAACTTTGAAAGGCTTTATGCTTTCATCGCGAGTAGCCTTCAGATGGTCGGGCCCCCACCACTCGTCCGCGTCCAAGACGGGCGGCTTGGGGGGGTGGCAGGAGGGGCAGAGGTACCGCCACACCACGAAGCCTATCCCGCCCAGTACGGCGACGGCCAGCAGCTTGTTGACCATTGCGGGGCCTGTAAAAGGAAATTCGCATGTTACCTCAAATTCTATGAATGTAAAAATTTCAATCTCAATGTAGAACCCAATCCATAGATACTTTTACCAAAGGGTTTGCTTGTAGTGCGAATATTTTTGTACTTAAAACGGGACATCAGCTTATTTACGACAAGTTCACAACAAAATATACATTTTATAGTATTAGTGTTATTCACGAAATAGCTCTTGTTATAGATTGCATTTCTTACTGCAATCTAAGTGATAACAGTTTAGATCTTAGGTTATAATCGTCTGAATGCACCGTTTTACAGTTTTTTTTTTTTTTTAATATGCCCGACACGTCACCAGATATGTCTTATTATTAATATATCATCAGGCTACAGAATCAGTGAAAATAAACTAAAATGACGGTTGCGATAACGAACAAGTTCCATATCTTTTTAACTATGTTGTTGGTTTCTTCTCCCACTCACTGATTAGACCCCATTGAACTTGTTATCTGTGCAGTGACCAGAAATAGAGTAGTATACATAATCTCCTACAAGACGATTCGTGTTAACACAATGTGCATTCCACGTTTTATATACGAAAGTGAAGGTTTTGTACATTTCGTTTTCTACCTATTAAGAATTAGATAATTTTCAGATAATTAAACACTTTTTTTATAAACGATCAAGAGGCAGACGAGCATTCAAGCAACCAAAATGCAGGTCGTCATCGCCGCCCATGCACACTTGCA
Source organism: Eumeta japonica (assembly GCA_005406025.1). NCBI lineage: Eukaryota > Metazoa > Arthropoda > Insecta > Lepidoptera > Psychidae > Eumeta > Eumeta japonica. The sequence goes on from BGZK01000257.1 coordinate 369,989, forward strand.
ATCCCAGAGGAGTCATCAACTTGTTGCCGGCCCCTTGAGTAGGAATAGAAATCTCTGATAGAAAGGGGAGTGAGCTGACGAAGGACAAATGGAGTTAGATGGGGTGGTGGATGGGGCAGTGGAGCAATGGATGGTGGAGTGCAGTGACGGAGGGGAAGTCGGCTACCGGATTCCTAACTCACTAGAAAAAAGGTAAAAGCTATGCGAGTGCTATATCTTACCGGCCGCACCAGCCCAATTTCGTACGGTGTCCAACTGGAAACAGGGAATTAGAGCTTGTCGACAGTATTGTTTACCTAAGTCTTACTTTATATAATAAACTTCAGTGGGGTCCTCACATCGGTAAATTGACGAAAAGGCTTAGCTCTAGACATTGCTGCTGCATTTACAATTAAATAAACAAGAAAATTGTCGGATATCAAAACCGCTAGATTTTTTTTTATTTTGACTGTTTCCATAGTTTGATGTCATACGGCATCCTGCTTTGGAGACATGCTTTGGATGTTCACAGAATTTTCCTTTTGCAAAAGCGAGACATTCGCGCAATTTACGGGCTGGGATCTCGTGTTTCTTTTAGAAGTAAGTATAAAGAAACTGGAATTTTAACTGTGGCATTACAGTTTATTTATACAAATTTATTACTTGTTAAAAAAATTATGTTTTTATAAGAATAGTGGTAGACATAATTTCATCACTAGAGACAAAAATAAACTGTGTTCACATGTTAGTCGACTGCATAGGGTCACAAATTCTTTTAGGGGACTTTGTTTGCGCATGTTCAATAAGATTCCTGTAGATATACAAAATTTACCCTTAAACAAATTTAAAGTATTTATTAAGCTAACATTTTGCCCAAAAGGGTATTATACAATCTCTGAATATTTAGAGGACAAATGGACATAATGAACTCGACTTCCTACGGGTTTTTTCCGGCAATAGTTTTATACATGATTGTATTCCTATACAATTGTGAAAAGAGCTATCCTTACGTACGAGATATAATTAAAAAAATTGGAAATAATTAAAAAAAATAGTTATAAAACTGTAAATACTTTAAATGTTATGATGTGTTTCAAAAGATTTATCAGAACTAATGAAATAAAGATATTTTGAATTAGATATTTTGAATTTGAATTTACAAATTTTCGATTTATTAATCTATCGATTATCTTTCTTATTTTGCTACCTTAGTAATCAAGTTTTACGATATTAATTAGCAACGGTATTCGAAGATGCAGTTAGTCACTCCATTTTCTTCTTGTGATGTTGCAAAAAGCGACCTAGAGCCTGTGAGGAACGCCAATAGAAGACGAAGTTATCGTGGTAAAACCGGAGCTCAAACATTATCGAATCAATGATTGTCAACCCGTCTGCCTAGCGTGACTATAAGAAAACAACGTTGGGATTGAATGCGCCATAAAGTACTGTCCATCGCTAGGAATTAAATGGCATGTATGTTAATTTTTGACGTGTATTTAAATGTATCCACACGTATACTTAGTATAAATATTTACTTATACTTACGTGTGCACTTTTTCATTATATTATTCGCAAGTAACACAAGGTCACACAAACAACCACACGGTGAGTCGGCGTTTTTGTTAGTTATACAATACCGGACCTTGAACTCCTTATAGCATGCTTGTTATCAAATCTACTTACTGTTGTATGTGAATATGGGCTATAATTCATATGACTGAAAGATTGATTTTCGCCTACCACACGTATAAAATATTGCAATGAATTAATTATTAGAGAATACTGACCTGGCGTTCGAATTAAACGTGACTTAGGTTTAGACATAGACCTGTTTATTGAACTATGTATTGAAAAATCATGAAATTAGAAAAATTGTAAATATTTTCTAAAATGATTAAGTAAATATAATGTAGAATAAGTAATTAAAATAAAAAGAATATTAAATCAAGATATATACCTATTCACTTCAAGTAATACCACTTCGCAACAAAATGAATATGATAAAAATCAACCTTTGATATTACAGCCAACTGCTATACAATTGCGATTAAGAAGAATAAAAAATATTTCCTCTTCGTTAATATATATTGGTTTTCCCTCCCCGTGCTCGATTTTAACAATAAGGATTTTTAAAAAGTAAAACTAATTAACCTTCCGGTGTCGTCTCCAAGCAGAACGCACGCGAAACAACGAGCAAACGCGATACCACCGCCTCGTGGTACGGACTGGCTGAAGTGACAGCGAGTCCAGCCATCTCTTTGGCTAGCCGCGTGTAGCTCGTTGCATCCGATAGTGCCGACGTCGTCCATCTCTCTCGCACCTATTTCGTTGTAATGGGTTAACTTTTGTTTGTTAGATTCGGTTCAGATCCTTGCTCAGATTATAATGAAATACATAAATGGTGTACTGGTGCATGTTCCGCCAGAACAGGAATACGCTTCACAGACTGACAAGTAACTATAGTAATTTACTTATACAAATAAATATCTTATCCCCGTACATCAATGATGTGTATTTGTATTTAATATGTGTGTAACGTGCGTCATTTAAATTGTATTCTAGTTTTATTATTATTTTACATGCTCAAACGTATGATCGCTGTGCAGAAAACTGTGAGTATAAAATATAATAATATTTTCATATAGAAATATAGTTTTGACAATTAAAAACAAGTGTTTGTTATAACATAATAAACCTAAACAGTAAAAAGTTCCAACAATAGAAAGTACATTGAGATTTAATAATAAATCACTGATTCTAACTCTTTTAGGTAGTTTAAAAATAATAACAATCTGAATAATAATATAACATCGAAATATAAAAGATAGTAATTAATTTAGTTAAACTTTTCCAATAATAATTTTATTAAAACACTACAATAATATTTTTTATAAAATAGATCAATTAATTTATTTCAACTCAATTTCATTAATTTTAATAATAATAAATTATAATAGCATGACGTCCCAGTAATTAAAACGATAGAAATCACTGTTTATTACTATAAAAAGCTTCATTACAGGAGGAACTACACGATCATGCGTACACGGCGTAGGTCAAAACTAAGCGTTTCCGAAGAGAGAGATGCTTGGTATTACCTCATGCCAACGCGGTATCCTCTCTACCCGAGCGCAGCGTTAGGCGCAGACGACGTAGGCCAAAAGCAAGCGTCTCCTGAATTTTGGTTTTAGCCCATCCCAACTCGCGTATAGATGTTTGACATCAAAAATAAAAAACTAAAATAATATATAGGTCTAAAAGTTGTTAAGTATACGGGTGAATGAAACGCCGGGTAAACGCTCACTGATTCAATACGCGGATCGCGGGTACACGCAGCTCACCCGAAACGCATACGCACATTGATATACAACGGATATACAACAATCCTTCCACCAAAAGTTTTCAAAATGATTTCTTCAATTAAATGTCACAAGTATATTAACGCGGCGAGGTGTCATGCAGTCGGAACTGAAGCTAACCCCGGAATGTGCGCTTGCTCATGACTCCCGCTCGTCGGCGACGGGCGAGAGCGATTCTGCCGTTTCCGGCGCCGTCGCCACAGTCACGTGGCTCCTTATATTGAATTCGTCTGTAATTGAATTAGAACTTCTCCTTCTTTTAATTTAAATAAAATAAGTCTTAACAATTTAGTTCAGGAATTTAATTATATACAACACTTGCCCGATTTTTTCCTTTATAACTCCTCCAGTCCGTGTAAACTTATTCTTATTTACTTACCGTTTAGTCCATACAGGGTCATCGATTTCAAAGGCCGGTCGGCCTTTACCGCTGTAATTTTTACACTGCTCATTTAGTACAGCTTGGGACAAATTTGTGAGCAAAGTCGACCATTTCGACAATAAATCTAATCTACACCTACGAGGGCCGGCCGTAAACCAACTCGGCCGGGGAGCGCACATGGTACTGTGTTTCGAATTTCGGTAATCGAACAAAAGTTTTAATATTTTATTTTGTAAATTATGTGGACCACCTTCAATGACTACAATACTTTTTATACCCGTTTTGTACAATACTTTTTATACCCATTTTGCACAATACTTTTTATACGCCGTGCCGTTGTCGCTGCCCAGAGTGTGCGGTACTCCGACACACGATATAACTCCGTACAGTTTCCCGTACATTTAAGTCGTATTCGAATTCGTACCGAAACATTTTACTCAATTTAAAAAAGCACCTATCGCAATTATAATAGCTTTTGTTGTTTATGGTATCTAGGAAATCTATAATGTGTTTTATAAAATGGGCTAGGGAGTGGCCACGGCACTAAGGGCGCTTGCGGCGTCACCGGCCGGACCTGTGCGCACGCGGCGCAAGCCGCTCCGCCAGGTGAACCGTTTTACAGATTTCTTCCGCAAAATGCTTATTTTCGTGAAAATCTAGCGGAAATGTGCTTGCATCAATGAAACTCAGTCGACGATTTTTTTTTTTGTTATTATTATAATTTACTGTGATTACAAAAACGGTTTAAAGCCCGAAGAACGTTTTGCACTTGTGGTTTCTACTTTTGATGGGGCTATTTGTTCGCAACTTGTTCAAAAGTTTTTAATTGATTTGCTAAGTTTAAAAGAGGACGAAGAAGCTTTAAGATGCAAAGAAGACCAGCCGTCTCCCACAGTCACTCAAGTAATTACTTATGTTTATTTTTTTCTAATAAAATGTAATCTTGAGTCCTCTATTCTCACTTGCACATCAACTATCCACTGCAGAAATATATTTTATGAATGGTGCGACACGCTAATTTTTCTCTAAACGCAAGTCGATAAACTGCATACCGAAGCATAGATAATTTACTTCCGAGTACTCTTGAATTAGATGTAATTGGTACATTATTTAAAATATTGATATGACATCCATATCTCCATTTGAAAAAAGTCGTGGATACGCTAAAGGGTCTAGTGATAAATCTAAAACTGAGATATGTTTAATGATACCATTAATTTTTAAACATGAAACCATATTTCTTAGAAAAGTTAGCTCACCATCAACTGTCCTAAACGCTACTGCTTCATCAATTTGAACCGCATCATTGAACTGCCATAGATTTAAATCATGATTTACTTTAATGAGCTTACAAATTCCTTCATTTTGATTTTCAATCTCTGTTAGGATACGTACTCTCAGAGCCATCATTGTTTCTATATTTATAGGGCTGGTGACATAAAATGATAAAATAAATATTTTTATCTTATTGTCTAAAAAAGAACCATTTAATAAACGTAACGCGGGCAACCTCTTATCGCGTTTATGTTACATGGTACTTCTCAATGATATCGCCATCACAATATAAAATAAATAGCTTATTTTCGTCCTGCTGTATTTCATACACCAATCCGATGGTCACTCGCAAAGTTGAAAATATTAACCTATAAATTTGCATAATGCACATGGTTATGCATGTGCATTATGTCGTATCAGGAAAGTCGAATTTAAAATTTTTTACATAACAATAAAGCAATAGATAATGCACAAACACTCTTTGATTCGGTGTTTGCCGCCGGGAGCTATTTTCTAGGCAGTAGGTGTCGCGGCACGTTACCGCTTTTAGTGAAGCTTAGATAGCCATATGTCTGACTAATTTAAGTTTTGTTGGAAAGTCATACAATTTATTATGTTCTTTGAGAAATAGTATAATCATAATATTTTTTTTATATAAAACATCTATGACGCGCCTTGAGTACTCTTGGTGCGTATACCATATACGTCCTTGTTTCTCCGTGTATTTTATATTATATTAATCTAATAAGATATATAATTTAATACAAAACTACATTTTATTCATTTTATTCAATATATAATTATTAATTTCTATTATTTATAAATTCTTTCAATAACCATCAATTTCGATGTTATACATGTGTGTTGATTTAATTATTGAACATATCAACATTAAATAAGTGCAAGTAATTTAATAGTAATTAAAAAAATAAAGTAAAAGAATGCCGTAAATAAAATTATTCGATTATAAAAAAATGTCTAAATTAGAGATTGGAGGAGAAAAGAAAATAAAGAGGTATGTTTTAAAAATGTCGTGATTTCCTAATAAACTTTATATACATATAGTAATGGGTAAGCTAGGAGTAGGTGGCACGTGAAGAATCCGGTCTCCGTGCTTAATCTCGCGAATGTGAGTCCCCGTTGTACTCGAAACTTAAGTGTGGGATCTTAGAACTCCAGCGGGTGTAAAACAAGAGAATGAGTAGAGAGTGAAACATAGAAAAGAGTAGACGAGGGCGGATGCCCAAGTGCACGAGCTTCGATAGTGATAGAAAAGTGGACTTTTATAAATAATATGATAAAAGACCGTATTGAAATTCGTAAGGAAAAATGTTGAAAAACCATTGAATAAACGGTTTAGGGTTTGCATCATCTTTTATCTAAATACTTGAACATCTGGACTTCATCAATGGTTCGACAGACATCCCCTTGAGCAACCCTCTACATCCATTCGCGAATACAACAATTTTACCAAAGGAACCATAGTCATTGAAATAACCGTTTCTAGGAAAAAGAGCTTAGAACATCTACGTATAAATGTCGTACTGACAACCTTAGAACAGCTGACGAATAGGTACCGCGCCGCAGCGTGCCGCACAGCCGGTTGGTGATCTACTTCGCACAACCACGATCAATCGTGAACTAGCACTGATGATAATTATTGACATTACCGCGACCTGACCGCGTCTACGCTTGTAGTCTGGCCGAGCATTTACTAGGGTTGTATCTATATTATTTTGTACAATTTATAAGTTTATTTTCAGTAAGATGTTTTTTGTTATTTTAATTTGGCAAAGTGATTTTAGAAAAGAAGGAGATTATAAATATTTGCGAAAAGATGGATAACAAAATCCTTTCTCGATATCCGTCCATAGCTTTGTGAGTATATTAGATAATTGACGATTTATATTGAAAAAAATTACTTTTTATTTTGTCACGAAATTATTACATTTTGTGAGATTGAATTAAATGTTAATTTATGTATTAGTAGAACGATTTGACTCATTATAAATACATACATACATTTTTTAATCACATAAATAAAATAATGCATAAAGAAAAAACCAATAAAGTATTTTGTCTAATATATTCGGCACTGGCCTCTTTGTTACAATTTTGTTTGTCGCATATATCCAACCACGGCTTTCAAAGAATTAAGTAGCACCCAAACCATATTAGGCTAATGTCGAGGGCTTAAGATTCTAAGTTCACAATGTAAAACGAAAACATCCTAGAATGTGTACTACATCAACAGTGATGTGATGATTACAATCTGACATACACATGTACTAATGCACATAAATGCTGCGAAATTCTCTGAGTAAATATTGCATATCAAATAAAACTCTTAAAAACGATTGAAAAAACTGTAATTCTTTTCACAACTCCGTTTTCCCTTCTTTGGCTTTGTTCTTGTGCCAGTCTCTAAAAGCAGATACTGCGTTGAACACGTCGTCAGCTACCACCGCCGGCATCTCGAAGGCCAGGAAGTGCCCTCCTTCGTCTAAGACGGTCACGTTTATCAGGTTGGGATATTTGTATTTGAGAACATTAGCAGGTTGGAAGGTCAATTCGTATCTCGCTTGAAGTGCCCACGTTGGCACAGGTGATGGAATACTGAAATAAAAAATGTGTATCCATTTACATTTGTGTAATGTTGTTGCGCACTACCCTCATAAAAATAAAATAAATATTAGAGTAGAACTTTGTTAATTACACTGGCAATTGAAACGTATTTTAATTACAGACCTTATAAATTGTGATTGGTCGTAATTTTCTAGCAACAGCTATTACATTTTTTTACGTCAAAAATGACTGGTTTACGATTTTGTTTATAAGCTAATGACTTTATTTACATATCGGGATTCTAATATGTATAAATGTGTACTTATCGTAGTAGTTGAGCTAGATGTAGGGGGCACGTGAGGCATCCGACCTCCGTATAGTATCGCAATGTGGTTTCGCGTTCCATTTAGGTTTAAATTAAATCGCATGTGGATTATTAGAAGCTGAGACGGCGAAACAGTTGATTGTCAGATAAGAAGATAAGAAGGGGAGATAAGAAGAGAGTTGACGAGGGCTCACGCCCAAGTAATAAAGCCTCAATGGTAATAGAAATTGGATTGGTAAACATTGATGCGTCAGACAGAGTATACATAAAATTTATAAGCAGACAAATACAAGAACTGATCAACTAAACATAGTAAACTTTCTGCTATCTTTAATTGAAGAATTAAAATCCTCGGTACCCTTAACGCTCACGAGGGGTACCGTCCAAGCTATAATGTACATGTTAAATATATATACAAAAAAGCTCTTCCATCTCTATTTCGCCGTCTCGATTTCTAATATTCTACTTAAAAAAAATTACTTTATGCGTTTGTTTAAAGTAAAGAAAAAGAGAAAAAAGTGACATTAGCGACACCTTGCTCACAATAGTAAAATAAAAATTTACATAAACTAAATATGTGGCGCCATCCGTTGGCATGAAAAGGTAATTCTGCGCCTGCGCCTAGAAAATTCGAGCAAATGACATTTCTGGAATGTAATTCTTCAATTTATTGTTTTTATAATTAAAATCTAAGTAATTAAAATAGAATTTGAGTAAAACTGAAAGCGAAAATAACTCTAAAAATAATTTCATACATTTTTATTCAGTTTATTCGTAAAATTCAGTAACTTCAAAATAGAAAACTCTCAAATCACATCTAGAACATTCGGAGTGACGATTCGAGAATCCCGCCAGTTAAGTATATAGGTAAGCAGGCGCACTCGGCGCTGCGAGTCAATCTTCTTTTCAAACGCCTACAGTGAACATCGAGAAATAAAGTGAAAGTAAAAGCTTTATACTGCCAATTGCTGAGTAAATTGTTAAATAACGTTCTTTATTGTGATTCTAAGTGAGAGTAATTATTTTTATCATTGAGTAAAGCATCTAAGTAAGTGAATATTTGAGTTGTAAGTGAAACAAATCTCTGTGAGTGAAATACAGATCTGAGGGGCTCCTCCTCGAGCTAGAATCTATTCCTGTGAGTGAGTTTACATCCTGCAGGGCTCATCCTAGAATCAGAGCCTATTCCTGTGAGTGAGTTTACATCCTGCAGGGCTCATCCTAGAGTCAGAGTCTATTCCTGTGAGTGAGTTTACATCCTGCAGGGCTCATCCTAGAGTCAGAGTCTATTCCTGTGAGTGAGTTTACATCCTGCAGGGCTCATCCTAGAGTCAGAGTCTATTCCTGTGAGTGAGTTTACATCCTGCAGGGCTCATCCTAGAGTCAGAGTCTATTCCTGTGAGTGAGTTTACATCCTGCAGGGCTCATCCTAGAGTCAGAGTCTATTCCTGTGAGTGAGTTTACATCCTGCAGGGCTCATCCTAGAGTCAGAGTCTATTCCTGTGAGTGAGTTTACATCCTGCAGGGCTCATCCTAGAGTCAGAGTCTATTCCTGTGAGTGAGTTTACATCCTGCAGGGCTCATCCTAGAGTCAGAGTCTATTCCTGTGAGTGAGTTTACATCCTGCAGGGCTCATCCTAGAGTCAGAGTCTTTCCTGTGAGTGAGTTTACATCCTGCAGGGCTCATCCTAGAGTCAGAGTCTATTCCTGTGAGTGAGTTTACATCCTATGGGGCTCATCCTAGAGCCAGTATCAATCTTTTCTTGAGAAAATCAACTATTGGTGACTTCTAGACGAGAAACTCACCGTATTCAAGGCCTGGTTTATCTTTTCACCTTGCAAGGTAGCCGGCAAGCTCCCTTGTGGTACACTCCCGAGAAAATCACCGTACCCAAGGCTTGGTTTACGGGTTCAACTTGTTTAGCACTTGCAAGTTTCCTTGAATACATTCTAGAAGTCTTCGTCTTTTACTTTTCGGCTTCCTTTCAGAGTCTAGTTGGATTTCAGCTACGAGAGACTTCACTGAATCCAGAGATTATTACAACCACACGCAATTGAGTATCCAGAGGGTTAACTTCAAGAGAGTATTATTGCTTCCACTGCCTATATTTTGTGATCATAAAGTGATAATCGTATTTGTGTGTTCAAATCATTAACTTATAACTTTAATTTTGTAAATTGAGTTTGTGATAAATAAATCTAAAAAAAACGGACTCTCTACCTCTTATCTTTTAACAGCGTTCTAGAGGGCACCATATTAAATTTAGTGTGACGTTATACAGCTTATAACCAGCGATCAATCTAAACGCTTGTAACGATACGCCATTTACCAAAGAATAATACCTAAGTGCATGCGTCCGGACAACTTGATTTACCGTCAATTCGGGGTCCACCGTTTTCGCTGACGCTTCGTCCCAGAAGTCCGGAAAACTAGTACAACACTTACAAATAATATAAAACAACCTGATGGCCGAACAGTTCAATCTCAGGGTCTTTTTTTATTACGCCATTATGTCATACTTATATTTTTTTTAACGAGTAAGTTAACTGTGTTAAATATTTAAAAATAATTCTCAATAATAAATTTCGTAAAAACAATATAACTCTTGTCATATTATCTTAATTTTGACGGGTCCTAATCTGTATATGAAGTATATTTTTAAAAATTCCTTTATAAGAAACAGTATTATTGATACGTACGCCAAATTAGAAGTTTTTTTTTTCATTTTTCTCTGTTTGTTAGATTTTGTCGATATGTTGATAGAGTTGACAGCAAGGGCGATCAATATTTAAAATGTTAATATTAATTCCGTATTCATGCGGGAGAAGACATGGACACATGTCAGTTTAAACTATGGTTTAGGTAATTATATACTAACTGGATACCGGCAAAGAGCACCCGATATCGGTTTAGAGAAAAATAATTTAATTGGAAAAGGATTTTTGTAAAATGCATAGTTTTTCAATTCAATGACATACGAAAAACTCACTTTTCCAATTTCAAGGCTCTTTTCTTAATAGAAAAGTCTTCAGCATATAATCTCATCGCCGTGGTGATGGAACTGGTGCTCCAGTAAATCATGAGGTTGTCGATGAGTTGGTCGAGCGTTCACTTCTTCGTGAGCCCACCGTCTGGCAAATGTTTGTAATCAAAAAGAGTCATGGTACTGAATTTCTCTAAAATGTAAGCAGCCAAACCAGCGGGGGAGTCGGTGAGTGCGACACCTGGAAGTAACAGCGAGTTTTGTAAAATTTACTATGTGACTTCTCGGCTATATCATAAAAAAAAATAATTTTCCTAATAAAGAACAAAGAATACAAAAAAATATGAACTTAAATTGAATTCTCAAAATTTTATAGATCTTTAAAAAAAATTATAAATTATGAAAATTTTTACGATAGTGAATGTTTATTAAGGACTTAAATTCAAATTTTTCATGAAAGAACTATTTTCAAGTATTGATAAACAGTTTTCAATTGAAGCCTATTATTTGAAACTTACCCACAGTATCTGGCTTAGTGGCCTGCAAATGTAAGTATCCCGATTCTTCTAACAGGAAAGAGAAGAACTTAGAAAGTGGATACATTCTCTCAGCGTATTTCTCTTCTACGACCCAAGAGGGGAATACAGATCCAACTAGAGTCTTCAACAAAGTGCACTTATGCTGAACGAAGGGCAAGTTCGTGTGGTGTCCAAGAATATCTTCAGGGAAAAGAGTTGCCATGTTTGAGACTATAACTGAACCCCAGTCACCTCCTTGAACGTAGAATTTCTGGTATCCAAGTCGCCGCATGAGGTTTCTCATTATGACTGCTTTTTGAGGTGTTGCCAACCCTGGGCGAACTGCTGCCTATAATAATGAGTACTGCAATCTGAACCTTATTCGTAATGCCTTAACTTTTATTTACTTAACTCAAAAATAAAGCGACTAAAAAAAATGAACAGATTAATCAACGCACTAAAAAGACCGAAATAAGATTGAGAAAACAATAATTTACATTATGTTTGGTAGCAGGCGGGACCCATTTGCAAATTATGAATCGTAATAAAATTAATTTGTTTTATTTTAGAGTTTTTAGTATTCCGTCCGGCACATTTCAATGAACGAAAACGTGTACTTTTATGACTTTTGTAAATCGGGCTAAATGTAGAAATGATTTGTAAGTACTATTGATAGCGTGTCAAACAAAATAGAAATGACAATTATAATTGACGTAAGCGGTTCATTTGGCTATACCGGGTAAAAAAAATGCGTAATACGACATCCAACACGCACTTGGCCGATTTAAAGCCAAAATACGACCATTTCAATGCATTGATTACAAATTTATTCGCATGATTGTATTAAAATAGTTGTAATTATTCCTGATTAAATTTAAATACATGACATATGTATATTTTTGTAATCTCTTTTTAATTCTACGAGGTAGATTTGGTAAAAAAAAAATTTGAACTAACAATTTGGCACCAAAAATACGCCTTTTTGTTTTTCTTTTTATTACCAATCTAAGGGCACTTGGATTTTTAAGACGAATCTAACGATGCCTTAATTGTCGATATCCATCCAGCCGTTTGGAAGATATGTGGCAATAAAGGAATTTACAAACAAACATACAAGATACGCGCGAAAAACAATACCCGTCCTTGGCAGTCGGGTACAAATTGAGATGAAGTTTTGTCAATTTCGAGTTTATGGCAGCAATTCCGTTTCAAAGAGGTATGAATTTTTACCTCACACATTACCTAAGCTTGTTGCTTATAATTAATACGAACAGTATAAAGTAACTTACATCCGAAAATCCATATCCCGGTAGACTGGGAATTACAACTTCGAACACAAAGTTTCTACCTGGCCTCTGCTTGGTCAGCAGCGGTATCAGCTCGTAGAACTCCCGCACGGACCCTGGCCACCCATGAAGAAGCAGCAAGGGTACGACCTGTTAAAAAAGTATAACAAATAAAAAAACTAAATAGTACAAATTCTTAATTTATTGTATTCACAAGAATTACGTCTTGAAAATTATTGTTTATTCGAACTGTACTGAATTATTAAAATACCAATCAATATTATAATTTCAAGCTCGATGGTGTGATTGATTAAAATTATGATAATAATCTAGCTAAATATGCATTTATTGTTTACTTTATACATATATTTATAAATTATTTATAAATACAAGTAGGTACATGTATGCCCTCAGTATAAGTATTATCCTCTTACCTACTGCAGATTAAAAAAAAATCGTTTTTTAGGAGTAAACTCCAGTGTCGCGTCGGAGCTGTTCTTTCATTATGGAGATTCTTTATCTGGCCGCGTTCCAGTATATATTTGGTCATGATAGATAATTTAAGGCATTACTAGCAAAAATTTTGATCCGTCATGGTGGAAAGAAATCGCGGAGCCGTCAACATAAGTTGACGAGTCACGGTGTTATTGCAAACGAATATATCGTGAGTGTTAGTTTTCCTACGACTACATCACTTCTATACCATAAAACCTACATAACGTTATGCACAATAATATACTGGATACATACATGTATATACATATTTAAAAATTGTAAAAATATAATAAGCATTTATTTAAATTTTTAATTTGCTTAAAGAGTCGTAAGGGCAAGAGTGAGGGTTGAGTAGGAGAGAGGAAGGAGAAAGAAAAGAGGTCGATATAAAGAGGGATGGCGGAGAGACGGAGTGAGGGTTTCAGAGACAAGAACTCAAGAGTGAGACAGCTGGAGAGTGAGACGTCAGGGGGGAAGAGTTACAATTAGGAATAAGGTCAAGATCAGAATTGGCAAGATCAGGATCAGGTTTTAATAAAGATAAAAATTTCAAAAGAGATAATTAACCGACGCAGGCGGAACCGCAGGTTAAAGTTAGCTTATTTGTATTAACATGTTAGGGATTTGTTCATGCAGGAAAAAATCGATATAATGATTAATATAAAACGCCGTAGCGCTACAAAGTTACGAATGTCTGTTTGTAAATTTAAATATTGATTATATGAATATTAACAAGTACATACATCTAGTACAAAATAGTTAGCCTTTGAAAATCTAACAACAAAAACAATATTATATCAAAAACTGATAATCTTTAATGCTTATATACAAGTTACTACCTAAAGCGGCTCAATTGTAAATTTTCTCATTTAAATATTCCTTCATTTTAAATTATTTACATTGGAGTAAGTGGTACTTCACAGAATTAAATTTATGACTTGTGTGATAATTAGCGGCTCTCGTACCTCAACTCCTTGCGTGGCGTCGGGCTTCACCCTGATGAAGTGAATGCTAAGTCCTTGGATGAAAGTGGTGAACTGTGGGTACGTATTCAGATATTTCTCTCGAGCTTCAAACTGATAACTGTCCTTCCAATATTGGAGGACTTTCTCTAGGCTTTTAGAATTGAACCCGTATTCGAAGGCCACGCCCTCCAACGGCGGCGTCCACTTGCGAGCTCTGGATAGACGATCTTTTAAATCTTTTATCATCTGAAATAAAAATGACGTTGACTTAGTTTTTACATATTTTGCTTAATCATATTCAGGGCATAAAATATAACTTTCAAGTGTATCGACTTGCTTATTTTAGTTAAGTAGATCATTTTTTATAGACATATAAAGACAAGTACAGTATTCTAATTACATTTGTAGACTGATCATAAATTTGAATTTCCTTGAATGTGATGCTGACTCTGGATACTGTAAAGGCTCCTCTTCACCATCGCGCATGGTGGCCGAACGTTGGCAATTGCGTTATGGCCCATGATTACCACCATCATTGTGCGATCGACTATATGATTGCCAATATTCAGTTGCGGCATTGCTTAAACGAAAGATGGACGTCGAATTGATTGGGGCAGCTGTTGTTTATCTTTTATGTGCAAATAGATATTATCTAAATTTGCACTCTCGTAGACCAATTAATGACCAGTGACGAGAAAAAAACCGTGTATATTGACTATTCATTGTAGCAGAACAATTTATATCTCAATCTATATTATAGATATTTAAAATATTTTAAATTCTTACTTTATTCAGTGATGTAAGAAAGATGTACAAAGATCATATCATGTACAAATCTATAATATCTGCCTAGCCATCTTGAAAATAGGCGTAAGTTTATATTATTATAATTGTTATTTATTCTGTGACTATTTTACTTATGAATACAGAAATTTAATCAAGTTTTATTATTTGCAGCGAGTTTTATCTCCTTCTACACATATGTTACTTGTACAGAGTTCAATCACACACTTACAGTTCCGCAATCGTGTAGATGCGCACCCGCAAATGCACACAATTCACTTTGATGTTTGCTCGAAAACCGACAAAACGGCTATCATCGACAATCGTTACCGATTATGGTCGACTATACGCAATTGTATCGTCTACACCATATGTGGGCAACCACCGGCCAGCGGGCCGCATCCGGCCGCTGGAAGATTTGATCCGGCTCGCGAGACATTTTGGAAAATTTCATGTTTGATATCTATTGCCTAAATTATGAATACTAGTTTGAAACACTATTTTAAAATGCTTTAACTTTTGAACGCGGCCCGCGAATGTACTTGCACACTAAAGTTTGGCCCACCACACGGCAAAGGTTGCCCACACCTGCTTTACACTATTGTAATTGGCGAGGATTGGCAATGATGGGCGATCGTGAAGAGGAGGCATAAGAGCATGTAGTATTTGTTGGAGTATAGCATTTGAAACACCGTTGTATCGATACAAGTTTGAGACGGACTGGCCCCATATATGAATACCAATTGTATCTTTTTTATCTACTCACATCGGGCTTAAAAACAATTTTGAAAGGCTTTATGCTTTCATCGCGAGTAGCCTTCAGATGGTCGGGCCCCCACCACTCGTCCGCGTCCAAGACGGGCGGCTTGGGGGGGTGGCAGGAGGGGCAGAGGTACCGCCACACCACGAAGCCTATCCCGCCCAGTACGGCGACGGCCAGCAGCTTGTTGACCATTGCGGGGCCTGTAAAATCAAAATAACATGTTACCTCAAATCAGATGCCCATACGTACGTGAATGGGAAAAATTTTAATCTCTGTTTCAACTCAATACTTTTTCCGAGAGGTTTGCTTTTAAAGTGAAAATTTTTGAATTCAAAACGAGACATCGGCTCATTTAAGAGAAGTTCACAACAAAACATGCATTTTATAATATTAGTGCTATTGACCAAATATATAAACTACAATTTAAGTGATAGCAATTTAGATCTTAGATTGTAATCGTCCGAATGAACCGCTTTTGAAACTTAATTTTTTTTAATAATGCACGACATCCTCCTCGGAGGGAGATGTCATAATAATAGCTATAACGAACAAGTTCCATATCTTTTTAACTGTATTGTTGGTCTTTTCTCCCAATCACTGATTGGACCCCATTGAACCTGTTATCTGTGCAGTGACCAGAAATAGAGTAAGTAACAATCTCCTATAAGATGCTTCGTGCTGACACAATGCGCGTTCCACGTTTTAAATACGAAGTGAAAGTTAAACATATCATTTTCTCCATATTAAGAAGCATACAATTTTCAAGTTGTTAATTTTTTTTTATTTAGGGTTCCGAGCCAAAATGGCAGAAACGGAAACATTACAGTTACGTCATATCCATCCGTTCGTATGTCACAGGCATTTTATTCAAAAACTGCAAAACCTATATTGATGATTTTTTTTAATTAAAAAACATTTTAAGGCTTCTAAGCAATTTTTCTGATTACATGAATAATTTTGAAAATAATACTCCGAAAATAGCAGAAATTGTGTCTTCCCCTTTTGTTTTCTTAAGAAAATTCATATTTCATATTTTTTGGATATACGGTTAACCGTATATCCAAAAAATATGAAAAAAATAAGGAGGTAACGCTTAATAAATATTTTCAACGGCAACAATTTCAAACATGATCGGATATACTGTTTTTGAGTTATTGCCGAAAAACTGCGCTTCTCAACAAAAGGATGTAAGCGAAGATACGCTTTTTTGCTGATGTTCTTTAGTTTACACTAGTTTAATAGTAATAGTTGACATACCCACTTATTTTTCCAGTTATAGGTGACTAAAGCGCTTGTAACAATTCTGAGCAAAAAACATGGAAAAAGCGTAACAACGTACACGAGCGTGTAAACCACCAGAAAGCAGGTAGTTGCAGCCGCCCATGGACACTCGCAAATCTAGTATTGTCATGAAGCCATTAGCGCCTTTTGAGTAGAAATAAGAATATCTGATAAAAAGGGGATTGAACTGATTAAAGACAAGTAAGGCTATAAATGGGGGAGTGGGGCGATGGATGGGGATGTGAGGTGATAGATGGTGGAGTGCAGTGATGGAGGGTAGGTGGGCCTCCGCAACTCTTGCTCACTACACAAAACTGTAGTTATTTGTAAGGATAGTTGAGGTTCTATATTATTTGTAACGAAAGTTGAGATTCTATATGCCCTATAGCTCAGCACTATATTGCACGATCTTTTTTTAAATTAATATTTTTATGAAACGAAACAGAAACGCAATTTTGTTTTGAAGCCAGTACCGGCGCAATCACATAGACTCCATTGGAGCATCCTGCTGTGAGTAAACAAGTAAAAAAAATAGTCTACAACTTGAGTCAAATAAAGTGCCTTCTCAAACAAATGTTTTACGAGCTTAGCAATGTAAGCCATCAGATCAGTAGATCAGTAAAAATGTATAAATAATCAGTGTAAAGCTTAAGAAAATTTTATTTTATTTATTCATTTTTTTTTTGTTTCTCGTGATTTAATTCCATTCTTTAATATGTCAAAATCAAGAAAAAAAATATAAAGTTCCATTGATATTCATGTTCAGAAGTCGCCCGAAAAGAGATTAAGTACTTGACTTGGAAACTGAAAATTTTGGTTTTTGCGACCTTTGCGACCTTTAAATATTCAAATTTCGACTTGAGATTTACAGGATTTATATTATTTTTCTTGTATAAAAAAATGAAATAATGAGATAAAAAATGAAAATAAAAAAATATCGAAATTTGATGATTTTAGAAATTTTGAAAAATTTGGAGCGACCCTTTAAATAATGGTTTTTGAGCTGCCGACTTAAAACATTGTAAACTTAGATATTTTTGTATTCTAAAAAAAATTTCATTTTTTTTTTTTTGGCAACCCTAATCCACATATATACTTAGTACAGATGTGGATATTTACTTATACTTACGTATGCACTTTTTTATTATATTATTCGCAAGTAACACAAGATCACACAAGCAACCACACGGTGAGTCGGCGTTTTTTATTGGTTACACAATACCGGACCTTGAAATCCTTATAGCATGCTTGTTATCAAATCTACTTACTGTTGTATGTGAATATGGGCTATAATTCATATGACTGAAAGATTGATTTTCGCCTACCACACGTATAAAATATTGCAATGAATTAATTATTAGAGAATACTGACCTGGCGTTCGAATTAAACGTGACTTAGGTTTACACATAGACCTGTTTATTGAAATATTTATTGAAAAATTACGAAATTAAAAAAATTGTAATTTTTTCTAAAATGATTAAGTGGATATAATGTACAATAAGTAATTAAAATAAAAAGAGTATTAAATCAATATATATATATATATACCTATTCACTTCAAGTAATACTACCACTTCACAACTACATTAATATAATAAACTGCTATGCAATTGCGATTAAGAAGACTGAAAAATGTTTTTTCTTCCTAATATATATTTGTTTTCCTCCCCGTACTTAATTTTAACAATAAAGATTATTAAAAAGTAAAACTAATTAACCTTCCGGTGTCGTCTCCAAGCAGAACGCACGCGAAACAACGAGCAAACGCGATACCACCGCCTCGTGGTACGGACTGGCTGAAGTGACAGCGAGTCCAGCCATCTCTTTGGCTAGCCGCGTGTAGCTCGTTGCATCCGATAGTGCCGACGTCGTCCATCTCTCTCGCACCTATTTCGCCGTAATGGGTTAGTTCTTACTCGTTATATTCTGTTCAGATCCTTGCTCAGAAGTGAAAAAAAAAACAAAGGATTTCAAAATAACGCAGTCTATCACCATGTTCCTTCATGAAAAATTGTACTACAAGAAATCAGGACTTGACATCATCATACAGCTAAGAACTACTAAGACACTTCGATCACTGTCATTAAAGAAATTTTCATTTTTTGTACGTTTCTTGCTAATTCCACCACCAGTATTCAGCCACCCTTAATTGGAACGAAAGAATAACGATATGGATGTTATTTCTATTGTGGTGACACTTATTTTTCACTGCCGGCTCACGTGTATTTACTGGCCGATACAGAATAGATGTAAGATATGGCCTGTATTTGTATGAAAATTATTGCGGTGTTATGTGTTATTTCACTTTCATCAATTTGCATAAAATTTCAGATCCCACTACAGCCATTTAGGATGATCATGTTTTGTAAATGTAAAGATATTCTTACAGATTTTATAATTTGAAGCTGCGGTGAAGATAGTGGAGTATTGCTGTTTTAAAAGCTTATTGATACTACGTTTCTCCATTCTCTTTTTTTTTTTGTTTAATCCTGTACATTCGCCTGTTTTTTAACTATTTTTTTCTTTGAATTAATTGCGTTGGAAATTGGGATATTTAATAAACTGATGATTTTATGTGATTTGAGATAAAAATTTCACAGTTCTTGTGGCCTAGGTGACCTTCGGATATATTGAAAATGAACTCAATAACCAAAAACATAAAATAAAAGGAATGAAAACATAAATCAATCATATTGTAAACTATTCCTAATATAAATGTAAAGATATTTAAAGTAAAAAATTTTTTCAGGCAGATTGGATGGGATGTGATATTTCATATGATTGCAATTGCAATCATTTCAAGCGCAATTTCATGTCATGTAACTAACAGCGTCACGTGACGTGTTAATACTATCATTATATCTATAGCTATAAGTATGACGTGTTGCGCTTGACCAGCGGCGAATGTATAGATATACTGATTATAATGAACTGCATAGATACATACCCATTGGTGCATGTGCAACCAGTACACGAATACACTTCACAAACTGGCAAGTAACGACGGTAACTTATGTATACCAATGTATAACTTATTAACAGGCGTCTTCAGTCCTTGTACATCGATGCGGTGTATATATATTTAATACGTGCATACTGTACGTCATTTAAATTGTATTCTAGTTTGATTGTTATTTTAAATACCCAAATGTATGAATGTGCAGTAAAAAGAGAGTATAAAATATATTAACTTTTTCATATAGCAATATTGTATAAATAACTAAAAAGTCTTTGCTTCAATATAATAACCCAAAAAGTAAATACCTTCATTATTTTATTTTTCATATTTTCAAAAAAAATGTTGTCATGTAAAAATTAACGTTCTTAATCATTATAAACTAATAGCAGTACTCCCGTTCATATTTGACGCATAGCGTTAAGTCGTGAAACGACCTATTTAAAAAAAATCGAAATTACAAAATTTTATTATTTAAAAAAAATCACTCCAAATATTGAAACAAACTTCATAATAAAAGCAATAAACTTAAAAAATATATATTTTTAAAAGTGCTCTTTACAAACGCACTGAAACACGCATTTTTGGTGGTTTTTGTAATTCTGTCAAGATTTTTTATAAACTTTTACCGTCATGTTTGTGTCTGTTGACACCTCAATTATTCATTTAGACTGAACTCACAACACGAGTGAATTCGCATTTTACCTTAAATTGGGTCTTTTAAATCGAAAAAAACGTTTTCAGTATTAAAAAAAAAAATTTCATTACAATCGTATTTGGCAAGTATACCACATATCATACGACACTAAACAAGAATTTACGCAACGTGCTACCCGATGCGTATCGCCCCAAGTAATGTCAATGTCTCAAAAATACCAACTCTTGATTAATCCCTACAATAAAAATAAAACATATTATAAATTTTTCTTGTATATAAATAGTATCCTTTAATCTACTTAACATTTTTTTGGTAAGAATGCTTTCTAACGGGACAACAAAAGAAACATTAAATATTCACCGATCTTTATCATTATAGGCTCATACAATGCTCAAAATACAATTTATCAAAATTTTAGTGACTTTTCGTTTTTGAGAAATTTGAGATTCGTTGAAAAATGCCCAAATAAAATAGGTCTAAAGTTTGTTTCTTCTTTTAAATTTAGGTACGTAAATAACACTAATAAAATTGTAGTATTTGTTCATGGATGGGGATACTAAGCTTCAGCGGCATGCACAAAGATTTCAAACAGGGTATACATAGCTAATAAACTTATCAGTTTTAGGATTGTTTCGGTCGGTACCCATTGACAGTAGCTACCTACCCTCTCTGACTCTTACCATAAAATGTATTCTTCTGAAAAATTTATAGAATAGGAACAAAAGTCTTCACAAGCAAGTGGGTTAACAAACTTCAAGTCTTTCAAATTTTTGTAGCGTTGACACTTATTGAAAATATTGTTTATAATCACTCAAAACATGCGCTTGTAGTATTAATGAACACTATCAATACCGCTTTTTTCTTTTAGGTCGTTCGCACTTAGATTGCAAAACAGCTATAGTTGATATTAAATTTATTTCTGTACATTTTCACCAAAATTTCAGACTCTTTCATTTTTTGGAAACACTGAACAATGTGACTAGTCTTTTTCTGTAATATTTCATACGAAATGTCTGTTTCAAAAAAATATTTCTGTAAACGTATTTAGAAAGAAACGATATTAATTCAAATTCTCTCCGCTTCACAATCAATATAATTATTTCCTCATAAGATATCGTTGAAAAACGGCAGGATTGAATTTACTTAAACACACATCGCCAGCATAGGTATATTTTTCGTTATTTTACAGAAAATTTAGTCTAAAATTATTTATAGATCGTCAATCAGTTGCTCTAAGAATAACAATTATAAAAATACAGTGAAAAAAAGTCTTAGCAATTGAAAAACTGGACGAGATAAAGGCCAAACCAAAACCGATTTTATATTTTTACGTACATAGATACACTGTTCCTTTGTATACACGCTGACGACATGCAGGCCATTATTATAAAAGATAAGCATCGATTCGTTATGCTTTCGGCCGCAATCGGCGCTAGCTCAGTCTCCCTACGCCTCGTTCGGTGAATTGTCACGTTTGTTCGTTGTGCAAATTAATTCCCAAAACTTTAATAGATAGCGTGACACGTTTGAAACCAAAATAATTTAATAGCATGATTTTTCAAGAGTTATATTTATTTATTATTTAGAGGCATTTAGGAATGGACTATATCGCATGAATTTTTTTTTGCATGTGCCAGCCACACGCGCCTGCTAAGCTCCAGTCGCACCTTATTAAAAACGGATACCCTATTGAAGCGATCGTAAAAATCCTTTTAATAAGGCAATACTTTTTAGCCATATTATTATTACTAATTTGTTTTTGTTGAGAACACGGTGTACTCCAATTCTGATTTTAACCGGGTGACTATGTCACTATACTTAGTAATAGTGATGGTATTTTATTTCATAAAATATTTTTAACAACGAATTAATTACTTGAATTTCACTTTAAATAATTTGCGAATAGATTGTCGATAACTATCTTATTAGCATTTGTAGGTTGTGACTATAATCTAGTTTAAAGTTATGCCGAGATATTAAACCTGAAACTTTAAATACATTTCCAACCGCTCCACCTGTTCCCCTATTTTATTTAAACAGGTTTATTTTATAATCAATAGTATAATTTTAATAAATCATCTGATAAAATCAACATTTGGTCTATCTTTACGCTACGCTAATTTTGGAAATCACTGAACGCATTTGTATGAAAAATATTTGCTTAACTTAGGACAATATTTACATATTATTTCGAAAGCCTATTAAGAGAGAGAGAAAGAGAAATTAAGGATGACAAGTAGAAAATAGTTATTAGTTTCCATATGTTTATTCATGTTAGAATGGAATTTATAGATATGCCTTTTATTAACAGAATTATAGAGCAAGATAAATATACTAAGTTAGTAATTAACCAAGAAGGAACATATATAGTTTTTAATGACGTTTATTATGCCATGATCGCAAAAAAATGCAGAAACAGACACTGCGAGTTACGTCCTATGATTATTTCACACTACGAACTCTACATGGCCGTCTCCTATGTTAGTAAAGCCAACAAACTTTTCGTTCAAATTCCCAATCAATCCATTTGAAATATGATAAACGAAGAAATTTTTCAAAATATAATTAAATGCACGCAAAGCCGCTAGCACTGATATTTACTAAGTATTTTCCGTTTTGGTTCGGCGGAACTTGGGACGGAACGGTTGTGATCTGGTTCTTTAAAACATATTCCTTGAGCTGCAGCCGGTTTTCATAGAGATCCAACTACAGCTCAATGACTCAGTAACAATGACAGCTGACCTTTCTACGCAGTATAGCCAAAAATTAGACAGACCACAAGTAATTTCAGAGAGACCACAAATGAAGGTTTACTATATTCGTTGACAAGGGAGCTTGCAATCTTAAGTCATTTTATTAAATTTCTAATAAGGAGCAGAAGCTAAAAATGTGTTATATACGAATGTATAGGGTTGAGTGTATACACTGAATTGAATTGAATGTATACACTGAATTGTCCTCTAAATTTTTAGCAATGATGGCGGTATCCTGAATGTTTCAGGAGCTATATTGTCCAGAACAGACATGGATGGGGTCTGTCACACATCGGTTTTTTCTACTCTATCATAATATTTTTTTCAAAACTGGAGGCCAAAAATTTCTCTAAGAGGTTACAGCAGGTAAAACTTCTTCCGAACTTATTTATTTTCGAAATTCCGTTTTTATATCCCCAACATTATTTTAATCTCATCAATGACACTTTCCATTATAATTTTTGCTTCCAATATCCTATTGGATATTGGATATCTAAATAAACTTCCAATAAAACGCTTATAAACAATTAAAAAAACAATTTAATTTCTTTCACAACTCCGTTTTCTCTTCTTGGGCTTTGTTCTTGTGCCAGTCTCTAAAAGCAGATACTGCGTTAAACACGTCGTCAGCTACCACCGCCGGCATCTCGAAGGCCAGGAAGTGCCCTCCGTCGTCTAAGACGGTCACGTTTATCAGGTTGGGATATTTGTATTTGAGAAGACTAGGAGGGTGGAAACTCAATTCGTATCTTGCTTGAAGTGCCCACGTTGGCACATGTGATGGTATGCTGAAACAAAAAGTAATATTGGTATAGACACATAAACTGTATTAAAAAAAAGCAATATATACTACCTAATATTACTGTCTTCAAGTCCACGATATCTTGTCGACTATAATAAGTAATAACTGATAATATAATGTCCAAAAACTAATTCATTTTTACTTTTAAAAATGAAATGAGACGTCGAACACAGATAATTTAGTGCTTTGGTGTGGGGTATCCATGGTACTCGAATTAGGGATAGCTTAAGGATGCCTATGCCGTAGTTCACAGTAAACACGGTGAATTAAGATATAGAGCTTCACTGAGAATAGTCTGTTGTATGTACTTATAATAATAATGAAGAAAAATAAAGAAATTAGTTCATGCGTTATTTTGAATGAACTTTACTAAAAATACAAGAGTTGTTGCTTTGCGCGTTGGCGCGGCGTCCGACATAATATATTTTGTTTCAAATTGCATATTATACTTTTACTGCCTTATTTTTAACACTTATAATCGTCTTGAACACGTGGAAACTTTAATCGTGGCCATAATTTTGTGACTGAATCTTATGTACTCGTACGTACGAACTATACATTGAAAAAAAAATTTAGCGTATAATGACGAATTGTCAGTTCAGTGAGAATACAAAGTTGAAAATGTCATAAACAATACTGAAAAAAGTGAAATCCCGATTAAATTCTTCAGGTTAACGTACATTTGATAAGTGCACGTGTTTTCATATGGAGCGTATAATACTTATTAAAATATAATATATTTTAAAACAATCCTTCACTACACGTATATCAATTAGTTTATGGTAATTACAAAATTTTGAATATAATGCTAAATCCATAATGATCGTCAATTCTGATTCGGAAACAAAGAGTTTTCGGTACTCAGTTTGTTTACAAATTTAATTCGAGAAAATCGAAAACCCGTAAGTACCAACACTTATGCAGGAAACTTTTACATCAAGAACATAATTTTTGAAATTCATTAACATCAATAGAAATAAACATAGTGCGATGGCTGTCTTGAAAGCCATAGACATATTGATTACCAAGCCAGATCTGGATCCCACAAAACCAGAGCGAGATACACAGAATGCGTGCAATCTAACGCATTTCTTATGTACGAATGTTAAAAAAGTCATTGGTTACAGAGATCGCAAGCATTTCGAGGTTGAATCGCCCTCTTTTTATAAGGGCTCTATTATAGGCGCTCACGTAAAATACTTTCATATTATCCTTGAACGTTTCCAACTCAACTTCCAAATAAGACGATATGAAAGCATTTATAAGTAGATAAGACAATGCCCGTTATATGCAGGTGGCACAAATAGCCATTTATCTAATCACTACATATAGATATGTCATTATTTCAATAGATTGAAGTTGTACTTTGTGACTGAAAAATTATATGATGACAATTCTAATTCTGTAATTCCAAAGTACATCCTTCAAATCGTACTTTGGCAGCGAGATACGCTTAAGGTGCAAGACTCTCGATTTCAAATAAAAGATTGGGGGAAACATGCCTCGGCAGAGGTTTTATTTCTATAGTTCCTTATTACGTATAGGGAATATACATTTTTTTAATATTACGATAATTAATTAATATGTATTATGAAGACCAAATATATTACTTTTGGATGCTATTTGGATAGTGTTCCTGATAGCTCTGATGTATATATAGATAATAAAAAACTAAACAGAGTAAGTTCATGTAAATACTTGGGTATAATACTTGACTCAAATATGAAATGGGATTATCACATAAAAGAATTGGTTAATTGTTAAGAAGTTACACTTTGTGTTTGTTTTTATAAGCTGAGTTTAATTATGAATGTTAAAACTTTGAGAATGATTTATCAGGCCTTAATTGAAAGTGTAATTAATTATGGTATAAATGCTTGGGGTGGTGCATATAGCACTGCGCTAGATTCACTAGTCCAAATACAAAATAAGTTAATTAAAAAATTGGCAGCGAGTCTGTCTTAGGAGTTAAAAAATCATTCATAATAAGCTCTATCATGTTGCACTACGACCAATGTAAGAATAAATATAGTGATATAATGGTAAATACTAGAAATAAGTCAATATCACTACCAAGAGAAACAAGACTATATCATCGAAGAGTGCCAGTTATGTTGCGATTAAATATTATAATGCACTACCAAATAATCTTAAAATGTTAGTTGGTTGCAAAAGTCTAATAAGAAAAACTGACTAAGTGGATAAAAACTATGAATTTTAGTAATGAGTTTTGTAACTACTTAGGCCTAGGTTTAATAGTTTTAAGTTATTAAATTATAGTAAGTAATGTACTGTATTAGCTATGTTGGATATATTATACCGGTCCTATGCACAGATGGAAATCATCTCTATAGGACAGATATTATTGTCTTTATACATGTAATGTCTGTAATTCTTTACTGGTAATAAATATTATTATTATTATTATTATTATACTTCTAGATGTTGTGAGTTTTACCAATGTATTCAGGGAGAATGAAAAACATAAAACGTTTGCCAGCACAACCCTGCATGAAGGATTTCTGGGCGCAGTAAACGAAGCACCAATTCGTGTATATAGAGTTTAGTCGGTAACCAATGAAGTCAAGTGAAACCAATGAAATTAACCAGCCACCATTACGGCTTATGACAAACTTTTCTTACTGACGATGAACGTCATCGATCTTGTCGATCACATAGGACTAATAAGAAATAATACTGATACGCGTGGTGGTGGAACATGTAGTGCTTAAATAAATGAACAATTGTATATCCGTAAACAACGCAAGAGACTGCGATCCTAATCATTATCAACGGAGGCCGACAGCGGCATTTAATGTTTTTGTTTGTTATATCTAAATTATTCACAATTAACGAGTTATACCACAATAAAATACCCGAGTAAAATAATTATTGTTTAAAGGATTTTTTATAGAGTATCAAATTTAGTAAAAATAATTGTAAGAGACGCAGTTTTTTCGTTAAAACAAGATGTTCTTTTATTTAAAAGAAAAATCACTTACTTTTCCAAATTCATGGATCTTCTCTTAATAGAAAAATCTTCAGAGTATAATCTCATTGCAGTAGTGATAGAACTAGTGCTCCAATAAATCATAAGGTTGTCGATGAGCTGGTCGAGCGTGAACTTCTTCGTTAGCCCACCGTCTGGCAAATGTTTGTTTTCAAAAACAGTCCAGGTAGAAAATTTCTCTAAAATGTAAGCAGCCAAACCAGCGGGGGAGTCAGTGAGAGCGACACCTGGAAGTAAAATCAAATCTTTAAAACGCGTCATGGGTGTAGAGGTTTATTGCTCCATCCAAACAAGAATTAAATTAAATTTTCCATTATAAGTTCCAATATTTAGAAATCACTTTTAAAAGAATACAAAAGCGACTTAAAATAAAAAGACACTTTTATATCTAAAGGTATTCCAAAACTCTACTTTTGCTATTTATATTTAACATAATCGACTAGAAGTAGAATTGACAAAAAAGTAAATGTATTTGTAAAATGTAACCTACCAACAGTATCTGGTTTGGTGGCCTGCAAATGGAAATAGCCCGTTTCTTCTAATAGGAAAGAATAATGCTTAGAGAGTGGATACATTCTTTCAGCGTATTTCTCTTCTACGACGAAAGACGGGAATACAGATCCGATGAGAGTTCTCAGCATAGTACAAGACTGCCGAACGAAAGGCATGTTCGTATGGTGTCCAAGAATATCTTCAGGGAAAAGAGTTGCCATGTTTGAGACGATGATTGATCCCCAGTCACCTCCTTGAACGTAGAATTTCTTGTGTCCAAGTCGCCGCATGAGGTTCCTCATTATGACTGCCATTTGAGGTGTTGCCAGTCCTGGGCGAACTGCCGCCTGTAGTAAAAAAATTGGAATCACGATCTACAGTACTTATCGCATTTTTTTTTAGGTTTTTCCCATGCTGAAATAATATAAACTTCTATTCTAGTACGTTTTATATATAACTTATTTGGATATAGAACACATTACTTATAATCGGACTCTCAATGTCACTCCTGACCTTGATAGTGATCCTGGTCATCGTACCGATCGAACACGTTCCAAGACCGAAACACATTTTTACAAAAACCTTTTTCGGCCAAACCGTCACGAATTACTACTACCTTTTTCTTGCGTTGATATTGGATGACGTCGTAATATCTTATTATCATATCCCTTTTTGGGTTTAAGTTCCCTTTCTAACTGTCTGTCAAGTTTCATTGTATATCTTAAGGAATGTAGTCTGGAAAATACTAATGGAATTCTAGACAACTACTAAATATGAATTGTAAGTATTCTATGCGTTCTTATACAAAAGTACGTAGTACAGTATCATCTGATTAGTTAAATCTATGTCGAAGTGATTGTCTACAATTCTCGTATAATTGTGCGACACAATTAAGTTTAATGGACGTTTTAGATGTGCATACCAAATTGAGATTTTTCTTAAAAAAAATCCCGTTCCAATTTCACTGAAATAGTACCTGACCAATGTTTGGAGTAGATAAAATTCCACACAAAAATTGTAAAATCTACGTTCAAATAACCTTAAAATAATGTTTAGACTAAAAATTTAAATATGCCTTTTTCATGTCCTCGATCAATTCGATCATTATTAAGTCCCATACAAAATATTACTTTTGATTTTACTCCGTCTAGGGTCGTGTCCCTAAGAACGCTAAAACACGTGTGACTACAAATTTTGGGGTATTTCAATACACATTAAATTTTTGTGGGTTTAACTTCAAAAATTACGGATATCCGATTGAAATCTTCATCGTATATTTAAAAATAAAAGACCCTAATCCCTCTTAGCAAATTAATTTCATACAATCCTGTCTCAAAATTTTGTGCGGTTAACTCTAGCGGAACCTTTTATTGATTGAACCTTTAGTTTCGATTGCACTTTTTGTCAATCAGTGATCTTGTTTCACCCGCAATGCACATTGAATTGATTTCAAGTCATCCACTGTTTTAATGTTCTTACAAAACTGTGTTTTCAAGTTGATGGTCATAACGATAGATAAAATATTTATGTGATACGAGTATTAGTGGATATTACCCAATTAGCTAACACGAAATGTATCACAGTATGATATGTTAAAACTACAGACAGAGATTAGGTATTTTATCGTTAGCATTTATTAGACTGTGATACATTATAAGGTGATTTATGATGAAAATCTAAGTCAAAGTCATATAATCATGTTAGTTAATGAATATGACAAATAAAATATTCCAACGACACTTACATCCGAAAATCCATATCCCGGTAGACTGGGAATTACAACTTCGAACACAAAGTTTCTACCTGGCCTCTGCTTGGTCAGCAGCGGTATCAGCTCGTAGAACTCCCGCACGGACCCTGGCCACCCGTGAAGAAGCAGCAAGGGTACGACCTGTTAAAATAGTTATTCTTGATTTTTTATTTATCCAACTTTACACAAAAGAAAATAATCATAATAAACAGATGTATAAGAAAACCGACGTATGAGGAAATTCGAGATCAATGGGCATTGGTATGAGCCAAAGCAAAGAAGTTACATCAACTTTTTAAAGTTATGAATCTTTTAGTCGCCGGATTTCTCATCAACTCGCCTTAGAACAGAAACAACGCATTCATTGGTGCAACAAAGTTTAGTTATCTAATAGTACGATCCTAGACGAACAAACGTTGCTTAAGCTATTGTAGATAATAGATGACGAAACCATGGATTTTTTGTTATTATAAAAAATTTACAGTTGGTGAATGGATGTTCAAAGAAGACCGAAGGCATTAAGAAGCGTGGGTAAAAAACAACGGCATTTTTTTTTCTCGCTTACTGATCCAGCTGATACGTTGTATGCCTGCCTAGATCCTAGCGTGCCCACGTAGGTATAAAACTCTAAAAATACTTCATCCGTAATATAGTTTACAATGCTTTTACGTATTCAAAGGTTAACAACAGATGCAGTATTATTTCAGTAATAAAAATATCTAGAGTAATTTTGTATCTATTACCATCATAAATACCTAATTTGATTATTTTATTTCTTTAATTTAAGTCCGTAATTAGTATAAATATTAGCGGCTCTCGTACCTCAACTCCTTGTGTGGCGTCGGGCTTCACCCTGATGAAGTGAATGTTAAGTCCTTGGATGAAAGTGGTGAACTGTGGGTACGTATTCAGATATTTCTCTCGAGCTTCAAACTGATAACTGTCCTTCCAATATTGGAGGACTTTCTCTAGGCTTTTAGAATTGAACCCGTATTCGAAGGCCACGCCCTCCAACGGCGGCGTCCACTTACGAGCTCTGGATAGACGATCTTTCAGATCTTTTATCATCTGAAATAAAATTGCCGTTTCTTTATATGTCATGCCTCACAATATTCATAAAATATGAAAATTATAACTGCATATGAATATTAACATCTAAATTGATGTGTAATGTTTATAGATAAGTAAATCATATTATCAAAGAAATAAGAACTACATTCTGATGAATTAAATGAATTGATTTTTGACAGTCAATTAAAACAGGCATAGTATTCTTATTAAATTGGTAGATTAATAACAATTTTGAATTTTCTTTTATGTGGGTTGTATGAAAAGTGTAACCTTGTCTCAATTTAATTTCAGGACACAACTTTTTTGCGTTTACCGCAAAAAATAATAATTAATATAGATGACATCTTTTTATCTACTCACATCTGGCTTAAAAACAACTTTGAAAGGCTTTATGCTTTCATCGCGGGCAGTCTTAAGATGGTCGGGCCCCCACCACTCGTCCACGTCCAAGACGGGCGGCTTGGGGGGGTGACAGGAGGAGCAGAGGTACCGCCACACCACGAAGCCTATCCCGCCCAGTACGGCGACGGCCAGTAACTTGTTGACCATTGCGGAGCCTATAAAACAAAAATTTCTGTCAAGGAAAGTCAACTAGAATCTAGAATAAATATTATGACTTAGCTTTCGCCCGTGGCTTTTATCGTGTGAACTTAGAATTAGCGTCTATTTCCATATTCTGATCTCGATCTAAATCCCAATCCATGCACTAAATCATGATCATTTTCCTGACGCAGACTTTCATCTATAGCATTGAATATATATTCTTTGTAGATCTGACCTATATCAGGTATATGTTTAGCTTTTTCTTAAAATAGTCACTGTAATGAAACCAATCCTGAATTATGATACTTATTCACATTTTTGGTGTCAGGGTATTAACGCAAAGGGTTTAAATATGGATTTCGAAAGGCGAGCAACGAGCTATGAAAAAGATGGTGAATTTGTGACGTGAAGCGTAAAATTACAAAACTTTTACCAAACATTAAACATAAAATAAAGTTATGCAAGATATACTAATTTCTTCACCTGGAACATCTCCCAGATTAACGCAGGTGATAAATAATTTATCACTCTTGTGCTATGAAACATTTTTCCTGCATGACAATTGGAACTGATTTGGAATTTAATTGGAATTAAATGAGTAGCTTTGGCAGGATAATCACAACAAAAATCTACTTGAGAATTATGTGTTTTCTCAAACGATTATTGTAATACTTTCATTATAAACGAATAATAATACTTTTTAAAATAATAATTCATTAATAGACAAATAAGTTATAAACAATTTATTTAAAAAATTACAAAATTGTATTTGCTATACGGACCAGAATTTATTTAAAAGGAGAAAAAAAAACGAGTGGTATCGTGGGACACCAGGTAGGAACGAAGTTCCTTCGGCTAATATAGAATCGACACAATTTGCAAAAAAAAAATCGTGCTCAATTTTATGTAGGTTTTCTTGATTTTTCTCTTAAATTTTGCTGATTAGTTTTTATTTTAAGTACAGGAAAGTATTTAGGAAATTCAGTACTTTAGGAATTAAAGTAAATTACGTAAAATAAAAAAAATCGTAATTCAAATTATCAACTAAAATAACACAATATGTCTCTTTATTTTTGTTTGACAACACAAAATTACATAGAAATAGAACAATTTCCCACTATTATCACTGTCAATTGCATTCAAGTCACTTGTTAGTTCACTTGCCATTGTTACTATATTTATTATTGTTTTGACGATTTGAAATTATATTAAAATAAACGTGACTACTCACGAGTAAAATGTATCTATAATGTGAATATTAGCCACGTGCTTGTTCGATTTGAGTACATACTATGCATTGGCGGGGTGGAGTGGTAATAGAGAGAGAGGAAGAGAACGAAAGAAAGAAAGGTATAATACACTACTCGCTTGTGTATACGACTGTCGCGCCTGCACACGTCTCATTTAACGGTTTTATTCCACGGACTTTTTCTTACGGTTTTACTATCACATTTTTTTCAGTTCGGTCGCGCAGCAAAATCCCTATCTCCTCCAAGCCCGCCGTAAGGAACTTCGTTCCAAAATCATTTATGTCAAATTTTTGAATAAAATAATGTTAATAAAGAATATGGACAGTTATGACATATCTCAAACGATACTTTTACTCTTGCATATTGCAACGAACTCATTTCATTCGCATTTGTAAATGTTAGTTACGACAAGTGATTTTATACTGTGGCGAGCATGCGCAAACTAATTTCGCGGACTATCCAATGTAGACTTTGAGACTCG
Source organism: Eumeta japonica (assembly GCA_005406025.1). Taxonomy (NCBI): domain Eukaryota; kingdom Metazoa; phylum Arthropoda; class Insecta; order Lepidoptera; family Psychidae; genus Eumeta; species Eumeta japonica. Next base: position 402,716 of record BGZK01000257.1, read on the forward strand.
TAGATCACGTGAGATTTCCTAGCCCATATATTATCATTAATCCCATACACATTACCATACTTGGATCTAGAGAACGGAGATTCAATTTAGAAGACGAATGTCGAACATACTCGTAGCTTTACCGTTTGTAAGCACTAAAATGATTTGGAGCTCGCCTCGACCCGCTGCCAACGGTTGGACGACGTGAAGCTATAAATCTGTACTTTCTGTCCACACGTACGTTTTTTTGTCGAAAATTGTGTTAAATATTCGATTTATGTCTCACTAATCTCGATTTTATCATTTTTTTTTATCTGTCTATTCGAATGTCCATTTATAGATTATGAACGGTTTGACAGATCTTGATGAACTTTGGTATACAGTACGAACAGGTGATTGTGCAAATGATAAGCTATATGTATAATTTCGATACACCGTGTCGTAACTACTAAAAAAACTGAGAAATCGTGGGCATATTTGGATCATAAAAAAAAGTCAATGCTAAATTCTAATTTAAGCCCAGCGAAGCGAGCGAGTAATAGCTAGTATAGGTAAAAAAATATGTTTCGTTGAATATTGTTAATGACTGGTGTCCAAGGACAACAAAAAAACATTAATTATTACATTGCAGAAACTATAGGGCCCTAGGACCACACCATCACGATAGTGTGCTACTTCTGAGATGCCAGTTAATTATCAATACAATAGCAGAATTTCTTGAATGTCTGTCAATGCAAGAATTAGATAATATGTATTAAAAACTTATATTAATTAAACTTTTTTTTTTCTCACCCATTTCCCTTAATTATCCTTTTACAGAAAATCCTTGGAGCATAAGCCAAATTCTTTGTTGATTATAAAATTTTTCTTTAAAAAAGGGAGTAATGTTTTTTTTTTAAATGAAAGAATTAATATTTGCTCGTATTTTTAGGGTTTCGTATTTCCAAATGAAAAAAACTTAGAAAACGGTTAACCTTGTAGACGAACCTTGAAACTTTCCGCAAACTTTCGAGTTCGAAACACTTTAAACTACACAGGATTTGACGCGATTTTTTGAGTAAAAATCTTAAGAATGCGAATTTGATTCGATACAGAATTTTAGAATTTTTTTAAGATAAACTTTTTTTTAATTTTTGTTTTTGATATCTGTTGAACAAATCAATCGATATTGACTGAACTAGCGACAATAAAATATAAAATAATTCAAAAACATGCATTTAATTAGGTACAAAATTTTGTAAGTATTTGGAAAAAAATATCTTTTTGCGAATTTTTTCGTTCACGATATCTCACGAACGAATCAATCGATTTTGACCGGCCCTGCGGCGATCAATGTATCTTTTTAATGTTAAGAGCTATTTAGTTTTTGGAATCGATCGGTAAAGCCATTTAAAATTTATTCCGGAAGATTGACATTAAAAAAATTTAATCTCTTTTTATTTTCTTGGAATCTATAGATCCAAATCGGTTCTAATTTTCAGGAAATGTAATTTTGACGGAACTCTTTGGAATGCCAAAGTTTCCAATCGGTCAAGCCGTTCAAAAGTTAGATACATACACACACACACATACACACACACACACACACACACACATACACACACGCACACAGAGACATACATGCATACAGACATACAGACACCATTTGTAAAATCGTGAGGGGAGCTTCGTAGGACCTCAAAACATCAAGATCTGATGAAAACTCGATTTTAGAAAAACGGAGTAAAACCAATAACTTCCCGATGATTTACGAAAATTTTCACTTTTCTTAGCGGAAAGTTAAAAAGGAACCCTTATAAAAACACTCGTTTGTCTGTCCGTTCGTCTGGTCCGAATCATTCCGGCCAGTTTGGTTTTAACCTACTGGACCGATTAAGTTGAAATTGTGACCCAAACACAGAGTCTAGCGTAAATAAATAAATATTTGATATGAGGGTCACTTTTGGGGGGGGAAAATTAGAGAACGAAAAAAAAGTTTAGATACTAAGCAGTATGACATATCATATAAAATAAATTATTGTGGAAATCGCAAAAATATATTTTTTTTTCATTTTATATTCCTTTCAGAAATAGCTTTATTTAATAAAATAGGTGACAATATCCCATTTTCAATATTGTATACGAAACTAGGTACAGAGCCTTAAATATAAAAAAAAATACGAGAAATAGTTCTTTAATCATAAATTACAGAAAACCTATTAATTTATGATGTTAAAAGAAAACGGTAAATTTTTTAATATTCTTCGTACAAACTTATATTTGCAGTTATTTTAATTATCACAAACAAATTTGGGTAAGATTTATGAAAACAAGGTAAATAGCAAATTCATCGTGCGGAACCACCTTGATGTGAGTTCAAGTCGCACTAACCCGTTTTTTTTATTTAATTATTAACTAAATGAAGTAACAATTGACAATCAATTTTTTATATTATAATACAATATTTTTATCTACTTTTATCTAATCACAGATAAGTTTTAGGAGTGTTTTAATATGTTATAACGTCGTTATAGAATATATATATCACTGAAAATTGAATCATTAATGTTTCCAATTTAAATCTTTTTTCACATTTAAATGTACATGTATGAAAAGTTCCCATTGTTCCTTAATTTAAAAATCTTCAATAAAGAAGTAGAAGAAATCTTCAGAAACGCCAATAAAATGCAAAAATTACAATACGACTAGTACTCAAAAATAATCAATTCAATGATGGTCAATTCGTCTGCCCAGCGTGGTGATAAAAGAATACCAATATTAATGTAAAACCGTCATAGACGCTGTTCGTTAGACAATCCACAGCGATGTCTCGACATGTAACAATGTGACCGATTGTAACAATGTTACATTATTAAATTGGACAAAAATAATGTCCTTCGAAATGAGCTCATCAAATCATGAAGCGAATATTTATTTGTAATTAATGCAAAAACGCATTTTTATTAAATTATCCGCACAAAGACGACACAAGTGTGTACACGATGAGTCGGCATATTTTTTTTCCTGATTACACAATGTTGGACCTTGAACGTAATAGTGGAAGTGGTTACCAAAACAATACGTAACGTATAGAAATATCGACTTTATTTATTATAGGTTAAGGTTCAATTTACCCCTACAACTTTTGTAAAATATTCGGACGGTTATTCAAAAAAAATCTGTTCATTGAGCACTCATACATTAACCAGTTAAAAGTGACTTTATTTGTACATTAAAATTTGTTTATTAAACTATTGTAAAATAATAAATAAAAAGACAGTGTTGAATATATTTCTGTTTAAGATATGTGTAGTTACAATTTACGTGAAACAATTAGCATCAAATAAAGATCTAGTTATTCACATAAATCGATGTAACAGAACAAAATCTAAATTAAAAATCAGCATCTTTCAATTTCATAACCAATTGCTATTGAACTGTGTCTACTTAAATTTCAAAAATAATCTTTTTAAATCATTCTCTTCTATTCAACTTATTTTGATTTTGACAACTCATAGCCATAAAATACAGTAAAATCACCTTTCTGATGCGGTATCACCGAAGGTAACGCACACGCACACCACCACGTCGCAATACAAACTGACACTACGCCCAATTAATCCTCTTGCAAGCAGTATATCTACAGCGCTCCACTCGTTGCGGTCTGATAACGGCGATGTCGTCCGTCTCTGTTGCACTCACAACTTTATGTTCGGTCATCTGTCTGTCACGATATTGCTCCACGAAAAAATATACTACAGATAGCTGAGATTTTACGTGTTTACACAGCTGTAGAGCTGCTACGGCACTTGGCGTTACTGTCAATGAGGGAAGTGAGGTTGACTACGTGTTTCTAAAAAGTTTTAAGCGGGTAACTTACCCGACTTCGCTTACTCCGACAATGTGGATCGAATGTTTCCGTACTTAGTTTATTTCGATTTTCGTTATAGGTTTACGTATATATCCATAATGTTTATTTATTCTACTAAAATCAGCTAATAAAAACATCTGAATTTTAGTATTCAAACTCCAACCGACCGAATTTAAAAATAATCGGGCTGCGTATGATCAATGGTATTAAAAACCGGCCACGTGCGTATATAGTTGGCATCACAGTATGATAATTTAGAAGGCGCCTTTTTGTTTGATATTGTGGAGATACTAATCGAGTTTTCGGTTTAACGGCTGATAACGTCTAAAGACGGGCCCACATAGGACGGGTGTTAAGGATATTATGATTTTGTATTTCAATAACTTAACACAGTGTTCATTTACTTATATTTACTACGTACTTTACACAACCAACAACTTCATGTAGGTAGTTTTATAACCAGCCAAGAATAACCATTTATCAGATAGGGGAGACACATGACTATCAAAAATCAGCAATTGAATGATTAATATTTCACATAAGGAGGATAGAAAAATGATTTACACGAAATGCATTTTTTTTTTTAAATGAACTATCCAACGATACCCCACGCCATGAGATAAACGAGAAAAACAATTACCCATGTTTATATGTAGGAAAGGTATCTATCCTAAAAAAAATATAGATTTTATTCTACCACTTTGTTGGAGTGACTAATATGTACATCTATACTAAATTACAGATTTTTAGTTCTAAAATTCTCTAAGCTGAGCCGCGGACAGAGGGACAAACAGACGTACGGACGGACAGATGCGACAAAACTATAAGGGTACTTTGTTGACTACGTAACCCTGTAAATGAACTAAATCAGATTATTTTTCAATATGATTTATAACCGACTTCATTGTTTAAACTCTATGTTTAAACAGAGAAAATCACAAGAAAAAAAACGAGTGTTGTCGTGGGACACCATATAGGAACGAAGTTCCTCATTATAAAAATATTAATTTCAAGTTCTATTCGAGGTATAAAGAAAATAATTATTCGAGTATACATTTTTTATTATGATTTTTTATCGATAAAAATAAAAAAAATTAATAAATTAATAAACTCAATGACTATAAATATAGTCGATATATTGTACAAAAATTAAATTTTAATTTTTGAAAAACATACTGCATTACTGATTGCTGGGTATTGTTCACCGACGTAACATCATTTGTTGTGGTTATTTCTTCTTGTTCTTTATCTTGTACTTAGTCGGAATTATAAATTTATGAACTAAACAGAAAACAGTAAAATATACTATGTAACTTTGACATTGCTTAATAATAACCAACAATTATAAAAATATTTATTTATAAATAATTTATCAATTAATAATAAAAATGAATAAAATTAATTTTCATTCATTTTAATTGAATAATTAATAATAGTAATAATTAAATTGATGTCAGAGAAATTATGTTATTTTTAACAAAATTTAATTATACTCAATAATCTCATAAATAGAACAAAATTTAAGTAATAAAAAAGTACAAGACACGCTTAGATCATGAAATGTTAGTGGAATGATCTAATAACAATAGCAAACTGCAATGATAATAACAGTCATCACGTAGACTATACATTAGACACTACAGCCTCATCCATAGACCATACATAAAAATCTTACGCTTTTATTTAACGGTATGGACGTGTATTGTCGGCGAGGGTACCCTACACAACGCCCCATAAGGAACTTCGTTCCAAAACATGTTTGTTACATGTTTATCTAGATAGCTTTTCACTTATTTTGTATTATTTCTCAAAACATGACAAGTTATTTAGATAAAGTTATATTATATTTGCACAGATTTGGGCATAAGATCACGTTTTTCTTTTTCAAAATCGATTTAAACGTTATTTAATTAGTGAAACAGCTTACATTAATTACTGCCATTTACTCATTTTGTCCTACTTCCGGTGATTCGGATAAAAAAATGAGAACTCGGTCTTAGAAATCGATCTACCGAATGGACGGCCTGGCAGAACCACGAGTCCGTGAAGAGAGCACTAAGGCCAAAAATGTAGACACCCTAGAATAATTACCTGCACTACTGGAAAATTGGCCACACGACCGTCTAATAATCTCCCTTTCAAGAACGTTAAGATCGATATTTTATTCTATAATATTCACATGGTATGATTTACGGAAAACAAACTTTTATTAACGCATACTTGGTTCGTTGTTATTTGTTATTTGTTATTGTTACTTGTTAAAATCTTGCCAAATACACGTTTAACTTATAAACATATTAAGGGTCTCTTCCACCTTTTAAACTCAATTTTGACAAAAAGTCAAAATTAACTATTAATTCCATGTCTTCCTTTTAACGTGGTTTAGCCCGAACAACTCTTAAAAGGAGACAAATTTTATTTTAAAAATGACTTTGTGTCAAATGTCAGTTTAAAAGGAAATGGTGGAAGAGTTTCTAAAACTTTTATGTCATAATCTATTCCTAGCCTCCAGACGAATTTTCATAAAAATACCTTCGGCATTAAATATGTTTATGCATGTGCATACATAAGAAAAAGAAAATGAAGCACTTTCAAATGTTTCGTATTACGAGTCGTGCAATAATAATCCAATTCAATTGTAAAAAAATATATATTTCCAATCACAGTTCGTTTTTAGTTTCTTTGGCTGCATTCTTGTGCCAGTCTCTGAACGCCGCCACCGCCGCGTAAACGTCGTCCGCGAGCACTTTGGGCATCTCGAAGGCGAGGAAGTGGCCGCCGTCCTCGATGACCGTCGCGCCCACCAGGTTCGGGTACTTGTTCCTCAGGAGGCCGGCCGGCTGGTAGGCCAGCTCGTATTTGGCCTGGATCACCCAGGTCGGCACTGGGGTCGGTATTCTGAGAAGAAAATACGGCGTAATCATTAAAATTATCCTCTCAAGAATCGCTAATATTTAGGCATAATTAATTAATAAAAGTAATAATAACGAGCATGCATATGAAGTCAGACGTCTTTCCCGAAGGTGTAGGCAGAGACCATAGTACTCCACGGTGTGGTCGTACCTTCTACAATCCAGCGATGCAACGCAAACTCGCCGGTTTCTAATGCTTTAAACTTTGGCCTTTCGTCAATAAATTAATTTACACTGCCTAAGTCTTTTTAAGCGCCCCTCACCGCCAAATACACACCTATCTACAGCTTCCATACACCTAAAACTAAAGTACCGTATCAAAATGATGAAAAATATCCTTTATTCAACTCTAAATTCGAAAATAATAAGTCCTGTAGTTGTTTTACTTGTACAGTTCGCTCACAGCCGGAACGTGTGGAACTCCCACAAGGAGAGCTCCCTGCCAATATTGTTTTTGGACCTAAATAATAAATCTGTCTTAGCTCCTAAATTATAAATCTTAATAGCATGATCTAAAGGTCTAGTACGACATACATTAAACGCTGCAGCTAACTTTTTTTATTTCATGACATTTTTGTACTATATAGATTGATTTCAGACTTTTGTAAATAAACACCTGTAACTAATTATACTGTGGAATAACCTTACATTTTTCATATGCTAGTCTGCGATATATGGGTGCATGACATTGGGACTTAATATTATGATAATATTTCAAATTTCTATATAGCTACACAAAATAATTGAAATCTAAAAGTAATAATAATACCTTTTTATTTATTAAAAAAATTAAAACGAAAAAGTATGAACAAAACTTTCATTCTGAGAGTTACTTACAAAATTATACAGTTAAATATTTCATCCATCAAAATTCTAGACGATTATTGTCTATTTTCGACACCGATATGGGCGAGATATTAGTTTCAAAAGTTCCGAATGTTTTGCTTTTTTCAAAAAAAGTTTTTCGGAAACTTTAAAAACATCCCAACTTTTGAAAGTTTTAAGTTTTTATAGCGCGAAGTTAGAAATTGTTGGTCCACATCACGGCCCATACTCCAATTGCAAGAATAAGTTTGTAATAATTTAAAAATTATCATTATTACATTTACTTGTGCTACCAAACCTTCCTTGTTGCCAAATTTTATGATTCTAGATCAATGAGTAGTACCTTATAGGTTTCCATTTACTCGCGAGTTTCAAAATATAAATAACTAAATGACCGTACTGTGGCCGTATTTTTAGGTTACGTTAACTTAGAAGCTTGATTTTGTTACACTTCAAGGGATTATAGTACTTAATGTTAATTTCAATTTGATACCTCCTCGTATTCTAGAGAGAGAAAGGTTCTTGACAGATAGATGAACAACGAAGTGATCTTCTTCCTTTATGGATAAGGAACATTAAAAAACTTTAAATATTTCTTTATATATTCTTATAAAGATATCTATATCCAAGGCTTCTATTTATTTTAATTTAAATCCTTGTGAAATCTTTCATTTTTTTACTTAATCAGTAATTTCGGTTTCACCTGCTCATTGTCTTTTATTTCTATTAATAATGTCGCATAATTTTAATTACCACAAGCAGTTATTTTGAAACGTTTATTTTAACATCAGATTCGTCTTTTACAGCATCTTCTTTTAGACTGATTCGTCTTACTTGCAAATTTATTCTCTTTATTTTTCCCATAAATAATGAAAACAAATTTCCTTCTCAAAATATGTGTCCTTTAGCCTCGTACATTAAAATCGAAATTTATTTTATTTAACTCCTAGGCACTCAGTGAAATCGATGTTTCTTTCGTACTGAGCGACATTGCTTATGAAATTATACATTTTTCGGTTTTAAATTGAATGTAAAAGTAACGTATTGAAGCACTTAATAAGGCAAATCAGTTGCTGTTACACGATTTATTAGGCAATATTTGTGACAGAGAAAAAAATATCAAAGACAACTCTTCAAAACAGAGATTTACATTTTATGTGCAAATGGGGCCGAATTAAGGGTCCAAGTTTTTTACGAAGATTAATCTATATATAGATTTCAAAATGCCATTTGAACTTTTTTAAATTAATCCTAATTTTTACTTTAAACGAAAAAAAAAACTGCCTTGTCATATATATGAACTTTAAAAATAACAAATGCGCTGCGTGTTTTAGGTCCGTAATAAACCTCATTTAAATCAAGCGCCATCTTAAGAAGTGACGTGGGAGCGAGACATTATTTTCCATAGTATAGCTGTCTCGCTCTTTCCGCTCTCAAGATGGAGCGCGCACTTAAGTGTGCTTTATTAAATACGGACGCTATTATGCAGTATTGCGATATGCGCGAGATGCAGGGCGCTACACCACAACGCATCAATAGCTTATAACTGCATCAATAAACAATCAACTTTACAATATCAACTCTAAAAAATCTCCTCCATCCCCTGGCCGGCGCGCGACAGATGAAAGATAGGCCGAGCAAACATCTCGACTGGGTTGGAGTTGCAGCGAGTGCAAGTTCTCGCACAGACACAATTGACCAAAAACTGGCATCTCGTCCAAATAACGCGCCGCTGAGACCTGAATACTGTTATCGCGACGCCATTCGGGGCTAAGTTTAACGCAGTCAAAATGTTTCGCGGGTACTGCACCTACCGTGTAACCGCTATCGAAATTAGAATTTAGCATTCAGTGCCGAGAGATAGACGAATAGGATACTTTACTATTTTTGAAGTGAAACTTCTTTATCGGCGTATGGGAGAAATTTTATGGCAATGTAACGTTTTTCTGTTACGCGCCATCTTTATCTGTTACGCGCCATCTTTATTTCTGGGTGACATTTTTCCGTTACGCGCCATATTTATTCATTGTTATTAATGTCATCGTGACATAAACATAATTGTTACTAAGGCCACCTGTCACATATATTTTCTGTCAACACCCTAGATCTATTTACAGTTTGAATATATTACATTTCTCCTATTATCTAAGTTGAAACCTTTTCAACCGACATACATGAACTATATCTCACATTCTTTCATTGGTGACTCGATTTTATATGTAGCGTTCGATGAATTTTCCTACAATTCTATATGGCCCTTTATAACATCGCATTAATTGAAAAGTTTTACCTATCACCCTTCTAGGTACATATACCATTACCAAGTCTCCTACACGAAACTCTGAACATTTCTATTTCTGAAACTCAGTGGTGACGTGAAAAATAATATTTCAATTAAGTTGATTGCGAAAAATTTTATAAAAAGTTATTTGTATCCATGTCCATGATAATAAAGCCTTTTGCATAAACTTTGTCTAATTTAGCTTTATTCGACCAATTTCTGTGAAGTTGTAATAGTAAATCATTTTCTAAAAATGATGTCATAAAAGTTTCACTTCTTACGTGTGTACACTAATACACACACACTTTTTTTTATATTACTGTACTTAAAGATTTTTTTATTTGAGCGAGAGTGTAGTGAAAGCATTTTTTTAATACCTATGAAAATGACTCTATAATTACTTTTGCACGCCTCATAACGCGAAGAGTTTGAGATAGTGCCTTACTCTTAACTTACCGAAAACAAGTCCTGTCTTGAGCTTTGATCGCTTCTTATATACGCATATCGCACTTATACTTTAAAATGAGTACACTGATATATATAAAAACTATCTTTTTAACACAATTATAATAACAAATTAAGATTTATTGCGTGCTATATAAAGAAAAATGTTGATTAAAAAAATCTATGGACGGACGTTTGTCTATACGTATGTGGTCACATTAACGTCCGAAATACTCCACATATCGAAATCATTTTTTTTATTTACTTCAGACTTTATTTCTCTAATTTCGTACTGGACATGATTGCCCAATTCAATGTCGTTTAATGAATATCAACAAAAAACTTAAACCGATCGTATTCCTTTCGTTCAAATTGGAAGTACCGCGAAATTCAAAACTAAAATTAAAGTTTTTTTTTTTTGGTTTTACTTTTTTTTTGTTTGTGAATGATTTTACAAGTCGTGCACTTTTGGATTTTTTTAATTGCTAATTTGAAAGAGAAAGCACTAGTAGTGATGTTCTCCATATTATTTTTAATATTCGCCATAATATTAGCGCCACATATAATAATGTTAGACTCCGTTTTACAAGAAAGATATAGCATCTAATATTTGATGGCTTATAGTTCATTGTTTGTGCAGAAATATCTATACATAGTTCATTGTGTATGTTTTGATCTTTCGGTCATAGGTAATGCAAAAATAATACTGACCGCTACATTGCTGTATTTTCATAATTTTGAAAATATCAGTACTAACATTCATTTATTTATCGTGTTCAATTTCTTGTTGACTTGAAATTCATTGTTTCGTGCTGAGATACTCCAAGAAAATAATTGTGTTAAAATATGCATTGAGTAATTAATCATTGAATTCCTCACTATACGCCGTCGCAAATCAGACAACGTATATTAAATTTGTCCGGTGATTTTTACCCCACTGATTTAATTGTAGTTTTGAACGAATCAGTTTTAATAAGAGCATGAGAGTTTCGAAAACGACCCCGCAGAGGAATTAATAGATTGTTTGTCTGAAAAAATTTGCTAGGATATTATATTCATTTTTACATTAACCACGAAAGTAATTAAAAAAAAAAGATAGGAAAATGCAGAAGAGTTATATAAATTTTACACAATAATTCACTGTGCATATTTCTTAAACAATATAGCGAGCAAAAAAGCTTTGTAAAAGTTAATCACACATCCTTAGCCCAAACTTAACACCACGCGTTTAGTTCTTGTTTAGATTTTTGCTTTCGTAGTGGGAAGCAATTCAGAAAACTGAAGATAACAAAATTGGGGAATATAGTTTGATGCTGCAGCTACGTATCTATCATCTACATTCAAAACCTAATTACACCACTCGACAGCGAAAGGATCAAAGAATTCGTTACGATTAGTGAGAACTGTGAAACATCGCAAACAGCAGAGGGGAAGAACCGATATTTTGACGTCGTTTCGCTCGTCACAAAATTTATTTTTAGTATAAATTTTGACTCGGAGAGACTACCATCTTAGTGTGAGTTTCATTGTCAGCTCTTGTCAAAATCAATTGCTTGTATAAAATAGAGTGAAAAATAGTTCTAGAAAATATATATAAAGTTTATATAAAAATTGAAATAAATAATGCAATGTATCGGCCTATAATTGTCGAAAACCAAATCAAAATATAAAGATTGTATACGGCAGGAAAGAGCTTCTCAAGAACAATCTAGAGTTACCCATAAAGATATTATAATATTGCTGAAGATGTAAAAGAATGAAGGCGTCCGAGCAGATCAACGACGGCGCCAGCACACCTGCGGCTGGGCCGTCCGAGGCCATGCAAGCGGATGATGTAATCGCTTCTATATCAACACTGGATTGTATAGTGATCGATTATGTACGAACACCGACTATTAAAGTCACATTTAGCGTAAACATTGAACTTTTCACTAAAACATTTATAACTAGATGAAATCTGAAGGACTTCTTAATATTCCAAAATAATTACACATATAATACGCTCAAAGAAAATATTGCCCGTTACGTACACGTATTCACGTCAAATACCCGACCGCGGCCACGACACAGCCTAACCTCAATTTTTTTAGCTAAGATTAAGGAGGGCGACGAATATATATAGAGAAATAATCGTAGCAATCCCTTTAGTACCAATGCTTTGCGATTATGTTGGTTATTCAAAATTGTCCTAATCTTCGCATGATGGATCGTGTGTCCTTGATTCGCTTTGCAATCCTGTTTCAGTGTGTTATCTGTACAATTACTAATATTGTAAGGGTTGTTAAATATTTTATCTACCTCAAGAAATAGGTAAAAAACTGTCTTCCATATTTAAGAGAATTACTTATCAGCTTTTCGTATTAGAACAATAACATCAAACACCTCTCGCATTTAACAGCCTACATAAGTATCTGTATATTATTTTTTTATTATGTATTGTAAATATTAAGGAACAGCACGACGCATTTAAAAAAAAGAATTTTTTTAATCAAAGTTTTAAAAATTGATACAGGCGTGGTATGATCACTAGTTGCTTCTTAATTTACAATAGACTAGGTTCTGGTTTTACTGCACAAATCCATCAACGCGTGGTAAAAGACTGGTGGTAAACACATCGACAGTCGTGATATCAAAACCATATCAATATTTACGGTTACTCAATGACGTAATAGAATAAATCAATGATAGAACACTCACTCATCTAATTCCATAGCACGTCTTTTAGAAGAAAAATCTTCAGAGTAAAGTCTCATGGATGTGGTAATAGAACTGCTGGTCCAGTAAATCATCAAGTTGTCAATCAATTGATCGAGAGTGTACTTCTTGGTAAGACCGCCGTCAGGTAGACGTTTGTGTTCTGGTACAGTCCAGGTGCTAAACTTCTCTAAAATGTAAGCCGCTAAACCAGCTGGAGAATCCGTCAAAGCGACACCTGAAGTACCACAAAGAAAAAATTTGAAAAAAAACTCAAAAGGCAAGGGTGAACCTACTAAAAATAAATTTAAATTTTATCGGTATATGAATACCGTAGAATGTGATTATACCAACATGGTTACGATAGCCTCTGATGAAGCTTTTGCAAATTATTTTAAATACAATGAAACAACCTTAAACTTAGAGAATTTACAAAAAAAAATATTGAAATAAATGTCATACCTATATTTATAACAAGCAATACAAACAGTTTAAATTATGCACTAAATTCCGAAGTATTTGACTTACCAACTGTATCCGGTTTAGTCGCTTGGATATGAAGATATCCAGATTCTTCTATCATAAACGAGTAAAATTTAGAAAGTGGATACATCCTGTCGGCATATTTCTGTTCGACAACCAAGGACGGAAATATGGATCCTACTAAAGTTTTCAGCATAACAGACTTTTGTTGAACAAAAGGACAATTCGTATGATGACCCAATATTTCCTGAGGGAACAGAGTGGCCATGTTGGAGACAGTAATTGACCCCCAATCTCCGCCCTGCACGTAAAACTTCTTGTGTCCGAGTCTGTGCATGAGATTTCTCATTATTACTCCAATGTGAGGAGTTGCCAATCCAGGGCGAACAGCTCCCTGTCAATTGGAATAATTGTAAATTGAAACATCTTAAATAAGTATTATTTTAATTCGTATTCGTTTTTTTAAGAAAAATTTTAAAAAATGGAAATATGAAACATTGTTTTTGAGTAAAAAACAAAGGCAGCAACTATACTATTATTGGAATAATTGTTATAGAGAAGTTAGAGAAAAATATTGGAGGCCATCAGATTGTTCATATGAGCTTCTAATTGCATAAAAATCTCTTTTTAAAACTTACATCAGAAAATCCATATCCTGGTAGACTTGGTACTACGACCTCAAAAACAAAGTTTCTATCTGGCCTTTTTTCGGTCAACATCGGTATTATTTCATAGAACTCCCTAACGGAACCTGGCCATCCGTGAAGAAGCAGCAATGGAATCACCTGTTAAAAAAGTTAATTCAAAATTATTGCCTGGCATACTTGTAATAGTGCGGTGTTTGTTTAATGTTTTCTCAGATTGGTACCTAGATCACCAAAAATCAAAAAATCATAAAAAAAATTAAAAATACACACTCGTAAAATCAATGCACAAAGTTAGGTCGTACCTCAACTCCTTGTGTAACCTCTGGTTTTACTCTGATGAAATGGATATTGAGTCCTTGAATGAAGGTGGTGAAATGAGGATATTTATTGAGAAATTGTTCGCGGGCTTCAAACTTGTAATTATCCTTCCAGTACTGGAGAACTTTTTCCAAATATTGTGAGTTAAAACCATATTCAAAGCCCACCCCCTCCAGCGGCGGCGTCCATTTACGTGCTCTGGACAGACGATCCTTTAGATCCTTTATCATCTGTAATCCGATACGGGAATAGATTACTTTTAACAAAATCAAAAAGAACGAATACAACTCATACAGCTAGGGCTCTATTCTTGTCAATGCGAAATAATATATTATTCTTATTTGTTGCATTTTCTTTTATATTATTCATAATGTTTAAATGAAAGTCAGTTTTAACGTCTGTGTGTCAATATTTTAAGACCCCACTGCTACAGTACACCCTCCCACAATCTTTTAATTTCAAACTGAGTAATTTAGATTTGAAGCTCTATCCGTTAACCCGTACGGATCGGGGATCGCTGGCGATCATTATCGCCAATGCGGCAATAACACCGGGACTTTTTATTGTCTACAAAACATAGAACGAACAGTTACATTCAAATTAAGAATTCATTAGTCATTTCACACGAGTTGAAGATTCGAATCCGGTACTTTTTGGTAAAGAGGCTATGCTCTCGCGTCGTAGCTATATAACTATGTACGATCCAAACCGGTGACACACTCCCTCCTCTCTCCCTTCCATTAACTAGATCGTTTTCCATTAGAAATCCTATTCTCTTCCAAGAGGCCGACAACGCACTGGTGACTTTTCTGGGGTTGCGAATGTCCATGGGCGGCGGTGACCATCGACTCTCTAATGGTTCTCTTGATAGCTTTGTAAGAAAGAAAAAAAAAACAGAACCGGAACTGGTAACGACATTAGAAAGAAATCTTTTTAAATTAATTTTAAGTTTAGAATTGATTTGTAAAAGTGGCATTGTGTTAAAAGTGAATTTCATTGGAAATTGTGGAAGAGATGCTAAAATTTATAGGTGACTCTTTCTACTTACATCGGGCTTAAAATTTATTTTAAAGGGCTTAATGCTTTCATCTTGTGTCGTCTTCAAATGCTCTGGGCCCCACCACTCGTTCAGGTCTAGGGTCGGTGGCTTGAGAGGTTGTGAGCATTGACACCAATAGCGCCAAACTATAAAACCGACTCCTAAGGAAACGACCACCAAAACCTTGTTAACCATTTTGACAACCTGAAATCATTGAAATATAATTTTTACGTTTTTAGACTTTCTCGAAGAAATATATTCTTACCTCAAAATAGTAAATTTCAAATTTTGTTATACACCTATCACTAGTGCGTGAGACAGCAAAAATATTTAACTATTCTATATGTAGGAACTCACAATGCAAGACTCTACATTGGTTAAAGGCACGATTCGCTATAATCGGAAAGCGCTCCGCAAAGTTGGTTTTAAATTATAAAAAATAGCAACTCTTATCCCTCAAATGACTTGTACGTTTCCGTTGTCTCTTTAACTTAAACAATAAATAATAAATATAAGAGTGGTCGGTAGTCTTCTGACAGAAATCTGTGAGAAATCGTCTCATCAAAGACAAATGAAGAGAAAATACGTTCAAATGACTATGGCGTTATGTCGAGGAATCGGTCTGATGTATCCTTTATGAACTATCGTGAGGAGTATAAGTCGCGATTCATAACCGATATTCTATGCATCCAGCATGCGTCAATCGCCTTTTTCTAGAACGTATTTTGAAAATATAAAAACTATATAGGGCTGTCGAAGGCATTATGACCAAAAAAATAGTGATGTGCACCTCAACAAAGGCTATGTATTCGAATTATATACGTGCTTATTGTAAGGAAACGATCTATCTCTTTATGTAACCACGTTATCTCTTCAAGTATAAAATACATAAATTACCTAATTACCTAACACGATTAAAATAATCTCACTAATAAGACGTTTATCGATCACATTGCTTAAATACGAATCGTACCGTTGCTAAGTAAAGGTAGACTCAACTGACTTTTTGTTTTCTACTGCCGAAATGAATTGCCGCTAATTTATCTAGATTGACCTTAATTGTCCGGTATTGAAAATATGTGACCGCTCGTAAGAGATCTTCTCAAAGCTAGGAGTATTATTTCTAAAATTATGACTGGCCACGTGTGATACAGCATTGTCTTTAGTGCATGTCAGCGATGTACAAGAACAGCAAAAAACCCCATTTCCGAGTCTTTCGGTAGAATTCGTTTAATACCAACTTTATTTTTTTATTAACCAACAAAAGTAAGATCTTACTGCTAAAGTAATTGTGTAAGATGTGAATATGGCGATCTGGGACTTGTAAAATTTAAAATTACATGAAAAGTTTTACCGTTAACAAAAAACAGCGTCTGTAGGTATTCTACTAAACGAGCTATTTATTTAGAAAACGAGCGATAAAAACTTAATTTCTTGTTCACCATAAGGCGTTTCGCCGGAGGATAATTACTTAGTAAATTTTGAATCGGTTCATAAATGTTAAAGACATAGCGAAATGCAGCAATGAGAAGTCAAATTGATAACTTCCTCCTTTTTTAAAGCCTGAAAAAGAGACCGTGGTGAAGGGTGAGTCCAATATCATTACTCTAAACAAAAAAGCTATTGTCGACCATGTCTGTATTTCTCGTTGTGGAAGTTCACAATGGTGTAATGTTTAAATAAAATTGTATATAACGTCGAATACCAAAAAGTTTTTACCGGTTTTTCGATCACTACATGTAGGCGGGCTACATTTTATACACTGAACACAATCACGAAATCACACACAATCAAAGAATTTAGTTTCAATCACTGCAATTGGACGTGGATTGGGGCGTTTCTTTGAAAAATTCGCACGCACATATTAACTTACGGTGGCGCGAAATGTAGCGATCCCGTAGCAAATTCGAGACGAATTTCGATGCCAAAGTGATACGAATATAAATCGTTTAAAACACGATATTGTCACGACACGGCACGAGGCACTTGTATTTGCAGCAAATAAATTCGACCGGTTTATTATATTTACAACTAACTAAAATAGCTCACTTAAAAATAGCTCATTTATTTTAGACTGAGAAAGTGTTCCGAACGATCGTAATTAATGTAATTGTAATATATAGGTTGGTCGAGTGGTGAAGAATCTTGTCTTAGACTTAGAACCTTCGAAATAGAATCCTGACTATGACGAGCGAATCAACAAATTAATATTTAAATCAGATCAAATCAAAGGGATGACTCTGTACTTAGAAGTACATTTGAGCCATCGGTCTGGCCTTGTTCACCGCACTGGTGGGAATGGTCTTTAGCAACGCCCAGAGCAACAGGTCGACTCTAAATCCAAGATCCTTAATCGGAAATAAAAACAGACACCTCGGCGGTGACGTTATAAAAACCTGACACAAAAAACAGAAAAAATATTAAGATAGTATTAAACTTTTTCCTTTTTTTTTTGAATAAACACATTTGTTTATTTTAAAAATTAACATTTTTTAGAATAAATAAATAAACAATATCACTGTCAAAACGAAAAATAACATTTCCAGTATATTTTGCGTATTTATCCTAAGCTTGATATTACTTTGGATATTAATTTGGTTTTCTTTTAGTATATTATTACAAGTATATTTAAAACTATCATCCTATAACGTATTTTTATATTAAATAATAAACAATTGCATAATTGACGACCGTCTCAAACTCTTTTCAGCTTAAAATAGAAGATTCTTGTTACGCGTAAGTAAATTAATAACACAAACATTACCAAAATGAAATTGTAATGTTTCAAAATACATTAAAGTTCACTTAAAAACATGTCTGATTAATATTAAAATCAACTATAGTTCCTTTTTCATAATAATTATACGTTTTTATTTATTTACCTTTAGTTCCTATAACTGATATAGTGTGAGCGGGTATTTAAACAACAGTACCCTTCGCGTGAAACAAGCCTTTTATTGCTGCAAACAGACGTACTGATTGCACTAAGTTTTGCACGAAACTGCCTCAACACGCTTACCTCAAAAACGTCGAACTGATAACACATATGTTTCGCATCGTCACTATTGTACCAAGCTACTAGGGTTGCCACATTGCACATACGTAGAAATTATTAGTCTTTCAAAAAAATTTATTTTCGTTTAATTAAAAATACAGTATATTAAACTTTATATAATAGAAAAATACATAAGAGAATTTCGAAATTTTGAACCAGAACCGACATCGGGTGAGGAATAAGAACTAAGAAAATATTAAAATCAGAATTAAATTAGCAATTGAAGCCAAAAGTAGAATAGTGTTCATAAATCACGATTTCTTTTTCATTTTTCCCATAAGGAATTAAAACGAGGAATAATTATGAGTATACTATATACGTAAAACGGCTACTTCAATGACTATAATTTCTTTGTCAAAGTTGTTCTAAAAAAGAAGGAGGTTATGAATTATGCGGAGATTATGTGGAAAGATACATGATCGACTCCTTACGATATATGACGTATACTTCATTTTTGAGTTCCGTAGCTAAAATGGCAAAATTGTATCTTTCTAGTTTCGTCATAACAGGCATTCGTCCGTCCAGCACAGGCATTTTACTCAAAAACATTAACATATGTATTGTATATTGAAGAAATATAACTACAGTCTTGTATAAACCGCTACTTAATTTTGTAGTTAAATAATAAAAATAAGTGTTTTAAGGGGGAACACGCCATACATGCAACAGAGGCTGAAAAAAAAATTCATTACACATCAACGTGTAGTACATATTTTCACACATTTAGAAACACTATAAAGTTACTGAGGAATTTATTTGATTATGTGAATACTTTTGTCTGTAGTGCATAAATTATGTCCCCCTCTTTTATCTTTTAGGCTCTAAATCCAAAAAAATATGACAAAAATGGAAAAATAAGTAAAATACGGAAGTAAAGCTTACTAAGCGCAGTCTATTATCAATATGATGGAATATGCCGTTTTCGAGTTAATATAAACAAGCGAACTTCTACTCTATTGTTTATTTCAAAAAAGGATTATTCTCCTTCTTTTTTATTGCACGCCTCATAAGCGGAGTGTTGAGGTAGTGCTCTACTCTCGCCTTACAAAAATCAAGTGATTTTTTTTAAACTGAAAGTGTCTCTATTTATTTTATATGGCACTAATAATATTTACACATAAATATCAAGGAAAAACACTAGTTTCAACACCTATGACATTTTTAAAAGACATTTTGCTTTTTAAATTAATGAAAAAGATATTTAATAAAATTATTCCGTGGACGTCCGTGCGTCTGTATGTATCCATACTCGCGTGGTCACGGTAACTCCCGAAAAACTTAACTGATCTAGTCCATTTTTTTTCCAAACGCTTTAGTATTACCCTAAATTAAGTCCTTTCGAATATCACGGTCTAATTCTCTTGCGTGGTATTTTTGCATGCCTCATAAGTGGAGCGCTGAGGTGGTGCTCTATTCTCGCCTTATAAAAATCGAGCGATTTTTTGTTACTCATAATGTACTTATAGACTTGTATAAATGCACGAATGGCAAGACAAAACATTCGTACTAATATACGTATTTGTAAAAATTGAACGACCGCTACGAGGCGTGTACTTTTAGATGTCCCAATTTTTTTCATTTACACGCTTAGTTTGCAGAAATATTGTTTTTTTACTGTTAATTTTAAACTTTTACTTAATTTTTATTTTCCTGAAGGCATTATATTCAATCTCTAACCACGGCCAAATCAACCAACGATTTTTTTAACTTAAATCAAATCAATCAAAATGGAAACATAATTGTAATATAAACTACTAATTAATAATTCATTTATATTACAATTTTATTTCTCGATACTACGAACCATTTATTGGTCAATTGACTAATTTATGTTATTAATCTCGTAATTCACCTTTCTCAGCCGAGCGGTTTCAATTTAATTCGATATTTAATTATCATAACGATCTATCTTAGCTAATTCATATTTTATTCGAGGATGTGACAACCCTACTCGCAAGTCATGCCAGCTCGTCGCGTTTTTATCGACACATTTTTTGCCGATTCGCACACAACAATCCGTTTGCTATGATTACTCAGCAGATCGCCGAGGACGTCGCCCGTCCCGCTTTACCTCGTTGCGCTGTGTGACTGTCTACTCGCTTATGATTCATAAACATTACCCAATTATATTTTATTGCAATGTATTATACAATACTATGTTTTTTACAGTTAGAAATCTACTTCAATGAACTTGTTTCCGTGAATCAAACGATACGTTTTTGTACAATATTTGATGCCGTTTTTCATTGTTTCTAAAACGTTGTTCGATATTTTGCACTATCTAGATTGATATAAAAAAAAACAGTTACACGCACTTAGCAACGAGCTTTGGCCTTAACGCCCAAAAAAGATAAGACATTAATCACAACATTCTACATAGCCTACTGATCTACAGATTTGATAGAATATTTCAGTCCTACTTTATTAGACGTGCAAATCACAAAATATTTAGCAAGGGTGGATTTGACTTGGATAAATAAAATAAAATAATTTAAAATAAATAAAAACCGCCTTCAAAAATATACTTAATCATTTTTTTCTTCAAAAACTTCCAAAACAACTAATTAGTTGTTTTTTGAGTCGGTTCCAGCTAAAGATAAATCAGACGCAGTTATGCCTCGTCAAAAGATTTCCAATTTGACTCAATATTTAACGTTTCATATTCGTGTTTAGATATTATGTTCTTTTGCCTTGTTTTAGCTAGAACCGACTCCAAAACAATTAATTCGTTGTTTTTGAAGTCCGTTTTAAAAATTATTTACGGATGTTTTTGAAGACGGTTTTTGTCAGTTTTTTTTTTTATTATTTTATTTTATTTTACGTTTCTAGTTATTGAGTCATTGTAACTTTATAATGCATTTAGCTACTTAACATGTGGATTAAGTCATGTTTAATAAAATTGGCAGGGCGTCACCTTTACTTTTGTACTGAGCAAAAGGAAAACAGTTCCAAGCTCGGATTTATTGCCTTTTACATTCTTAATTGGCGTGCAACTACCACATTATTCTTATATAAATTATTCTTATTTTTTATTATTTAAAATATCTACAATTCATACAAATCACATTTCATTTTCGTCCACATTAAATTATGTCAACCCCATTTCTACTGTTATCGCTAAAAGTTCCAATATGTTCCGGCTAAGATTGTCACTTTGAAATTATATAAATAAATGAATGAATAATATGTAAATAGATTAATAAGTAACTAATGTTATTTCTATGTATATAGACTTTACTAATAGCAATTAAAGAGTCATTTCTGACGACAAATCGCAATATAACCTTCTAACTTCTAATCTTTAAGGAGTGCTGGTGGTTTCCATCATCAGTTCAGCAGCGTGAGATCATAACTACCAGACCCAAAACTAGAATAACTAAAAGAAAAAGAACTCAAATACAGTATACATGACAGGATATTTGAAGGTATCCCTCGATTTCCCTGGAATCTCATCATTAGATACTGACTTGGTGACTATGGGATAAATTCGGGAGTTACACGAACAAACAAACAAAAAATAATTTTTGAAATAGGTTTACAAATCATAGCTAAACACACGAACATAGAACCTCTTCCTTTTTTGAGGTCAGTAAAAAACCATCTATTTTCAGCGTCAACGATTCCAATAAGCTCAAAGACGGCTAGACAACATAGTTTTATTATGAAGTTCTGGTGCCTACCTCTGGCTTCATCATCAGATCAGTTCCACGATACCGTTTAATCATTTATTTCGATTTTCTCTGTTGTAAATAATAATCTTAGTCGAGATGTCTTATCGCCATACGTGAAATAATTATCATTGAGGAGTTCCGGTGGCCATCTGTAAGTCTTCTATATTGATTTCACGGCACTAAGTGATACATCCTAAATGCAAATGATCGCTATATGTGTACCTTTAACATTTCAGGATGCTCCTCAATTCCTCATGGACCTGATCATCAGAAATGAATCTGGAAGAAATTGGGATCAATCTAGAAGTACGTCCTTCCGAAAAAAATCGATTAAAAAATAGGCGAGTTTTAAGGACACAGACAAAAAATATATATTATTTAGTTAAACGTCTACTTTATCAAATTCCCTAATTTTTCACTGGAAATTGCATTAATAGAAAGCTCTTTGACTAAATATAATTTAAAAATTTTAACATCATCTATTTAAAATATTATACCTATTTTTTTTTAGTTTTTTAAGGTGCAAACGAGTATAAGAACCACCAGAATAGGTGACCACCGGCGCTCATGGACACCCGCCTTTTAGAATTACTCTTTTATTGAAGACCCTGGTCCTAAGTGTTTCGAAATATTGCTGATGGTAGATCAGTATACGTACATAGTAGATTTACCGTACCTAAAAAAAAATCATTGATGAATAGTTCAATGGTAGAATGTATTTGTAGAAAATACAGATAAGACGATAAATAATAATCTGTTTTTCAGTCGCACAGCTGATATTAAGGGTCTATTGGTCGAACAAGGAATTAATGGAATAAGATATTGTTATTCTGTAATGTTGCTTAGAAGTTCATGTAGCTGATGGGAAACAATGACGCGTGTTTAAAGGAAATGTTGAATATACCCTATTCTCAGTCAACTGGAAGATTCATTATATTTTTCGGTATTCGATTAAAAGTAGCAAACTTTAAGTAACAATGAAAAACACAGTTTTTTATTTTACATTAATTAAAAATTAATACTTAATTATTTTTAAAACAATAATTTCGCTTAAAACATCGAACGTATACGGACAATCAGCATAAAATGATTTTTTTATAACTAGACTTATGTAACTATTATCACCAATATAAGAACTCTAAAATGACAATTATTTAAAACGTGTTAAAAAAAACATGATTTTGACGTGACAACGTCTTAAATTAGGTTGCGGCTGGGAGTCACTTATGAAAAAGTGTAACGCTCGGTAACGTAACGATGAGTCACCGAACGAGAGAGAGGCCCGCCGAATGCCTTGCGTCTCTCTCCCACTCAACTATGATCGGTCTGCCGCGCGCGCAGCACTAGAGAATTAGTGCATAGCTTGCAAATGTATTGCAAGTTATTGTATGTATATTTGTATATAAATACGTATGTATGTGTAAAGGTAAAAATAAAATTTTGTTAATATGAAATTCAGTGCGAGATTCTTTGTATAAATTAATGTTTTAAATATAATTCTTTGTATAAATAAATGTTTTAAATTGTTACTATTATTTCATCCTTCTTCCTACTATACGAATGAATATTCACATTAAAATGATTTTACCATTCAAAGTCGTTGTCACGTAAAACTTTCGCCCGTATACCGACTTTACAGGCAACCAAATTTTTTTTCTTTAAAAATCACAATCTTACAAAATATCGTAATAAAGAAAAAGGAATTAAGTACTCATTATGACATTTTAAAATTGCATCAAAAGTTTATTTCTCATAAATGCTTAAATGGACATGTTGATAAATACACCACTAAAATTAATAATTCATAATACGACATTGTGAAACTAGTATATACGTCGTAGGCATTGGTATTGTTTTTGAAATCACAGAGAAACATTTTTTCTTGCTCAATTATTAACCAGCTTAAAAAAAAAGGAGGAGGTTCTCGATTTGTTAGAAACTTAGTTTATCAAACTTATTTATCTAGCCAATTATATGAGTCATGTGAGCCATATGTTCATGTTTTTTTATAAATTATCTTTTATGGAAGTAAAGGAAAACAAACTGAATAATTTATTGTTTTTTTTTTTATTTACAATTCTGTTTTAACTTCTTTGGCTTTGTTTCTATGCCAGTCTCTAAAAGCGGAAACGGCAGCAAAAATATCGTCGGCGAGGACTCCGGGCATTTCGAAGGCGATGAAGTGGCCCCCCTCCTCGAGGACAGTGGTGTTCAGTAGATTCGTGAACTTCTCTTTCAGAATGCCTGGAGGTTGGTACATGAGCTCGTACTTGGCTTGCAGGGCCCACGTGGGTACGGGCGTTGGAACACTGAAAATAAAAAGTTACATATTAAACATGGGCCAAGTTTTAAGAACTCGAAACCGACAAGCTTGTATGCATTGATTGATGGATGTCAGTGAAGCAAGAGAAATATTCAAAGATCGTACCATTTAGAAATCTATAGTCTTTGCCTACCCTTCTGAGTAATAGGTGTGAATATATAATAACGTCCATGAAAATTAATTCAGAAGGAAGATCCTTATTTTTTCATTAAGATTAATTATTAATATGCAATGTTATAATAAGAGTGAAATTGTTGTAAAGATAAAAATCAATAAATCGTTTATGTATTTTATGTTATTGGACTGCCTGCTGATTAAAAAAATCGCGGCAAATTATGTCAAAGCGAATGAAATTTTTTCGAGGTCAGCAGTAAAATGAATAAAAAATGAGGAAAAAAATAAATAAAAATAAGAATATTTCCGTGCTAAACAATAAAATCTTTTAAGTTATTATTAACCTTTTTGTTTATACTATAAATTTCCTTTTTACAAAAAAAAAAAGGATTTAGTTTTATCCAAGAAAAAAAAATAAAAAAAACCAAAACCCCCATACTCAGAGTTTGTACAATAAACATTAAAAACTATTTTTTATATATAAAAAGTAGAAAAATACACTAGAATATGAAGCAATTAAAAATGTCAGAACAAGAAACAAATCAATCCATTATTCAATAATAATACATGTTTTTTTTTTCGTTGGTGACTTTTATTAATATTTATATTTTTTAATGAAATTCATGGCACCACAAAAGCTTTATTTTTTACTCTCCAAATATTATTCCAATACACTATTTACCTTCCCAAATCCAAAGCCCTGTTCTTAGCGCTCATTTCTTCTGCGTATAGTCTCACGGAGGTCGTTATCGAGCTGGTGCTCCAGTAAATCATGAGATTGTCAATGAGCTGATCGAGAGTGAACTTCTTGGTCAGACCTCCGTCTGGTAGGTGCTTGTAGTCAGACACGGTCCAAGTAGAGAACTTTTCTAAGATGTAAGCGGCTAACCCAGAAGGGGAGTCGTTCAAAGCGACGCCTGTAAGTTATTGAACTCTAAATAAGTATGCAATAATTTAGTTGTTTTAATTGAGGAAATGTAAATTATCCAAATGAAAATTGAGATTATCTCAATTATAAATAAAGTTTAAATAATACATGAAATGTTTGATACATTGTTAACTAATTTATAACTTTTAAGATACAGTAAGTCAATGCAGCAAAACTTACCAACAGTATCTGGCTTGGTAGCCTGCAAATGCATATACCCGAACTCTTCCATGATGTAAGCAAAAAATTTCGATAGGGGATACATTCTGTCAGCCAGCTTATCGTCTACTACCCACGACGGATAAAAAGAACCTAAAATAGTTTTCATCAAGGTACACGACGTTTGAACCACCGCGAAATTTGTGTGATGTCCCAATATGTCTTCGGGGTAAAGAGTGGCCAGACTGGCAACGACGGCGGAGCCCCAATCACCTCCTTGGACGTAAAATTTCTTGTGCCCAAGTCTCTGCATCAAATTCTTCATCATCACCGATATTTTCGCTGCTCCCAAGCCAGGTCGAACGGCACCCTGTGTGCGAAATGACATCTTGTTTTATGGGCGATTTTGCATTAACATAAAATAGTTGCATTTTCTAAATACTTTATTGAAATAACAACATATTCTTCCTATATATAGACTGTATATAGGCAATAACTTCTTCAATGAATTTAATTTTAAAAAATTGCATTTATTTTATGTACATTATACTATATTGTGGTTGTTATGTGAGACCAAAGTTGGACGAATTAATAATACTAAGTTTGCGCAACGATATTTAAGTTTAAAATATACAAAAACAGGATAGAAAGAATTACTTATCGTTTCTTCTCTTTTTGTATCTCCAAATTGGTGTTTTAATTTAATTTTCAAAGAGAGTGTATACATGGTATTATGATGCATAAAAATGTTTTTTTATTTCTCCTTTTCTTACCTCTGAGAATCCATATCCGGGAAGACTCGGTATTACGACTTCGAAGACAAAGTTCCTGTCAGGTCTCTTGGTGGTCAACATCGGAATGATCTCGTAAAATTCCCTGACGGAGCCGGGCCATCCGTGGACGAGCAATAGTGGTAACACCTGATAATGTAATATTACTCTTAGGAAATCTAAATTTTAATTAATTTGATACAACTATGTTGTTTGAAGTCCTCATATAATTTATATTATAAATAAGTACAAACTACATGAATAAAAAAATATTACCTCGACCCCCTTAGTAACATCGGGTTTGACTCTAATAAAGTGCATGTTGAGTCCTTGGATGGAAGTAGTAAAATGAGGATAAGAATTGAGAAACTTCTCCCTCTCTTCAAACTTGTAACTGTTCCGCCAATAATCAAGAACTTTTTCCAAGACTTTCGAATTAAATCCATATTCAAAAGCAACGCCCTCCAGCGGCGGCGTCCATTTTCGGGCTTTGGACAGCCGTTCCTTTAGATCTTTCACCATCTGAAAAGTAAAATATAAGATGTTTTTATTAAAAACTGCTAAGACATTTTGTAGATGTTACCGTTGGAAAGTTCATTCAGCTTTATAGATTTTTTAGCCATAAAGTAGAAATAAGTGTAATCTGAAAAATTATGGATTTTGAGAAAAATACGTAGTTAGTTATATTTTTAAAGTACAAATATGTCACCTTGTAGTTGCTCTTGTACAAGCTCATAGCTCAGGTCTTCTTTTAGTGATGAGCGTTAAGACCTAATTCCCAATGCATGTGAAGATTTTGATATTAAATAATTGAAAATTTTAGTATCATTGAATATTTCTTATTTAGCAAATTATTTAAAACAACAAAAGCTCGTCTGTGAAACATATTTATGTGATAAAAATGTGACACGGTATTCGGAAACACCGATCATTTTAGTAAACGACTGGCACAATATTCCCAACTGTGATCAATACAAGAGATATTTTTAGTAAGAACAACACTAAAGCCACACATCACTTATAGAATAATTCGACTAAATACTAACATCAGGTGTGAAATTAACTTTGAAAGGTTTTACGCTTTCGTCGCGAACAGTCTTCAGGTGTTCGGGGCCCCACCACTCGTTCATGTCCAGAGTTGGAGGCTTCCTAGGTTGACAATTCTGACAGCTGTAACGGTATACCAGGAAAACTATGCCTCCTAACACCGAAAGTACTACAAGGTTTTTAGACATCTTGAAAATCTGAAAAAGATATTAAAAAAATTAACACTAGTGCCGCTCCTACAAAAACATTTCGCAAATGAAAATTGCTCCATACTCTTCAACGAAATGATTGATGAATGATTAAAGTAAAGTGTGACGTTTGTTATCTGCCTAAAGTTAACTGTATGATTTTTGTGAAATAAAAAAAATACTTATATTCATACCTCTTTGCGTGTACTCAAGCGAAAACTGTAAAGACACACTGTTTTATTATTCTATGAGATTTACTTTGAAGAAGTGAACTCAACGAGTACTCAAAAGCGGCAGCTCCTCAACCTAGCCACGTCGCAAATACATGTTTTCGACAACATATACCGACAAAATCATTTTACCGACAAAACGCCCGAGTCACGCTTACAATGTCGTAGGTAATTATCCGTTGTGAAGATAGTTACACAACCGCACCGGTCACGGAGGCCATCGTATTAAATAAATCTTATCAATGATACTACGATTATACTCAGTGAAGGAATTTCGATTTTACGTCGGTGTGTTCACGGTCCAATATGCATTCTGTGACGCTTAAATGATACTAAATTGTTGAAGCGAGCATGAGAACGGTTATTCCGATGAAGCATTTGTTATCGCCCATTCGAGTTGTTCGATAATATTTAAAATATAAGCACATTTAAAATTTTAATAGTATGTGACAGTATTTAGAGAATATATATAGCAATATAAAAAAGGTCGAAAGTTTTCTTGTGTGCTTGAACTTGCTATAATATCTCAAGGACTGCTAATCTTATTTTAAAAATTCTATTTGCATAAATGTTGCCCACATTTTGACTGGAGCGAAACAGCAGGGGTCAGTTATCAGTAATACATGTATATATGTGTATGTGTGTTTGTGTGAGTGTGTGTGTGTGTGTGTGTTTGTGTGTACTAGTTTTCCGCCCGCGGCTTCACCCGTGGAGATAAGGAATGTATTTATATCGGTCTATGTCGCTATAAATCCCAATGATTTTCCCACTTTTAGTTTGGTCCCGGAACTGTTCGTTTTTGATTTCGACACCATAACAGGTCACTGTTCCGATTTGCACGAGGCCGAGACAAATGTTAGTACATACACATACAGCTTTCAACGGGTGAGATAATAATTGGAATGAATGTAACAGTTCGGTTTAATAGCACAAATACGCGGACGAATACGGGGATAGATTCTAGTAGATATAAAAAAATAAGTGCATATTCAAATGCAAACTTATGACAAAGTTGCAAGTGAATTAAATTACTGTCTACTTTTCAAAATAATATGTTCTCAAAATTTACAGTTTCATGAATTAGTTATAATCCAACATCTTTAACAATGTTATAGGAATTAAAAAACGAACTTCAATTATATATGACTTGCATTTTATAAAAATAGTTAAGTAAGGTTTTTTTGTAATATCCACATACATCTTAGTTTGATGAACTTCATACTCTTCACGAGAATATTAACTTTCACTCCTAAAGAAGTAACCGCAAATTTTGAAAGTTCAATATTTTTTAATTGCACATGTACTCAATAATTAAATATATTAATATATAATAATAATACAAAATGTTAAGGACAGCCGCATCCTCAATTGATATAATTAGGTAGATTGTAAAACTTTGTATTATAATAAACGAGCTTTTTTGTGTCTACTTATTTCTCACATAGGGGCCAACAAGATAGATTTTATTTTGTTTGAGCATTT
Source organism: Eumeta japonica (assembly GCA_005406025.1). Taxonomy (NCBI): domain Eukaryota; kingdom Metazoa; phylum Arthropoda; class Insecta; order Lepidoptera; family Psychidae; genus Eumeta; species Eumeta japonica. The sequence goes on from BGZK01000257.1 coordinate 432,155, forward strand.
TTGTATATTAGATATATAAATTTTGTGTGTTTTATTACCCGGTTGAGAATTAATTATCGGTAGAGATGATTGATAATTATGTGATAGTGATCGTATATAGGTTTCGTAAATTTTGTTTGTACGAAAGTATAATTCTTGTAATGTACATACGAATTGCATAGTGCAATTGTGCCTTGACTTAAACAATGGCTCGGGATCCGGGGCTCTGTAATACGAGACTGCCGCAACTAGTGGCGCTCGCGCAGCAGAAATGTTAACTATAGGGCTATGTCGTCTCATGTGTAACGTGTGCAGTTCGTATACGCAGGCGGATTCAGTCTCTATAAAATGCAGTCATGTTAGTGCATCCGTAACGGCACAATTTGGAAGCTCTAATATACAAGTGAAATATTTTCCCATCATTTGTACCCACATCGTATTCTCATGGAAGAAAACGATTGAAGTTGCCGGCTTACCGGCTGTAGTGTTATCGACGCAACACATAATTCATACAACAATTCGTGTCCTTCTGGGCTCTGATTTCTTTTAAGAAGAAAACATCGCAACGTGGTCAGGAGCCGTCAAACAAACATTCCAAATTGCACCCGTCTTTGAAACTGCTGCGATCTATAAAGATGCAGGTTTTACCGCATTATACTTAATAAAATACAACTAATAGATTTAAAATTATATCAATTACATTTGCAACTTTTTATTTCCAAACCTACTTCAGTAATCTATAAAATCACGATTTCTTTGAATAATTTTTAGATGAGCGATTTTGTATTCAATGTTATTGTAACATAGGTTTCAAACCTACATAGCGTTATGTTTAAATATTTAAATTATGCACGTGACTATAGCCTACTTCGTAAGTTCAAATCGGTGGTAATTATTGATAAAACTCATTGAATCAGATAGCTAAATGCCTTACGTTTTCATGGTAATTTATTTAATTTTAATAAAAAATTCTCCTTTTTTTGTTATATAAAACCAGATTAATACGTTTTTTCTAGACATTTAGAATTCAATGAGCTATGGCTCATATTTTCAGAACCTTTAATGAGAATTAGCACGATTTGAACTTGTGATCTAAACCAATGTATGTATGGAGAAAACATGTCAACAAGTGTTAAAGGATAAAAAAGGAATATTTACGGCCGTGGACCCCGTGCACTATCTAATTGTCTTGATTTAAAACATGAATCAATGCAGTCGTCGAGTGCCGTGCAGAGTAATGTATTCCACAAGCAGCTTAAACAATTTCCTTTCCCTTGTATAGTATTTTGCTTTTATTATCTCTATAAATACCTGCCCTGAAAAAATTAGATTAAAAAATATTTTTCTAAACATTGTTTCATAACGCCGTCTTGTACAATTTTAAGGTGATCTCACTGTTGTTCTGCAATTGGTTGTAGCGCTGAGATACTAGCAAACTTAACGTAACATTTTCAACAACAGATGGCACTACGTTAGATTATTAACGTGAGGACAGGTAGCAGGCAAATTTGGCATATTAGAGTATGTATATTATTTGTTGGAATATTTATTGTTAGAAATGAATATAAACCACTTTTCTTATGGGAAGTTACAATATTACGATAAACTCGAAAGACGCCCAGCAAAGTTTGATTGCCTAGGTACTGTAAATAAACAGTGATTCTTGACTTTTTTCAAAGTCACAAGAAATTGTGGTAAAGTTATGTTGTGGCCAACTCGACTGCAGTTCAAAAAAGGGCCGACTCTACTGGTAAAATACATCTCATAAGAATACGGACATGAAGCAACAGCTTCCGCTGTCGCTTCGTCCAGGGAGTAAGACTTACGGTAGCCCACTCCCAGTTTTCCCTTCGATCAACCCGACTCCTTCTATTAGATATCCTATTCTCTCTTATAAAATCGGCAAAGGCACCAGTGACTCCTCTGGGGTTGCGTGTGTCCATGGGCGGCGGTGACCACCGTCATCTTTTAACTCTAGATTAAGCTATAAAAAATATGATCCGCGCTTACAGTATGATTTAGGCGAACGGTCAATTGAGGCTCGAAGTTTAAGTTCATGGACATTCTTGCGGAATCACAACCGCTACCGCTAGCAAGAACAAAAAATGACACATTCGAACTAACAAATCTATATGAGCGCAGTTGTTGTTGTTGTGGCATTAATTATAGATTAATAACATTGTAATTACTGTATAATAACATTGTAATTACAGTATAATAACATTGTAATTACAGTATAATAACATTGTAATTACAGTATAATAACATTGTAATTACAGTATAATAACATTGTAATTACAGTATAATAACATTGTAATTACAGTATAATAACATTGTAATTACAGTATAATAACATTGTAATTACAGTATAATAACATTGTAATTACAGTATAAGAACATTGCTGCTCAGCTGTTTCATTCCTCAGAAGGGGTCAATAGAATATTATATCGACCTGAATAGAAATTTTATAAATTATAGCACCTACAATATTTTTAAGTAATTATTCAAAATCAAAAGCTGTATTATGAAGGAAAATAAAAACTGTGGTTCTTTGCTTGTCTCATGTGATGTATTAAGAGAAAGATCTTGAATGTTCCTCCATCGAATCCAGTCTCGTTGCCCAGTGTCTCCTATTCCACCTTTTATTTTTCGTATACTGTACAGTTACTGTACAACAGCTGCAGTGATTTATTGACCACTACGTTTAAGCATGTCGCAAGCACGACCTATCTTCTGCGTAGTGTGCACTGAATCTGAACTTATTTAGGGAACTAGGGTTTTACAGTATTTCATATACAGTACTTTAGCCTAAATGTAAAGTAATTTACATAAAAAGGTTCTAGAACTATTGCAGGAACCGTTTATAAGAAATAATATTTTGTATCTGCTTGCCAACCATAGTTTTTCAACCATCACCTAATTCACTCTTTCACTACTTCACAGATCTGATTATAGAAAATCGATAAAAACAAATGTTTGTACTGATTTTTTTTTAATACGAATTAAATAGAGAACATATTTCCATTGCTTTTCTAAATAAAAACTAGGTTTAATTTAATAGATGGTTTCATAGTTAAGTCTATTTGTCAAATTAAAACGAAGGTTTGTATCGCCTTCTCAAGTGATGTAGGCAATTGCGCTCCCTTCATTTAAATTTTGCATTTCTTCAATTTATTCTTGTGCGGGTACGTAAGGCACCAGACACTTCTTGGACATCTGATAATTTACTTTGTTACTGAATTAAAATTGATCTCTTTTTGAATCATCATTTCCAAAAAAGATCTAAATATCGTTTCACCTTAATTCAATACCAAAACACGCAGATACACATCGCGCTCGTGTTAAACTAGAAAACTTATTTGAGTTGAGTATCGACATAATGACACTGAAAAATAAGTACAAGAGACCGATCTAGGCTAGAAAAATATAATATTAAAGGATATTTGAAAATTGGTACTTTACTGTTATTAAGAGTGGGGCATGACAGAGAATACCGGAGACCCTCTAGTTGGACTGACGGTGGGAGGGACCGCACCTCGGGGAAGCCCGCCCTATAACATGAAAGACGAAGAAAGCAAAGCTAATAGGGGTACAACAAGCGCTCGATACCATTAGTTTGCAGCGATTTGTTACAAAAATTGGGTGTCAGTCAAACTCATGCACTAAGGGTTACGGACAGAGCAGCGAACTTAAAATAATCTGAAGCGGGTAGTAGTCGTCGAGCATACGAACTTAACAGTATAAAAAGGTTTTTAATTTTTCAAATATTTTTTATCATTTTAATTCTGTAATAAATGTTACGCCTTGTATGATTGTAAATTATTTCGGGATATTTTATAAATAAATGAAGTTGGAACGGTTATTTTTCATATATTTTCAGAATATAAAAATAATGTATTATAAACTATATAAAATTTGTCTTTTTAGGGTTCCGTGCCTTCGAAAGGAAAAACGGAACCCTTATAGGATCACTTTGTTGTCCATCCGTCCGTCTGTCTGTCAAGACTCTTTATCTCGAGAACGCGTAAAAGTATCGAGTTAGAATTAAAACCACATACTCAAGTCGACAGTCCCTTGAAGTTATGAAAATATCAAATTACTAAGTTAATGTGAAAAAAAGATACGGTAGTTTATGCCGCAAAAAAACATATATTTTGACACTCTGAAAGGAATCTAAATTTATAGGGTATTTTCCGTTAACCTAAAACTATGAAATTTGGCAAGTAATACCATTTTATACTACAAGTATAGGAAAAAATCTGAAAATTTTGTAATTAAGTCATAAAAAATATAGCCTTTATTTTTTAAGGTACGTAATCAATCATCGAGATCAAACAACGGTATACGAGGTCATATTTATATGGATAAGTAAATCTTTTTCGAGAATTTTTTAAATTTTTACTAATTTTTACACAAGAAAAAAATCTGAAAGCCGTATATTTTTATTAAAATCACAAATAAAGAAGAACAAAAAAAAAGCCCAGGAAAAACTGCGAGACTCGATTCCTGAACTATTTATAACATATGCCTGCAAATTTGTACGGAACCCTCGGTGGACGAGTTTAACTCGCACTAGTTCGGTTTTTTTTTTTTTGAATCCACAAATCAATGTCTTAATACCACGAAAATATATAAAATAAAACAATATGGTTAACCATATTAATAAAGTAATAAACTTTATTAGTAAAGTATTTCACATTTTAACACTAATAAAATCTTGAAATCTGCTAATACTAAAGTTACCTAGTATTAGAAGATTTTAATTTATTTAACGTGTTTTAATATGTCTGGGCAAATGATTTTTCAACTTCTATAACTGTGCCTAAATTGAAGTCGAATGTAATGCTATTCACCGAATACAAACTATTACATACAGATAGAACTGACGGAATACGATAACAACTTGTCATCATCAGAGCTCCGCTTAGACCTCCTTAGTTCTTATATATATACCTTAGTTTGACTTATGGGATTTTGCATCAGATTACTTATTAATTTAAAAAAAAGTGTCTCAATGATAGCACATTATTATGCGTTTTGTAAGATTTTTTTTAATTAGGAAAGTTACCATTTTACCTCGCTCTTAGAAACTCGAGATTTTATCAGATGTTTATGTTTTAAAAAGTTTTTCTGGCCATTTCCATATGTCCTCATGAAACTATCTTCCGAAGAAACGATGATTAGGATCGAACTTGCATTCAAAAGGACTTAAATAAATTCGAGTTACCTGAAAATTTGACATGACTCTATTAAAAAGATCTTGAAAAAACTCTCGACTAAATAATCAGGTATACATAATTTTCAATAACTCTAACTTCCCATTGCATTTGACTACTTATTTGTATTAAAATTCGCCAAGGCTGTGTTTAGGGGTCAACGGATCGCTTTCGCGTCGGAAGGCGCCGGGAGGGATGTCTGACAACGATCAAATCAACCAATGAGTTTTCAATAAATCAAATCAGATTACTCGCTTGGTGTGTCAGGGGCGAGCACATTTGGCTGATTTCGCACTATGTAACGGAACCCTGTATAGCATACATGTATATCTACTGTTTGATTATACATGTGTACTTTAGCACGCTTGATCGTCTAGTCAATTAGCTTAATAAAATTATGTAGCGCAGAACAATCTGGCTTTGAATAGGGAACAAAGTTCGACTTTTACAGGGTTCACGATTTAAATCTAGATTTTATCGGATTGTCGCGAAACTCCACGGGTTGATTTTCCGTTTCGCGTGTTCTTCACGCTCTACAAAAAATAGAGCTGCTTGAGTTTGGAATCGAGGCGACACGTTTTTGCTAACCTATAAATTGCATTGTTCGGCACAATAGAGCTCACCCATCCGTAAGATATGACAATTAAACTTTTAATGTGTTCAATATCAATTGCATATAAAGAAAATATTTAATTTTCTGAATTTTCTAAAGTTTCGGTCACAATGCAAATGACTGTATAAAATAAAGTCGTATACTCGATATTTCTTAAGCCAATGCTTAAGAAGCTGCAATGCAGCTTAGAACAAACATCCTTAGCACTAGGACAATCAACGTAGAAGCTCAGTATGAGACTATTTATATTATAGTCAAATCAAACATTAAATCATCAAACTATCAGTTCGTGTTAACTCAGGTTTCAAATGAAACTAATTTATATATCAAATAAAATATCAAACCCAATACAATCAATCAAACCTACGTTTAAACTTCCAAGTGCGTTAGAGCACTCCGATTCGTTTATACACGTATTAAAATGCTAGTTATATAAATTTCTTCAAATAAATAATCTGTAAGTAAATTACACCTTGAAATTAAAAAGCAGTAGATAAATAAGACATTTTAGGCGATATATAGTGAAATAAAACAATATACGATAAATTTAAATTAAAGAAAAGAAATAAAATAAAATTAAGTATATGCAGTAAAACCTTCGACTCGACTCCCCCGCGGTCGCGTCGGGGTCAGCGTCGATCGCGACCGCGGGGTGCGGCCCGACCTCGTCCCTCGTGGTTCAAAAATCGACTGCCTTCCATCCCGCACGCCCAGCGTCCGCGCATCATAACATTGCCCGGTCGCGGCCGAATTACGATACCGCGGTTACGATAACTTACTAAGTTACTAAGTTATCGTAACTATACTATATATGAATAAGGACTAACGAATCACATTCTATATTTTTTATTTTCATAAGTACAATTTTGCTTTATGATGACTCGCCACACTTTGTCATTTATAAAATCTAAACAAATGAATAAAAAAATTCAACAATATAATCGCCGGCTGACACTCACACGGCAACTAATCATTGATTTTTATTTCGAATATATGTAAAAAATTTTTATGGAACTAGGGATTAATACAAACAACTATTTTGAACATATATTTTATTCGGACTTAAAATATTATTTGATTACAATTTCAATATGTCAATATCTTAATCTCTAAAAAACAGTATTTGTAATTGTAATTTTACAATGCACACATTTATTTATAAAGACTAGCAAATATACTCTATGAAACGCTTTAAGATTCTTTTCCTACCAATAACATAAAAATTCAGCATATTTTCAGAAATAATAAAACAAAGAAATTAACATCTAATAGTTAACATGTAGAAAATGTACCTTTAAAAAAACTTATAATGTAACCTTTAAATATAAATATTTAGTTTTTCAGTGTAACTTCCCTACAAAATCTCGCCGGACACAATAGAATGTCATACATGTACAAATGTAAATGTACTTTAACTAAAATAAAAAAGTCATTTAACTCTCCTTTGCGTTGATAATAGTATATCTAAATACAACTTGTGTTAAAACTATACATGTTGAAAACTTAATAACAAACAAAACATCGGTGTACAAAACTAGTCTATTTCTATCCATACAAACAATTGTCAGTATTTATTTCGCGAAAAGAAATGGCAACGTTTGAGTATAATAATAAAAGATCGACAGACCCTAAAATTAACTAGCAGAGAGTTTCTGCTATATTTTGTCATCAACGACATTAATCCGACATATTTATAAGTAAAAATCACGTAAAGTAGGAACATATAAAATAAGAGTAGCAAAAAAATGAATTACAATACGTCTGTACAAAATTGTTAGTTACCAAAATCAAATTATTTATCATTAGTGACCACCGTCGCCCGGTCCGTCTTTGGGTCTATAAGTTTTCTCTTTATCGCAGTCATGACTGTATTTGTGATTATCATTACCGTTATGCAGATTTTTTCCATTACGCGCGTCGTCGTCGTTTTTGTCCTGAGCCGGAGCTATCATTAATAGGTTATTACCATTTTTATCCCCTGCGAGATTCCTCAACGGCAGCGGATGCCTTATTCTAGAAGGGAAGTAATATTGGTTTCTCAGTATCCTCAGATCCCTGCTGAAGTAGTAGTCCGATCTGGTGGGTATCAGATTTTTGCTGTTATACCTCCTGAAAGAGCAGTCCTCGTTCTCCTCGTTTCCGAACTTGGGATATTCGGTGCTTTCGATGAACACTTTCGGCCTGTGGTAGTCGTCGTCGAGGCAGTAGTTTCTTTTCATGCGCGTTCTGTTAAGGATCTGGGTCGGGCTCAATGGCGACTCGCATTTGACTGCCAAGTTGCTGTTCTCCTTGTTGGTCGAGAGGCCGTGCGCCTTTTGCCATTCCAGAACTTCGCAAAGTAATCCTATGTACCTGCAAAGAATTATCAACTATTAATACACATAGCGTACAATAAAATTTTTAATAAAATGTTCTGCTATGAATATATTGTTTAAAAAATCTATACAACGGTTGACCTAATTCCTAAAACTTTCAGCTATGACATTTATCGATGTCTCTTTAAGCTCCTTGAGTTGTAAATATCGTTTATCAGCTTATGAGCTTTTCAAGGTCAAAAATTTTGAAAGACGGTGGACCTCGCAGGCCATCCCTGAAACTTCTTACGAATTTAGTGCATTTTCAAGCTCATGTTTTCAGCTCTTTGAGTTCAACAATCTCTACCTATATATTAAAGAAAAACTCTTTTTTTTCGATATTTCAACTACGATATCTTTTGAAGGCGTTGTCCAACTTCCCAACTTCCGAAGAAGTTTTTTGTACAGAAAACCGAATACCAAACATTAGGAACTTTATGTATTATTTTGAAAAAAATTTTTTTTTTATTTTTCATTGACGGTATCTCTCGAATTAACCAACAGATTTTAATGGATTCTATAACGATCCACTTCGTTTTCTAAGGGAAATAGACGGTCAGATTCTCTATCGACAAATTTTTCTAAACGATATTATAAACCAGCGCGAGTCGGACTCACGCACCAAGAGTTCCGTACCATTACGTATAACAATGGTACGGAATTTTATTTGTTAAATACCTATTAGAATTAAATTTGACTTTGCCGGCTCCGTGGCTAAAGAAACAACCCATTCAGTCAAATTGATAAAAATTGATAGGTTAGCTAATTATTATGTTTCGATTCACGAAACTTTATGGTAGTCGCTGCAGTCCACAGTCAGTGTTTTCATACTCATAGACACTCATTTCATAATTTGCGTAATCGATATATCGAATAAAAAACATCGATACATATTCGATGTTGAAATATTATCAATACATCGGTTCAAAACGATGTTTTATTACTATACATCGAGTGTTTACAATACATCGATATATATCGTCCATTTCTAAAATGAATATTTAACTAAATATTCTGTGAATATTTCAAGCGTGTACCTGTTGCCGTTATCAATATTGAACGAAAACGAGCAAAAAAATCACGTTTATTGTATGGGAGCCCCCCTTAAATATTTATTTTATTCTGTTTTTTAGTATTTGTTGTTATAGCGGCAACAGAAATACATCATCTATGAAAATTTCAACTATCTGACTATCAAGGTTCATGAGATACGGCCTGGTGACAGACGGACGGACAAACGGACAACGGAGTCTTAGTAATAGGGTCCCGTTTTTTACCCTTTGGGTACGGAACACTAAAAACACTCTTTTTAACACACACGCACTCACACATACATACATAAATGTAGACATTATTCGAAAAATAGATTTCTGGGACCTTAAAACTGGGACCTTATTTGATGAAAATTTGATTTTAGAAAAAAATTTTTCAATTATCTAATGGGAAAGTAAGAATTAGAGATCGTGCTGAATTTATTACTCAAAACGACGATTATTAATACACGCGTTAGTAACAAATTAGAAAAATCCGGTTTCTAAGAAACATTAGACCAAAATAAATATCAAATTGGTCCCATATTCTATTTAAATTTAATTATAATATTGAGAACTGTAAAAAACGAAATGGTAAATATTTTATATTTAAACACGAAATTCACTATCGATTCAATAACTTCGAAACACATTTTGATTTATCGTATCCATATTTCCTCCACACATCTTTGAACAAAAAAATATACAATAGAATAGATAGAGAAATAGAAATACAAAATTTATATCAGACTAATCCTAAGACAGAAGTCAGAGACATCGTACTTAATGGCCATCCTCAGTATCTCGTTCTTGGAGAGCTTCTTGTCGGGCGGGTGCGTGGGCACCAGGCGCCTCAGCTCTGCGAAGGCTCCGCTGACGTTCTGCTGTCTCCATCTTTCCCTGCAGTTGGTGAAGAGCTTCCTTGGAGGACGAATCGTGAGACAAGAGCCGGACATCAGTTGTAATTCTTCTTGATTCTGGAAATAAAATACTTTATCAAAATAATATTCTACGCTTGACGTAAAAATTAAAAAAGAAAATACAACTGAAACACAGCATTTATATTCCTAACTAGTTATTTCCCGCGGTTCGGCTTGATTTTATTGTCAATTTCGATTTCTACCCAAATGCCGATCCCAAGTTTTGAAACATCACGGATTTTGAGTACCTCGATCCCAATCTGGAATTCTAAGATTCTTAACTTTTTTTAAATAAGATTGAGTTTACTGGTGTTTTAAATTAAAGACCGAAATATTACTTCATTTTAAAAGCTCTATAAATGAGCCTACCTTTATTAACGAATGTCGTAAAGCTCTTACTTATACATAATTATAAATAAACGTTGTATATATGTTTGTAAAACATCATATGATGGCCTGAATTTAATGTATTTTTTTAAGTCTCAATCAAATTCATTTTGATGTGAAAATGTTTTTTCGCTTGTTAAGTAAGCTGATATGCGGTCAGACTTTCTTGTATTAAAAAAATATTATAATATTTCCATCGCTAATTACTACGAAATTAATAACTAGATGACAACGGTTGAGGTCACAATAGATAGAACATGTTTGTTCGTGTTTAACGTACAGTATTTGTTTTGCCCGTGACGTCACCAAGCTAGTGTAATGCGCTTGCTCGTGATTGTAATGAGTTAGCGTTGTATAAAATTACAAATTAGTGTAACATGAGAACGAGTTTAGCTAGGACGTAAATTTGGATGTCATGATAAAGAGCCTAAAAAATAACTATTAGTACTCAAAGTGAAACAATAGAGACATTTGCCGAAATATAAGTAAAAATCAGTATTAAATTGAAAATTTCAAAAAAGTTAAAGACTTCATCTCTTAGCTCTTATCTCTTATGAGTCGTAAATATGTGCGCAATCATGAAAAACGCAAATCAGAGAAAAGCTCGCATCAAAAGGAATTTAAATAACCTAAAAGGTCCAACGCCAAGTAAAGTCGGAGCTGTTCTATGATTTTACCACGACGACGTTTTCACAAAAAATCTACAGCGCGAACTTTGATTAGGACTTTGTATTTTTTTATTTAAATCTTTTAAAAATACTGTTTTTCTAATTGAAATCAGAAATAGTTTTTGATCGCACAAAGTTTGAAGCATTTGACATTTAAAATTATCCGGACACGAAAACAGTTTATTAAATTTTTAAACGCCTCTAACTCTTTAAAAACTACAAACCAACCGGCCCAACTCGATTTCATATTACAGTTTAGAAATAACAAGCTCCAATTTCAATGACATGAACTTGAAAAAAGTTTAGATTCATCATTTTTTTTAAATTTTGTTCTGATATGGATCAATAAATAGGTCATTAAATAGTTTAATTGGTATTACTGGTGACGACGACTAATATAAGGGATGAGCCTCGAGACAATTGGCCAGCAGAAATGATAACAGAAACGGCAAGCGAAAACGATATTGCTGTCGTACGACTACTTGTTAATGCAGCTTTAAGATTGTATGTCGTTGAATTCACTTTACACTCTTCGATATGCTGATACAGTATGCCTCTACCTAGTAGAAAATTATACGGCTCAAGATACGTCCAAACGTTAAAGGGGCGTAAGTGCCTCGATTTGAATCTGTATCATAACATGCTCTATGGTATCGCAAAACAAATCACAGACAAATATGTGTAAAAAATATTGTTCATTCTTTTGGGAGCCAATCACGATTAAATAACCGAGGGTTCCACTTGAGTAATACGCCTAGTAATAAACTTTTATCATCTGTATACATCGAGGCCTATACATGGACATGGTTTGTTTGTCAGGTTAAATGAGTTAACTGAAATTAAAGAAGCACTAGCTCTGTGTGTGGACTCAATACTCTTATACTGTCAACTTGATGACAACGGTCAGTCATTGAGGACAAATACCAGTAGCAGCCACGAGCCGTAAAGGGCCAACGCAAATTAAAAGCCCAAGGTCAAAGCCCTTCTATCGGAAATAAAACTATAAAGAGACGTTGCCTATAGCGTGATGAAAAAAATTGACAATTACAAATACTTCGTTTGTACACCTGAAATTTTATAGGTTTTGTGCAAAATACTCCATACTCCACTCTACAGAGACACAAGAAGGTGATCTTGAATGATGGTTTGCATCGCTGCTTATCCTATATCCAGTTCTAGCTCAAACTATATATATGTATTGTTTTGCTCCTCTATGACAAGTTTTTCAACTGCTTAAGCATATTCTTGAATGACTGCGGTGAACGGCCGATATGTGTTTGTTTTATTTTCAAAGCTTCCCCATCCTCCTTTGAGCTCAACAAACCAATTAAAAACTTTTGCTTGTGAACAATCAGATTCACCAAAACTAGTACCCAAAAGTTCAAAACACTCTTGAGCTTTAACGGTGAATAAAACACGTCGATTTCCCACAAAATTATTTCATCGTGCGTTTTGATACTGTATTAGAAATAAATCTACAATCAACATTGAAAAAATGTTTTATAATCATGAATTTCGTTACGTGATCTCTAAGAAATAAGATCACTCAGTTACTTTTATATTTAATTTTAAAATTAAAACATGACAAACCGGCAGTATTTACGTCCGTGTGAGTGCACACAGGAAGGAATTTATTATGTTTCAAACACGTATATGCAACTATACATATATTATTATTTTATTTGTCAAGGTTGAAAGCTACCACACCAACATACGGTATGTACTTCTTCGGCACATGTTCAAACAAAGGGTAAAAGAAAGGACTTTACAGCAAAAGAGTTGTATGGGTTTGAAAGGGATGTTGGCAATCATAAAAGCTTCCACTTTTTATTTCACCTGCAGTTCCCGCTTTGTGCTTTACCGATCGTACAAGCTTAACTAAGACATCATCCGCCATATCTCGCTTAGGTACATAGGTACAAAGTTAGATAATATTATCCATTGCATAATATATTACATTACAGCAATTGCAATAAAATTATCCCATTTTAAGTTTTCTTATAATTTCATGTAGGAAATGTAAATACGTATTATTATTACAATTTATATGAAAAAAAACACGAAATATTATTCGGTGTGTGATGATTGAAGAAACATCAAACAATGTTTTTTTGCATATTATTTGGCCTTATTGATAAATAAACATAAAAATTTTGTGGGAATAGCTGTACAGTACTCTCATGAATTTATATCTTCCTATGAATTCGTTGTAACTTAAAAGGGTGTGGCTTATTCTTGAAGTCACTCCTTTCTGAAAAATCCACCAATAGTAGTAATCACGGACATGTATGTATTTGTTTTTAATAGTACAGAACCAAAAACTCTGATAGCAAATAAAACTTTACCGTATTATTCTAATTATACCGTAATTGTGGAACACATTATGCTCTTATGTGAAAAACTAAGAAAAATTTTTCCACAAAACTGGGCGTTTGTCTGTCCGCGAATTAGCATTTGATACAAAATGCAATATTTTTCTGTTATACGGCCATGCAGCGCCATTTTTAGACACATTTTGAAATAGTTTCGAATCACCTTAAACCTTTTTTGTAATCATAATAAAAATAGACCGACAATCACGTCAACCGTGTTCCATTATTGCAAGCAAATTACCGCCAGATTCTCACAAAAAATTGCATTAAAAAAATACATAGAAAATCAAACATGCTCTGTTTTTAAAATTATTATAATTATAAGTCAATACTTTTCCTCATGTCAGGACATCACATTACCATTTATTTTTATAAGCAATGGAGAGATTATGCATATTAGTGCGTTAATCCGCGTCGCGCTAGTGTTTAGCAAATAGGCTCAGATTTATTGTTATTTACTGTACAATGCATCCAAATACATTGATAAATGAACAACCCAGTTTTTGAGTACCTCATATGCAAAGTTGACGAACCATGCTTAAAACAGACCGGCTCTGGCGCCTGGCGATCTTTAACACGTTGCAAAAATTTGAAACATCTCAAAGATAATACACGGATACTATATTTTCTTACATAAGGAACATTGTTAAAGAAGTGACGTTTTAAGTACCTCTGCGCCGGCGCAGGCATGCAATGGGCGCTCGTCGTCGCTGTCGGGCAAGCAGAGGTCGTCGCTTAGCATCTCACTGTCGGGCTCCTCGTCTGACGAATCTTGTTCGGAGCCCATCGCGCCAACTGACAAATAATACCAACCGATATATATTGTACATATACACCTATATATATAACGGTTCAATTAGCTGATTTCATTTATCTTGTCGACAGGGAAAAAGCTCTACTCTCGATTGAAACAGCCATACAAGCTCATCATTTGTTATATGATCACGCTGTTTATTGTATTAATATCTTCTTCCACTATCTTTTTATTTTAAACTAGCCTTCAGCCGCGACTCCTCATGTGCGGATATAGAATAAAGTCTTTTATATTTTAAATCGATCGATGTATTATAGAATTATTGGGGAGAAAGCTTACGAGCCACCAGAGAGTGGGTGGTCTCGTTTTCAATTTCAATACCATTACCAGTCACAGTTCCAATTTGGACAAAACCGAAGCCAATTATATTACCAAAATAAAATTTGTGTTGTATTACTTGGGGATGATGTTGCTTTTTAAGAATGAGAATCTGTAATAACATAAATATGCACATGAAGCAAATATGCACACATAACGAAATGATAACAGTTTATTTTACTCAAGGAGTTTCATATTGGTGAAGTAATTCTTGACATTGGTTCAGTAGTTCAGTTCAATATTAAAAATACACAGACAACGTCGAATACGAATGTCAGTTTCTTTTTCAAAAAAATTCCCATTCATACTCACTAATTATTTGTAATGCAACCCAATTGTGGATGACGCATCTCACCACTTTTCTAAGTCATACCTTGCTTCATAAAAATATTCATAAAAAATTCAACCTCTTAACTTCAATAAAAAGCAAATTATTAATTTGCAATTAAGCAACGATTATTTCTTTAAACGATTGGACAAAAACGATAGATTTTTAAGCAAAATACAAAGTTCCAATTATTTATTCTGTTAAAATATGGATACATAGATAATACAAAGTACAATACAAGATACAATACAAAAACTCAGAATTAATGAAAAGTATACAAAAACTAAGTATCTTATATTAACAGTTTTACGAGGGGCGTTCACTACAAAGTGAGAATGAGGCGCAATCTCTTTAGATCCGAAAAACAAAATACCGGTTGGTAAAGCTGGAATATTGATTAGATTTTAAAAAATAAAATAAATTGAATATGTCTTATTTTGTGAAGATAGGAATCTTTTGTTAGCTATGTGTCGTAGCTTGTGGACAAAAATGAAAAACAAATTGATTTCGCGCGGTTAGTAAGTATCTGTACCTAAAAAATTTCACTACACGACGAGTTAACCAAGACTTACGACATACTTTAGGAACAAACCGTACACCGTATTCTACAGATGCCCGTTGATGCGCCAAATTCAAACGTGGAAAGACATCCACCAAAGACGACCTTTGCTCGGATCACCAAGCAATAGGATTGACTGAAGAATTGTATAAAATTCTGAAAAATTGTTTCAGCAGATCGTTGTGTCACTGTATATTTTATAGCCGAAGAGACAAAGATTTCTACTGGCAGTGTGCAGAACATTTTAAAAGAACGTTTGGAATTAAAAAAAAGTATCCTCGCGCTGGGTTCCCAGAATGCTTACCGATGCACAAAAACAAACCACCAAACCAGACTGAACGTCTGTCGAGCTTCTTTGGAACTGTTAGAATTAGACCCCGATAGTTTTTGACTAAATTTACAGCCATGGATTAAAAGTGGCTTCCGATTACGATTTCGATCCAGGTACAAAAATATAGTCTATGACTTGAAAAAGACAATCATCTCCAACCTCTAAGAAATTTAAGGTGAGTCGTTCTTTCGGAAAGATCATGGGACTCTCTTTTCTGGGGTAGTAAAAGATTGATCACGATAGAACATCTTGACCGTGGAGCTACTGTTACGGGCTCTTTATGTGCAGGACAAATAAAACAAATTACATAACGCAATCCAAAAGAATCTGCAAAGAAAATTAGTAATACTCGTTCTATTCCATCAAGATAACGCCGCGTCTCGCAAGTCCGGCGTTGCTAATGCTACTGTTCGAGAAGCTGGCTTCGAATATACTTGAGCATCCTCCGCATTCACCCGACTTTGCCCTTGGTGATTTTTATCTAATTCCTAGGTTGAAGGACTATTGTAAGATTGAGATTCGAATATAATGAAGCAGTAGTCGCTAGAGTACAGAAATTTTTTGATGCCCAGAGTAGAGAGGAATTTTAAGAAATGAACTTTTGGCTTAGAACAAATATACGCCAAACGTATTATAAGAAAAGGCAACTATGTCGTAAAACAAAATAACATTTAATAAAAGTTACCGGCAATATATTCATTCTCCCTTTTTATTAAATGCATTACAACACACTCTATTTTTAACTGAAAACTAATAATCTGGTTGATTGTTATATGTTAACTTAATTTTCAATTATCCTAAAATTCTGTCTCAATTAAGTTACATGAAATTACCTTTATATGCCCTCATAGAAAAACTAAATATAGAAATCGAACAATTACAATTAATTTGAAATAAAATTATCATTCAATTCTATTGAGACTCAATGTTATTCATAAACGGGAAGTTATTATCAGCGGATGTGCTATAATTAGTGCGCATGCGTAAGTGCACCATTGTTTTTTATTCATATGAATACTTTGTAACGCGGTGTCCGGTTTTAATTTCATAGAAACGAGTTATCTAACTGCGAGTAAAGGAATTCTCTCTTTAAACCAATTGTTGGCTGATTGTTATCATGAAGTTTAGGTTTTGACCCTGGTAATTGTGAACATATCATTCACTCGTGGGGTTTCCAAGAAAGATACTTGATCAGCATTCTCTCTTTTTGTATTAAAATTCAAAATATATTTATTTCATGGGTCATTTTATAGTCGAGAAGCAAACGAGCAAGCGAACCATCAGAATGTAGATGGTCACTGCTCATGAATACTCGCAATGCTAGAAGAGTCAGCAGTGCGTTGCCGGCTTCTTGAGAGGGAATAAGATATCTAATGGACAAGAATCGGATTGATTGAAAGGGGTTGAGGGAAAATGTGCCACCGAAACTCTCACTCACTGGACAAAACGGACCGGCCCGTTTTTACGCTGCAGCCTAATTGGCCTCTAAATGGCTCTATCGAAATAAATTAAAAACATTCTATAACTATTGAAATACGTCATAATATTTAATGAATTTACCACAGTTAGGAAGGTTATTTTATGTGCCTTCCGAAAGAATGCGATAATATGAGTATAGCACTTTTTAATACAATTTTATAAACTTTATCATTCACAACCATAATAAATATAAAATAATTGCTGAATGGAATAACCAAGTAATAAATCGAGTCGGCTATGCCCATATTTCTTGGTTTTGATATTGTTAATAAAAATACCGTTTGTTCCTAAGCATTTGTTTAATAGTCATTTTAAACTTTGCTAAGGGTAAATCTTGTACATCCACAGGAATCTTATTGAACATGCGCACACAAAGCTCCTTAAAAGAATTCGTGACTTTACATAATAAATTAATGTGCAAACAAATTATTTCAATTTTTAATACTAAATTTATGCTGATCGTTTTTCTCTTGAACTTTTCAAAATTTTTCTTACACATACTATCTTTTCGTTTACAAATTAAGATTCTCAAATCTTATATTGTTTCTCATCCACCATTTTTTTTGACGAATCAAAAAAACAATCATTCAATCAAAATTTAATACTTTTAATGGCTAACCAGTCATAAATTTCCATGCATAACAAAAGAAGTACAGCTTACATTCGGTACTAAATACAGTTTTTACCAAAAAACATTAAGAATAATACGTTTCTGTGATAATTAGTAGAAAAAATTTAGTTTCTTGAACGAATAATTTCTTTCTTTACGTAAAGCAACAGGGAACCTAACCTTGAGTCTCGTTGATGACCAGGCGGTGGCAAATAAAACCTGGTCAGATTTCCAGCTCTTGCTTGATATAACTGAACTATATAGACGAAAACTAACGTATATATTCTATATACCTAATATATACCGTTTGTAGGTTTATTCTAGGGCTGTACAATTTAGCCGGCTAAGCCGGTTAAAAAAGTTAACCTAGCTAATTAGCTGGCTAACTGCTCGGCTAAGCCAGTTAACCGAAATTAGCTAGGCTAATTAGCTAAAAGCTAAACTGGCTAATTAGCTAATTTTATATTCTGTGAAATACTCATGTTATGGAGTATTGAAAAATTTTTCGAATTTGACAAAAATTAATTTGAATTTAGCGCTTTAAGTAAAAGCACAACATGGCGGTACTCAAAAGTATTTAGTACGTTTTATTGGCAATAGGTGTGTACCATAGCGTTTCTTTTTAAATCCTCTGTCAGTATATATTTTGAAATAGATCCATATATATATTTCATTCATTTAAGTTTCTTGTCGTACAACAATATTACTCAGTTAATTATTTAAAATGTCCTTACTGTGGAAACATTTCACTAATATTTCGAGTGGAGTGGTTCAATGTAAATATTGCCTTCGGCAATATAATACGAAAAAACTACAGCATCATTAAAATATCATCTTAGTGTGAAACACCCAGAAAAATATCAACCCACAACTTCTATCAACGATGAGTCTAATTCTGATTCTGAGTAAGTAAATTTTGATTTCTCTTTGGTTTTGATGTACTTAATAAATAAGTTATGGCTTAATGAAAATTAAAATAGCATTTCTATCCGTCTTCTTAAAAATTAATTACTACACACAATTTTGTATTTGATAGGTCCGAAGCTGAAAGTGGTCCAAGTACGCAAAAGGGTAAATAAACGAGCTAGACTAACTATACCTAGAAAAGAGTATTATAGTCGTAATGTAAGTAAACTTTTCTATAAATTGATTAGACTTTGCATAAATTGAATCATTTGAAATTGATTTTTTTGAACAGGATTTAGTAGAGGAACAAATACTAACAAATTCTATTTTACAGAATCCTAAATCAGAAGCAATAACTATGTCCCTGGTGAAAATGATTGCAGTGGATATGCTACCATTGTCATTTGTAGAAGGGCCTGGGCTATTACAGTTTCTTCACACTGTTTGTCCCGACTATACGGTACCGAGCAGAACAGTTATCAGAGATCGTCTGCAAGGATTATATGATGCTGTGAGAAATAAATTATTGTTAACTTTAAATAAATTTCCACATGTAGCCATAACAACCGATGGATGGTCATCGCGTTCTAATTGTTCATTTGTAACTATTACTGTCCATGGTGTTGATGAACAGTGGAATCTGTGCTCTTTACTTTGGACACATTAGAAATGTTGGAAACCATACTGCCACAAACACATATAATTACCTGGTTAAAGCTTTGAATAATTGGAATCTTTATGAAAAAGTAATTGCAGTGGTACATGATAATGCTCGGTACATTGTTGCTGCTATACGAGACAATTGGAAATCTGATGACGATATTGAGATGAGTGTCCGTTGTTCTTGTCACTCTTTACAATGTTCTGTAGAAACAGCGTTAAAAGAATGTCATTTGAAAGATTGTTTGCAGAAGGTCTCTGCCATAGTTGGTCACTTCAAACACTCGAATAAAGCGACTACAGCTTTGGAAAATGCTCAAAAAAAAATTAACTTGCCAATTCATCGTTTAATAAGCCATTCTCCAACACGTTGGAACTCTGCTTATGAGATGGTCGAACGTCTTGTTGAACAGCGTGACGCTGTTGAAAGTGTTTTATTGGATAAAGAGATAACAACTACAGAAAAAATGAAAAAATTATTATTAAATAATTCTGATTGGACCTATTTAGAAAAAATCATCAAGATTTTTAAGCCGTTCGAGGTTGCGACAAGATTAATGTCTACTGAAAATCAGTCAACTCTCTCTATGGTACGGCCAACCATATATTCATTGTTAAACAAATTTTTAGAGCAGCAAGATGATGATACCGAAAATATTATCTTAATCAAAGAAACTCTTGAAGAAGAATTGAAAAATCGTTTTCTGAGTAATTCAGATGTTACTTCCTGTGGGCTGGCATCTTATTTAGATCCACGGTAATAATTTTCAAGTTTTAATGATAACTGACCAGGTTGACCGTTTTTACAATTTTATCAATTCTCACTATGTTGTATATTATAGGTACAAAGATTTAGCAAACGAGGAAGAAACGTATCGAAACAAAATTAAGGAAAAATTAATGGACATGACAGAGAGAATTAACGTAAATGAACCTGATTCGAGTAAAATCAACGAGAGAGATTTAGATTTTCTTTTCGATCCTGTTCGCAGTTTGTCTGGAAATGTACAGAGGATGGCAAGTCTTGAAGGTCAAACTGCTATTGAGAAAGAAATGCTCAAATACGATCGAGAGCCTACAATTCCCAAGGCAGACAATCCATTACTTTGGTGGAACTCAAAAGGAATAAATATCCAATCTTGGCAAATTTCGCCAGAAAATTTTTGGGCATTCCCTCTTCAAGCACACCTTCAGAAAGGGTTTTTCGACTGCAGGCAATGTAATTTCTGCTAAAAGAAGTTGTCTGTCATCAGAAACTGCAAACATACTAATCTTTTTATATCAAAATAGAGATATTATTGACAATCTGGATTAAAAATTTACATGTTCATCGATTGTTAATTAAATTAAATTATAAGTTGTTGTTATTGACGTTAAATACTGATAAATAAATTTATTTTATATCGAATTTTTCCTATTAACTGTTAAAAACACAAATATTTTAAAAAAACATAAAATTAGCTAATTAGCCGGTTTAGCTTTTGGCTAATTAGCCTAGCTAATTTCGGTTAACTGGCTTAGCCGAGCAGTTAGCCAGCTAATTAGCTAGGTTAACTTTTTTAACCGGCTTAGCCGGCTAAATTGTACAGCCCTAGTTTATTCATAACCAATAAGAAAAATTTCAAATCAATAATGAATTACATTTTATGCTCAGTTTTTATGAAATAAAATGAAAGGGAGCCCATTAAATTGTATACTTATGATATTAAAGTACGTAATAATACAAAACTTTTTAAGTTACCTTTTCGAAAACAGAATAATGAAAAACCTGCCACGATTGGTAATTTCGTTATTAGGTACACAAGATACTTAGTCATTGTAATATTCTGGTAAAAACAATGAATGAGCATGCAGACATTATAATATTATTGCAATAAACAAGTGTAGAAATCTTGACTTCCACCTTTGTTTAATACTATCGTACATATTCAAGTGTGATAGGGGCGGTTGGAGTCACTAAGAAAATCGACAACTAAGTGTAATGCATCATCAAGTAATTAGGTAATGAAAATACATTTAAAAATAACTGTTATAAATTAAAAAAAAGATCGCCATCAAAAACGTTTTTAAATAAGTGTCGGTTTCAGCTAAAAATAAATCCCACACAATTGTATCTCTTTAGAATAACATCTCCTTTTTAACTCAACGTATAACGTTTTATATTCATGGTTACAGATAATATGTGCTTTCGCCTGGCTTTAGCTGGAAGCAACTCCAAAAACAATCAATTAGTGGGTTTTGGTATTCCTTAAAGCAATTATTTAAATAGGTTTTTGAAGACAGTTATTTTTTTTACTTTTACAAGTTATTTTATTTCAAATTTTTAGCTGTCGTATCTTTCTAATTCATTCACCTTCTTATCATGCGTTATGCGTTATATAACCATGGTTAATGAAATTGGCCAGACATCTCCTTTATTTCTATGAGGATCAAGTGTAAAAGCAGTTCCGATCCCAAATTTATTGTCCATTAGTAATCATTTCAGGGTCTTTACATTCTTAGTTGGAGTACAACTACCAAATTATTTTTGTACAAACTACATAAATTGTACTTATCACATATAATATACCTAAATGTTCTGGAATTCATAAGGATCACATTCGTATTGACTTACACATTAAATTAATTTACTCCATTTCTACTGTCACCGCTAAGTTCCCAAGTAAGTTCCTATTAAGATTGCCACGTTGAAACATAGATACATAAATCAATGAAAATACATAAACAGATTAATAAGCAATTTCAATTATGTGTTTATGTCTTACTAATAGCCATTGAATAGTAGTTTCTCGCGACAATTATAGAATTATCCCCTTACTTCTGACCGTCAAGGAGTGCTGTGGCTTCTGTCACCAGCTCAGCGGCATGAGACGATAACTACCAGACGCAAAAACTTGAATAAGTAAAAAAAGTACTTGAACACACGATACATGCCTCTGTTATTTAGGGGTATCCCTCTATTTGTCTGGGATTCCATTATCAGATTCTAACTTTCGAACAAAAAAAAATCGAAAATGGTTCACAATTGACGAAGTTATCAGCAAACGCCTTTTTCTTTTTTGAAGTCGATTAAAAATGAAAAGTGTGCATTTAAATGATAACATATTACAGACATTTATTTAGTTTAGAAATACCTACGACCAGAACATATAAAAAAATATTTTAAACAAAAAGCTTATAATTAGAACTTTAATAGGAAACCGTAATTCGCAAATTTCATAAATTCAATACGAACCTATATCTTCCACAACTGTTGGCATAAACACTATTGCATGTACACAAAATTGTTAACACGAAAAATATATACTATTTTTCATTTAGTGTCCTTTACATTGGTAGAACACAAAAGCTCCGCATCAGTCAAAGCTCAGAAGGCAACTGAAACGTGTAGGGAGGAACGATTCGGGAGGGAGAGGGTAGAAATAGGTGGAGTTACCCCTGGCCAATCGGGCCGCGGGGCGTGGCCGGGGGTCAGCACGGCGATAAAGAAGAGAAGACGAGAGAGATCTCTACTTGCATGTAATCAATGCGTTACGGTTTTATGCACAGAATTCTTAACATTTAAATCGTTTTTTCGATCGCTTCAATGGGGACCTCAACATGAACAAAAATATGAATTCGCTCAGCAGTCGTGAGCCCTAGGCGAATGGTCGAGGTGTCAAAAAATGCGCATGAACAAGGATTATGTTATGGAGAAAAAAATAGATGTAATAATTTTTGAGAAAATCGCAAATATAAGTTAAAATTTACTTTTGACTTATTTAGATACTCCTTTTTTTAAGATTTTTTTATATTGAAGATTGACTCAATATATGGAGTGTTTTATCATTTATTTATTTTGAAAATAATGAACATTTTTGGGTTTACGATTTTTTTATATCAACTTTGACTTGCGTCGAATATAAAGGAGAGCGTTGATGTTTGTTTGTATTAAATATAAATGTTAATATTTATTGGGCGGCGATAATCACCAGCTCTCTGGTGGCTTGCATCCTCGTAATGCCTAATAAATGCTATATATAATGAAAACTAAATTCATCGTCCATAATAAATTGAACAAGATAAATAGAAATTATATGACAACTAATTTACATCTATCTAGAGACTAGAATTGAAATAAACCTTATAAAAGGTATTGAAGTACTCAAAATAAACAAGCATGATTGTACTTTCATCATAGATGAAACTTCCATATTTCTATATAAAGAAAACTCTATACTTGGAGGTATTAACAATGCAATGGATGTTGATAATTTTGGTTTAGTATCTTACCAATGTACCTTTTTGAGTCAGTTTTCACAATTAAATAACTTTTAAATTATATGATTTCTCAAATATGCTCTTTGAAAAACTATGAAACTTGTAAATATACACTACATCGTTTCTCGACCTGATGGGCGCGGTTTTTAGGAGTCTGGTGGGAGACACAATGATTCAAAAAATAAGATCTACGGAGTAAAGTAAAAAAATCAGAAATACGAAATATTCTTTTATTACAGCATTTCTAATGTAAACTATTGCATTAGAAAATTAAATATTTTACCATTTACTATTATTTTTACCAGACAATGACATGAATATTATGCTTTTATACATAAAAATTTAACATCCGTATGTTTGTCGTCGCAAAACTTGAAAAATAGTCATTGGATTGAATTGAAATTTTAACACGTTTTAGATTTGAACACGCGCGTTTTTTGTATCTAAAAGCATTTTTCAAAATTGATTGCGGAACCGGTAATGGAATTAAGAACGTGATCGGAATCGAAATTAATAACAATATCGGGACCAAAATTAAAAGTAGGAATTACAGCAAAATCGTAAATACAAAAGTTGAAAAAATACGCTATATTAACGAGGGCGAAGGCGCGGGCAGGAAACTAGTAATAAAATAAAATTGTACCTGAATTTGTACATAATTATAATTTAATATGACGATTAATTAACTTTAAAACGTTGGTAGACGCGTATCGTCAACACAAACGGACAGGATTTATATATTTAATTTTCAAAGCAACCATATATAGGAGAGAAACTTTATTCACGTAAATGAAAGGTAACGAAGACTATTTTAAAGTAAATAGCTTGATATTTGAGAGTAAATGACGGACATCTATAACACTTTAAAAATGTATATATTTTGGAAATATTTACAGCGATTATTGATGTCTGTCACAATATTCTTGTGTTTAAGGGGCGTTTAAAGTGGTTATATAAAATAAATTATTTAACACCGCTATATTCAAATAAATATGTTTGGTGATCTTCATGGATACTAGAGACAATCGTAGATCCCAAAAAGTCATTGCGGTCGAAATCGAGAATAAATGAAGGCATTTAGTCTATTGCCACTTGGGTCACTGCAGCCAAACCGTCCAGCCGGAAGATATATGGGTACTACAATATTTTCTAATTGGTCTACAAACAGGTAAGAGGTATTTGAACCATAATAAATATGTCTGTGTGTTCTACGACTTATCTGCAATCTTCCAGCGCTAAGAATCAGTTGTCCCTTAGTCCCACCTCTGCTACTAGCCTAACGCATCCTGGGAACTTCGCATACGGTTAATGGTTTTACTGGAAACTGCTTCTACATTCAAGATTCATCACAATGCTTACCAATTATTTCGTTAATCAATTGAGTATCAATTAGCAAACAGCGCTCAGTAGGTTTGCGGATTTGAACATTTTCCTTTTAAATATTTCCTTCCTTTTGTTGCCCCTTCAGTATCAAACTGTGTTTAAAAGAACCCATACATTTAATCGGCTAAGCCTACTAATTTTAATGCAACTAACTCACTCAGCTAAATTAATTAAATTACGACAACTACATGAACACGAAGCTCTTCTCAGTATTAATATTTCAACTACTTAAATTACCAACCTAAGATTTGCCTAACACAAATCCTAAATTTTATTGTCTTTGATTCCTAAATCCACGCTCGACTTTAACAAATCCCTTATCATGTTATTCTTTATCATAGAACTTCCGATATAAAACAGAATATCTATAATTGCGCTTTAGTGATATAATAGATAAACAGGTAATACATGTAACAAAGAAAAGTTATTCCCAAAAAAATTTTTCCTATACAAATCTTTACAAATAACTTGTTTGTTTAACTTTAGTGACATATAAAGTTTTATTCCGTAATCCGCGCCTCGTAGAGCAGGTTAAGCTGTCGGTTCTCGGTGTCTTCGCATCGATGATGACGATCGCTAGCAGCCTCCAACTCACACTAGGCAGACGCGGAGGGCTCGAAGCGCAAAACCTCCAATATAAAAAAATTGCCGCGAGTTATGCCTCAGCGGTTGGGTAACCAAACCTTGCCCCAACAAGGTGATGGTTTTGAAAATGCAGAATACAGGGCCGGTCAGAACGTTATCTCCTTGTTGTCGTTCAAAATTTAGCGAAACAGTTTTTAGCGAATTTGTGGTTGCTCATGCTTTTTAGTTATAACAATAAAAATGATAAATACATTAGTTTTAATTGTTAGCCAGACTGAAAAGACGTACTGTAACGGTGCTGTCAGTAGTATTTTATGGCATTTCCGAAGGACAAAAGAGCGTGTGAACCACAAGAAAGTAGGTGGTCAGCGCGGCCCATGGAGACTCACTACCTCAAGGAGTTACTAGTGCATTGCCAGTCTTTGGATAGGAATAGAATATGTGATGAAATGAGGTGTGAGATGATGATGATGTTATGGGTTCATGGAGTGTAAAGTGAGGTGATGAATGGGAGCGGGTCATCGGACCTCTTTTGTATATTTTTTTTGACACAGTGCTATGCCATATAAAATACACTTGAACTCCGTTTCATGACAAAAAGACAATTAAAAAATAGTTGACTGCTTTGATAGAGAAAAGGTAAAATGGTGTATATTACCTTTTATCTTTAACCGTACCTACTTTAGATTATTTCACATTTTATAATGAGCAGTTCAAAAACCTTGCTCACCTCAGAACATAAGCACTATTTCTAGCTATATCTATTTTGTAAAACTTATTGTCTATCTATCAAAACCATAGGACCATTTTTCAAACACATAAGAATCAACAAACTATTGGAGTTGCTCAAAGCAGATCTTTTCATGAAATTATGGTGTACTTATGTGTATAGTGTATGATGTATGTCTGTTTGTTTCTTATCTATCAATACTCTTTAACCTGTAAACTCTAATTTCATCGTTCGGCCCTCATTGAAGAGAACGCCCGGCGTGGAAATCTTCTTCGCACTTGGCCGAGTTAATGACATCAGAGAAACGGCAATAAAATCTTAATCGTCGGGATTAAGCTTGGCTAGACGTGACCACGGTCAGCGGGAATTAGAAATAACTCTGAATTGACGCCAAAATACTCGTACAATAGTCGTCCGAACGCGAATCGTGTTGTAAAAGCAGGAAGGTTCTGCATTAAAATTTTTTGTTAATATCGTATTACGGCCTATATTTTCTTGCAATCTCGATACTCTCTAAGGAATATCGCGTATAAGGGGTTGTTCAATAATTACGTGAGGAGCTTGAAAAAGATTTCGCAATTGTAACGTAAATTTTTTTCATAAGAAACATTGCAAAATTGCGAGAATAAAAAATAACGTATTTTCTACTAAAATGAGGCTAAATACTACACAATAATATTTATCGAGTTGCCGAGTTTCTGTACGCAAGCGATAATGGCATAGAGAAGCTAAATCGGCGAGGGCGAAAGTGCAGATGATTTTACTGAAAATCATATGGACCCAACGTAATCAAGAGTAGATTAACGTATTTACACTAAAATATGAATTTTAAAAAATCTCATGACAGATTAAGGGGGGAGGAGAGCTCGAGCCAAATCTCACCAAATATCACCAGGGGGGAGGTTAAAAAATCACCCAAAATCGCCTCACGCAATTAACGAATGTTCATAATGTACAGTACAGACAATTTAACTCATTGTTGTAATTGCACATTTTTGGTACGTACACGACATATAACACCTAACCGTAATGATTTCTGAACATTAGGGGGGGTTACACCAAAAACTTCTACAAAATCGTAGAATATAACGGTAAAGCGTGAAATCGCAAAAAAGTTATGACGTATTTCAAGTGTTATTTAATAACCTATGGAATAAAAATCTTTTTAAATTGTGAAAAAAAAATTGAATTTTATAAAAACCGTTAAAATCGCATTTATCCAGACTATGTTGTATCACAGGTATCTTTATGTAATCCAAAAACGAGAAAACATTTAGATTAAGGTAATTTTGAACTATTTATTCGAGATTTCCCTCATTAACTTAAGCGATTTGGTAAATTTTACACGCAATCCATTGTCAATTACATCAATTTTAAAATTAAAAACGACGCCCGATTGGATTATAATATATCTTTGGAATGCTGTGGTAATAGTCACAAAATCTGTGATTGTAATTTGGAGTGCGTCAAAGTAATATATTGATTGTGTAAACCACAAAACTGATATTGTTTAAATCACGAAACACCGATCGAGGAACTATGGCAATAAGGGGTTACCGGCCTCAGTCCTTTTCCATTTTAAGTTTAAATTAATGATATATCTAGCCTCATTAAAAATGTTCATGAGATAATACTAGTTGCAGATGACACATCATTGTTATTCAAATTCACAATACAACAGCTCGCTTATATGACGACGTGAAGATAGCAATCTTCAAACTCGAAAAATGACTTATTGTAAATAACAACAAAATTTAAGTCCCTCGTTCTATCTAAGCCTATTTTATGTAAAGTAACTCTGTAAAGGGAACACTATAGACTCTCTTAATTTAGTTAGTAGGCTTTTTGACCAAGATTTAACGTTTGAAGAATTAGGCCTTATACAGCTAGGAGGTTGGCTCTTCATGAGATCTGATAACTTCTTCACAGTGAAAGCTCACTGTTATAAGCCTGTAAGTCTTAACAATCAATTTTGCATGAAATATATTTGGTGGAATTTTCAGTTGCATTATAATCATCAGTTTATATGAATCTAGAGTAGACTAGGAGAAGCCTACATTTTATGTCTCCTGCACCGTGATCATTATTCACCTTACGTGCTTTGCACTTTTTGGGATTGGAAGCGGATTGTTGAGCATGACCTTCCAAATAACTACATTCGCTGTGTTGACTCAAAAATTGACTCTGATTGAAATGTAAGAATCCATTTCAAATTACTCCTCTGTGTATTCCTCTGAATAAGTTTTTTTTATGAATAAATTTAATATATATATTTTTAATTCTTCAATAAATTTTTATTCAAAAAATTTCAATTATATTTGACTTTCATTACCAAATTAAAATCACGCTTTATTTAGATTTACTTTATGGTTTCTTTAGCGACAGCGCTTTAGTAATGTAACCTCTTAGTGTTGTATTGTAAGCAATACATATAAAAAAACAAACACGAGTAGAGCTGGCTAACAAATCTATTCCGATTCATTCCCATATCCGGGCAAGAGTGGTTTTTGCCTGGATAAATAGTGGACAACAGTCGCTCGACTGTACGAGTGTCAGAAATAGAACCACCGGCACTGTACGCAGGGCACTTCTTACCCTCTGGCCTACGCTAGTCGTCGAACCGAATCGTATTTGTTCAAAAAAGGGACTAGTTGCTACTAAACCTTACCCAGATTCAGGGCGAGACGGACAACTTAATAGGGAATTAGGGCGAGGCCAGATTAACAAATCAATGAATGAACAACCGCCTTATCGATAAAACTAGATTATCTTTGTAGTGATATCTTTGATGTAACCTAGTTAGTCAACAAAAAAAAACATAATAAATATGTAAGTAAAATATATGTTTCTGTTGAACTTTTCTTTTCTCAGATATCTTCCGACATAGTAAACAAAATAATTACGATTTATCCAAAAACGATAAGGTTTCCAAATGTGTTATTTTTAAAAGTAACACATTTTTTTATCTTTACATATTTAAATAAGGTTACATATTTAAATATGTGAATTATACACATACATATATAAATATGTAAATTATACATATACATATTTAAATATGTATATGTATAAATTATCTGAATGGTTCAAGAAAATGGCGAAATATATTTTTGATAGAATGATACAGGATTTGATACAGCTGAAGAGAGATCAAATATTATGTTTTTCTTTCCCAAAGGCTTGGATCCTCGGATAAATGTCTTAAGTATAAGGAGATAATACATGAAAAATAAATAAAAAAAACCGCATTCAAAAACCTATTACCTAAAATAATTGTTTAACCAATCACTAAAAACAACTAACCAGTTGTTTTTGGAGTCGATTGTAACTAAAGATAAATAAGACACAGTTTTGTCTCCTTAAAAGATCTCCTTTATTTGAGTCGATATTTAATATTTCCTACATACATGAATGTAAACAATATATTCTTAAACAATTAATTAATTGTTTTTGGAAATCGATTAAACAATTATTTAAATAGGTTTTTGAACGCGGTTTTTGCTTTATTCAATATTTTTGTTTATTTTATTTCACATTTTTTTAGTTATTAAGTAATTATAACTATATAATTTTTTTAGCTGCTTTACATGTGCATCAAGCCAAGGTTAATAAAATTGGCCAGGTATCTCCTTTATTTATTTTTTTCACAGAACAAGTGGAACAACAGTTTCCAAATTGATTGTTCACTAGTAATAATTTCAGGTGTTCACTTTCTTAGTTGGGATGCATATCCCAAATTATTCTTATACAAATTATATTGATCATTCTTATTCTTTATAGTATAAAAGTTCTACAATTGATACAAATTAGATTTCACTACCACATTGAATTAATTCACTCTGTTTTCACTGTTATCGCTAAAAAATTCCGATATATCAAGCTGTCAACATTGTTACGTTGAAATTATATAAATGAGTAAAATTATATAGATGAATGAAATTATGTATTTAAAAAAATGTAATTATCTTAATTCTATGCAATAAGGTTTTACTAAAAGCCATTGAAGATTGGTTTCTGGTGACAAATCGCAGTATTATGACATAACTCCTAATCGTTAAGTAATGATGTGGCTTCGATCATCAGCTCAACAGTATGATACGATAACTACCATACGCATAAACTTGAACAACTAAAAGAAGAGCTCAAATACACCATAAGTGCCTATAATATTTAAGGGTGTCCTTCGATTTCTCTGGGATCCCATCATCAGATCCTGACTTAATCATTATGGGACCACTTTGAGAGCATATCGTTTCAAACAAGAAAAAATTTGAATTCGGTCCAAAATTGACAAAATTATCGCTGAACGTACGTAAAAAGGACATACAGACGAACATAGAACCTTCTCCTTTTTTTAAAAGTCGGTTAAAAAGGAGAATTATCATTTCATATTGAGCATTGTCTACTTGGGCAATAGCTTCGCTTGACTTGTTTTTTCGAATTTGCCATAGGATTATTTTAACTTTCTACGGCAAAAGGTGCTTTTGTTTATTGCCAATCATAAATATTTTAATTCGTTATATAACATTACGTAAATGTAAAATGTAGCTACGTATCTTATTTATGTAGTGCCACATATCCTTTATGTCATGTAATGCCATTTATTGTTGATAACAACCTAGAAATTCTGCGAAACGTTACTAAACAAAGCAACATAGAATTATTATTTTTACCTCGCTTTTACAACGGACCTAGCATGACGCCCTAGACAAATCCCTCTAAAGGACTATCCCTTCCGCTCTTGATATCGGCGCGACAAGGATAGCCCTATGGAGAGACTAGTCTACAGCGTCATGATAGACACACAGGAAAGACAACTATATAGTTAAACTTGAAAAGCCAAACTTTATCAAAGCACCAGTTCTCATCGGAATTGTAAATTCCATTTCCGATATATCCCTTGAAATCATTATTAGATGTTATAACCCTATATATATATATATATATATGTGTGTGTGTGTGTGTGTGTGTGTGTACAACAGTTACCTACTTAAAGTAATAAGACACTGCTTTCATACTTATTAAATTTTTACCTCTGCATGATCGTCATTGATAACCAAATATTTAAAAATCGTATCGAAAAAATAATTGCAGTATAATTTTTCTCCTACTTTAAGTGCTTGAATAAAACGATAAAATTGTAATTTATTTTGACTAAAATTGTATTAACTCTTATTAATTAACTCACCGAGTGTGCGTCCAGAAGGACGCGCGCCTTTGTGTTGTGTCGAATTGTGTAAGTCAAAGACCTCTAGAAAGAGGTCTTTGACTTACACAATTCATCATTCGCACAAAAACATATGTATCGTCGTATAACGACACATGACGCCTGTGCTGAACAATAGCAAAAATTAAGCAACTCTCTCGTACTTCTGCGTAACGAAGCGTGTTTATTTCAACGAATTAACGATATGTAGATGATTCGGTAATACATGCGACGATAAAAAATTACAGAGTTTAAAATAAATTCACCTCGTGTACATTGTTAGAATGGCTAATTTGTTAGTAGTTTTCCGTAATTGAATATTTAAAAATAGTAGTAATCCATTCAATAATTCATTGAACTACAACTTTTGCACTTAATATTAAGCTTGATGTTTATATTTTTGGTACCCAATGACTGGTGCAAAGCCGTCGTTGCACCCCTATATAAAGGGAAAATCTCATGGCTGGTTTGCACAAATTAGTACCCTTTAAGCCTTCTCAGTTTCATTGACAAACTGTAAGCAAGAACCATTATCGAAAGGTTTGCAAATGAGACTGAGAATCAGATGAGATTGAGTGTATAGAAAAAGTTTTTCCTCTGTGAAATATCACGAAAATTTTTTTGGTTGATGGCCAAAAGGTTTCTACTTCTACAAAGGTACCTACTTCTGTAGATCCTGAAAAGCTTATTATAGAGTGAAAAGAAATGATCAATAAAAAAAGCTATTCATGCATGACGTGAGTAGCTGATTGATACAGACACTGCAATACACAGAGGCTCCAGAGCCCGCGTCAGAACAAAGTGGGCATAGACTGACTGGTTTGACATCCACAGGGATGTCAGACAGAGACATGTAGCTTCACCATGATTCTACAACTTATGCACAGATAGCTGTCTGCATGATATGAAGGAATATGAGTGTAAGTTGTCTGTCAAATGCCTCTTGTTCGCCAACGACCAAGTAATCCTTTTCTTACAAAATCTTACATTCTTCTTCTCTTAGATCTTATATTCTTACAAAATACATTTGTGAAGTAATCGCTTCCGATTTTGCATATAGTAATATCCGGTAAATAGATAACTTTATGTTAGGTTCAGTTTTAGGCCTGCTTGTGATTTGGGCCGAGATCGGATTAGCACAGTTTTAATAATGATATTTTACTAATGAACATCCTTTTTAAATAAATTTTGCCAAAGCAACTTCAATTATTGTATCAGTAACAATAACCTATGCCATTCCATTAGATCGGACCCTCACCTGTTATTAGGGCTGTGTTCAAATAATTTGCTGCATTTCTCAGAAATAGCTAATTCAATTATCGTACATTTTTGGCGTAGTTGCTTAGTTGGGAAAAAATGTATGACCATATTCTTATCCTATTCAAATTTTTGCATTATATTCAAATTTTTATTTTGCTGAACCTTATGATATAAATAGAAAGTTTTATTTCCGTGCATCAGTGTAAAGAGGTCTAATATTAAACTATCTCGCCTAAAGTGTTTGATTTGATGCAAATGGGCCAACGAGCGAGAGCTCCATTGGCCCATTTCCTTACCGTCAGCCCTCTCCCCTCCAACAAATATCCTATTTTGACCCAAGAGACCGACAACTCACTGGTGACTCCTCCGGCATTGCAAATGTTCATGGGCGACGGTGACCACTTGCGGTCGTTTAATTTCTGGCAAACGTGTTACAGTGAAACGATGGCCCGTTTAGCAGTGAACTATCAGTTAATCACCACGCTGATGATTTTGTAGTCGAACAAGTAGAAACAGGATACTCAAAAGTGACAAAGTATTTAAATATATTTAAATAAGTTGATTAATTCAATGTAATGTTTTTCAAAACAATTTTTAATTCTAGATTTGAGAAGAAAATATCGCTTAATTGGATATTTAATCGTTTATGAAAACAGTAATAGTTACATTCAATTATATTGCTTTTAATTTTTACACTAAGTATAAACAAACATTTTATTGTTCTAGGTAATTTTTTGAACGCTGTATTTTAAAAAGCATTGTTTCGTTGGTTTTTTAATGGAGAAAAATTTATACTATAGTATATTCCTCTTTCGAACTATTAAACATAATTTCGAACAGATCACTTTTTCAGTATTCATTTTGAAGTAATTATACTCATTGAAAAATATTACTCCTCGTGAGGTAAAACTTTCTGAGCAACTCCATAACTTCATCGTATCACGTGAACAGAACTGCTCCAAAGCCATATGTTGAAAGGAAGTAGGTCAAGATTTTGTCCTATGGGGCAAGTTTGATAAAATATCGACGTAGAGCGATAAGCGCAAGAAAAGCACCGTTTTTCCCAGTGAACTACGAAATCCCAAAAATCAGTACAAACATACGTTGAGAGCGAACACACCAGTCCTAGAACGCCGCGCGCGCCGATTACTGCCCGATCGCTGGTACAACATCAGTTTGTAAAGTCCGCCAAAACAAAGTGTTGAATGCTTTTCGTTTTAGTGTTATAGTGAAGAGTT
This sequence comes from Eumeta japonica, assembly GCA_005406025.1. Taxonomy (NCBI): domain Eukaryota; kingdom Metazoa; phylum Arthropoda; class Insecta; order Lepidoptera; family Psychidae; genus Eumeta; species Eumeta japonica. The sequence continues at coordinate 466,363 of BGZK01000257.1, forward strand.
GACGTTAAGCTTATTTTTATCTACTTCACATTTTATATTATTCAATACGATAACACTTTTTAACGACATCCTCAGTGGGTTAGCGGATGAGGCGAAAGCGAGAGGTTATGACGTCGAATCTCAGCTAGCGAAGTGGTTCTAAGTTAATAGCCTAGTTTGTCACCCGGATCCGAGCGTGGTAAATGGCTCTTGATATGCATCCTGCACGGTACCACTTATATAGTATTTGACATGCTACGACCATTTTAGGGTACCGTCTATCTGTCCAGCTTACCCTTAGTCGATATTGTGATCGTCAATATTTATATACTTTGAGAAGCGGACGAGGGGTGAAGTAGCATATTTGTTATCGCATTGGCATTGTCCAAATATAAACCTCTATTTTTAAGAAAATATAGACTATTTACTAATACTAATTAGAATGGTTTAGTATTTCAATGATTCTATTAGTTTCTAGAACTCAATTTTGAAACTATGCAATTTATGATGTCATCAACAACATAAAACAATAACAATTTCTTATAAATATCATAACACAAAAGCTGTCGTCTTCCAGACAAACTGACGTTTGGATCAACACAATATTATAATAATCGCTTCTGATCGTTATTTGTCGGCTTTTCTTAGTGCGTCTCATTAATAGAGGAATAATACATCCCTTTGTAATTCACGTTTATTATTCTTATTTATAGATTAAGTGTTTTTTTTTCCCTTGCTTTAATGAGCATAAACTCCAAGAATAACAAATTATGTAAATAGTTCATTGAAGGCGGTTCATTTTTGTAATAGTTATTTAATATTTTTTTTTAGTTATGAAATAATTACCATTTATAGTTGTTCTAGGTACTATACACGTGGTACTTTACATTTTTAATATAAGCTCCTCTTTTACTTTTACGGTAGCGCTGGTAATTATTCTAAAATTATTATATTTTTTGTTGTGGTTCAACTATCAAATTATTTTTATTCTTTATTATATAAAAAAATGTGCCATTCATGCTTATCACATTCGCATTCACGCCTAGAATAAAATAATTCACCGCACCTGAAGATCTTCTGCTTAGACTACCACATTAGAATTATATAAATAGACAACAATATGTAGGTAGATTGATAAATAATTTTACTACTGAGCGTAGTATATTTTAATAGTTGCTATTGAAGAGAAATTTTTGTAAACAAATCGCAGTATTATTCAATAATTCCAAACCGTTAGCAAATGACGGCTTTCAAACGCGAAGACGTAAATAATTAAAAAAGGACTCGAATACACTTTAAGTGTCCTCCTCCTTTTTTGAAGTCAGTTAAGAAGTAATTACAGGCTCTCGATGCAATATAAACTATAATAAAAATAATTTGTTTCCACATTACGGTCAACGCGATAAACAGCTGTTCAATAGGTGAAAAATACACCGATTTTACAAACGAGCAGCGCGTTATCAGCCGGCATGCGCGTGAGTGGCCGCGCCAATGCGCAGTCAATGACACCACGGAGTAATACAGTGCTCCACGAGTTCGTTTAAAAAGTGATTCTTATAAGATAATAATATAAAGGCCATAAAACTAAATCCCGTTTTCCAGTACTAAGAGTCTTAGGGCTAAAGAAGACGGACATGGTGAAAGTTTAAGGACTTCTTGTATTAGAACTACGGAACCCTAAAAATGGATAACCGGAATACGAATAATGGATTCTTGAGTTACCTAGAATTTTTTATGCATTAGGAAATATCCTAAAGAGAACCAACATGGAAAAGCAAAGTAAATTAATTACATTACTTCAAATCTGCAATCAGATAAAATATACCTAAAACTATAATGTATTTTAACATATAGTTATAGCTATAATATAGCATAATTAAAAGTGAAATGAAAAAAATTATGTTCAATAATAATTAGTATTATTTCTGTGGCATGTTTTTGTCACTCGTTACAGAAAGATGCCCTTCCCCCTTTTTATTTGAGATGGCGAGGCTTAGAGCTGGACGCCGGCCCAGGGGTCGAGAGCTTCTAATGATGTGGAACTAATCCGGCGGCCACGGCCAGCACTGAGGACTTAAGATGCTATCCCAAGCGGGGACGAATCGATTTTAAGTTGACATTAAAACTCCAGGATTTGAACTCTGTAGTTATCTTATGACTGGAGGATAACGCAATGATCGCTCGAACGCCAGGGCTTACACAATTTTTATTTTATCGATATTTATTTACTTTTTAATTATTTAGCTGAAAATAAATATTATCCTAAAGGGGTTATCTAATCATCCGTGCATAGACCCGGTCATATCATAGTAAATGCTGTTCATTCAAATCCATCCATTACAAAACCACATCGCTCATTTATAAACAAAAGTTCAACATGTATTTGAATAATATGAAGGAAAATAAATTAAATTTAGGATAATAGTATAAATAATATAATTTAATGTAGGCCTAGTTCAAATCAAAAAAAGGTATTGCTTCATTGAAACTTTCGTCTTCTTCGCAAACGATAATGACTTTTAACAAAATTAACTAAATTATCAATCGACTTACATCTTTATCTAACCTATGACTGACACAATAAATACTATATCTATTCATTGCTGTTAATGTCGCTGAGGACGCACAGACGCGCGACAGACAAACAGACATCGCTCGTGTAACGCTGATAAAGAGATAACGTAATCTCATTGGACCGCGTTGCGTCGTTGCTACTTATTCCGTTTGATATTCATTGCTAGACTTTTGCGATTTTTTTTCTTACTGTCAAATTTCTTACTATAATTCATTAAATTATCAAACGAACCAAACCAGACCGATTTCCGCCACAAACGAGCGACTGCCCGCGAATTCGTCAACATACTTCTAAGTCGATACTCATTTAAATTTTATTTTCTTTACAATAAATGGTTTTTGTCCTGTGATTCACGGCATAGAATGAATCGTGTCGTGATTTATATTGATTCTATTTGACTGTGGCTTCCGATCTGTCTCAATCCTCGTACCGCTACCAGTTCTTTCCGAACAAAATACCATTTAGAAAAGAAATTTCGAACGACTTGGAATTCCAGTCATGGTTCTTCTCCCGGTTTTCGGGCGTATCTGATCCCAATCACAATAATAATTGTCGCTGCTGGGAATTGTGGAACATTCTCCCAGTACGGGAAGAACGTCTTGTCCAGTCACGGACGTTATAGGCGGTTGCGGTGGAAGGTGGAAGGTGCTCTTGTCGTGGTCCCTTAAAACTCCGCACTTATATAGAGTTATAATATTTATTATATTTAAAGTCTATAATGATTTCAGTGAGTAGTGAAGAAATATCGTCTAGCATAACTCGGAGACGTTACGTGCGATCGGGTCGGGACATATGACAAGATTTTTCGTACGTACGATTACCTTTCGAATGCTGCAAACGCAGAGATCGTTTTAATGGTTCCGGAGCTGTTTCCGTACAAAGGCAAATAGGTTTTTGCAACATAGCTTGAACACCGTACGCCCGATTGGCCTACAATGAAACCTAAAAATAATTAAACAAAATAAGCAATCGATTGATGTGTGAATATTGAAAATTGGCCGGGACGTTCGAGAGATATCGCGCATCAAACATTCACAAAATCATTCGCATGTTCTTCGTCCTCTAAAATGCTAAAAAATAAATGAAAAAATGCTCTGTTTAATTCACACAATGAAAAACATGTCCCAAAAAAAAGTGTGTGTGTATTTTTTTGTGTACACACGAAGAAGTGAAACTTCTTTATGACATCATTTTTCGAAAAATGATTTACTATTTACAACTTCACAGAAATTGGTTCAATAAAGCTAAATTAGATAAAGTTTATGCAAAAGGCTTTTATTATCATAGACATGGATACAAATAACTTTATAAAATTTTTTTCGCTAATCACATAATTGAAATATTATTTTTCACGTCACTACTGAGTTTCAGAAATAGAAATGTTCTGAGTTTTATGTAGGAGATTTGGTAATGGTATATGTACCTAGAAGGGTGATAGGTAAAACTTTTCAATTAATGTCATGTTACAAAGGGCCATATAGAATTGTAGTAAAAATTATCGAACGCTACATATAAAATCGAGTCACTCAATGAAAGAATATGACATAGTTCATGTATGTCGGTTAAAAAGGTTTCAACTAAGATAATAGGAAAATGTAATATATACAAACTGTAAATAGATCTAGGGTGTTGACAGAAAGTATATGTGACAGGTGGCCTTAGTAACAATTATGTTTATGCCACGATGACGTTAATAACATTGAATAAATATGGCGCGTAACGGAAAAATGTTACCCAGAAATAAAGATGGCGCGTAACAGAAAAACGTTACATTGTTATAAAATTTCTCCCATACGCCGATAAACAAGTTTCACTTCAATATGTTTTGTTTTTAGTTTCATTTATTTTGTGTTCTAATAACAGTAACACATGTTCTAATTTCCGAAGGAAAATAAAATAAAGATATTTATTAACGGATTCAAAGAAAATATATATTATATGATTATATTAAATTACAGATATCAGTTCCATAGAAACATTTTAAGACAATTTCATTTTGAATTTTAAATTACTAAATTCTTATGCATTGACAAAAATCAAAAATACACTTTAGGACACTGCAAAGAAATGTAATTGTGCAACTTTTATCAGCTGCCTAAGCGAGACGTATTTGATGTTATTATATGATCATGTTTACTTATAGTTTACTAGAATAGTCAGAGATGTTACATTTTGTCAGTTCAAGATTCTTTGATTGACTTTATACCAAATCGGTGATTGTACACTTAATAATCATCTGCCAACATTTAAAAATTCAATTGGATATAATTAAATAAACTGGCCAAAAGCATGTCAGACCACGCTCACCGTGGAGTTCCGAAGCCGTAACTACAAAAAAATGCATTACACATGAAAAAACTACGTTGTTACACTTTTTTCCATGTTTCTCGCACAGAATGGGTATAAGCACTTCAGTCGCTTATAACTAGAGAAACAAGAAGGTGTGTCGACTGTTACTCTGAAACTAGTGTAAACTAAAGTACATCGGCGAAATAGCGTATCTTCATAGCACTTACGTCCTTTTGTTGAGAAGCGCAGTTTTTCGACAATAACTCGAAAACAAAACATTCGGACCATATTCGAAATAATTTTCATTGAAAATATTTCTTAAGCGTTATCTTCATTATTTTTTTTCATATTTGTAGGACATGCGGTTTAGAAAATGGAAGAGGGGAGACAGCTTCTATAAATTTTGGAGCGATTATTTCCGAAACTATTCACCTAATCAAAAAAAATCTTAGAAACCTAACAGTGTTTTAAAAGAACTGTCAAAGTATCTGCCACACGTTGATGTTTGCTGAAATCGATGAATGCATAAGCAAATAATTTCTGTATTAGCAATTGTTATCTGAATATTCCACTTAAGATGATGTTAGTATTTTTTCTTTATATATATCATGATATTTGTAGATTTACATTAAATAATAACAAAAATTTTATGTTCAGTTTATTTTACACAGCATATTATGTATTTTACAAAAACAATGCACATTTAAGTATCAATCCATTTGTTTATAATAACTACGTATGCGATTTCAAAAGGCATTATTTAAGGTATTAATTTATATTTACAATTATATTTCATATTCAGGCACAATAATATCCTAGAGAATATAAAAATAAAAATTGCAATCACAATGCAGAAAAAACAAAAAATGACTAACAGTAATAAACTATTTACATTCATAATGCTTAAACTACAATATTTCCATTTTTATTAAGGTACATACAAAAAAAAACATATCAAAAATTACACATAAATTCATAGAAGCAGTTTACAGAATATTTAAGATTAATTAAGAAATGTCTAAATTAAGAAGAAAATAAATGCATTACTTTAATCACTGGGTCTTATAACCACATTGTCATAACACAGTAAAAATGGAATGAATATTTGGAAAAAAAAATGCTGAGGAAGAAAAGTTAAAAAATGATCAGTGCATTGCATTACATTTATATATCCTTTAATATGTATTATTTATGTGGTTGATATTTTCAGTTCCGTTTTTGCATTGGCCTAATAAAGGCTTTTTAAGTTATATAATTTCTATTATGCTTCAATCTATATTTTTTGACGATTGACGATACGATGACGACTCAAACGATTAATAATAATTTGTTTTTAAAATATTTATTTTATTTATTGTTGATTTATAGTAATAATTAAAATTTTAGTATAACTTTCAATGTTTTAATAATATTTTGAATTTTATAGATACCGCACTTCTGTCTTCAGTCTCCATATTAATTGATTTTCCATCAATGACTAAAATTAGTTCTATTGTTAGATTGAAGCTTTATCGGGACGCGAGTGACATTAATTTAATGTTCACTAGTCAAATTTGAAAGTCATTTAAATAGAGAATCGCTCGTCTACATATCTTTTTTTTTTCATATTATTTTTCAGCTTCCGTTACATATATGGAGTGCCTTCTCTAGAAATGTTTATGTTTGTTATTTAACTACCAAACTAAGTAACGGCTTTTACGAGACATCTGTACTCATCATTAATATACATTTTGTAGTTTTTGAGTAAAATGCCTCAAACATACTGACGGAAGGACGAAGGGACATGAAACTATAAGTGTTCTGTTTTTGCCACTTTGACTCGGAACCCTAAAAACTAGCCACTATTATGGACAACATGTTACTGACACAAAAAGCTACTGTTATATTCTTAAAGGCATTTTATATTTTCCAAAATCACGTATTCGGTAACATTTTGCGTCCACCTCTAATGAAAGTTGTACTCTAACACGAAACGCAACACTTCCATATTTTCGAGGATCGCATAGCTTACTGTACATCTTAAATACCTTAAACACCAGCAAAACACGAGAAATTAATTAAGACCAAAATCGCCACCTTGCAGAATTGACTCTTCATTGCCATATTTTCACATACGACTAAATATAAATACAACAGCAGCATAAACAACGTAAACTTTTCAATTTACCGGCCTACTGAACAAGTCCACGATGGCCACTTGACGTTTCAAATGTGTCCACTGATTCGAGGAAAAACAAACTACATTTGTCTCTTGTTATCAAATACGATTGTGCGGATGTTAAAAAGAGACACATATATGGACGACGGTTTCAAAAATATTGGGCGGTCTCTATGCTGTCTCTGCTCTGAGGATTTATTAGCGCTCATTCAATGAATGCCAAAAATGTTTATGTTGCCAGGCACGAAATGAAAATTTTAATAATTAAAACAATATTTATCAAACAGATTGTTATGAACCCACTTATTACTAATTTTGTTTGGTCGTTACTTAAGATATTTATGGCTAACTTTGTTTGGTCGTTACTAAAGATGTCTATGGAAAGTACTTTATCAAATATAATTTACTTTCATACCTAATTACTCTACATTGTTTTAGGTATTCTATAAACATTGGAATTATACAGTCTGCAGATAACATGAACAAATAGCCACGAAAGCATCTTATTCCATTTCTTATCGACGAATATGTGTTCTTTAATATAGTTTAGAAAATTATTATTCGCGTCAAATTGCAATAATTTCAGCGCCTAATCTGAAGATAGACTTGCTGACGCCATATCTTATCGAATAACATATGAGTAGACATGATAATATTGACTTGGAGAAAAACTGGCTCTACACTACTTTGCTCTACGTTCCTTTTCTTGAATTAACCAAATGAAAAAAATGCGCAAATCTTAGTAATACATTTATTCCGCATTTTATGTTCAATAGAGCTCCTACGTGTTCAAGACGAAAAATATTCAAAGTCCCTAAATTTGACGCTTTAAACTCTTTAATTTTTTAATTCAATTTTACATTTCATTCCATATCATGCTGGGCCAGCACGTGTTAAAATGAATTTCACATGCCTTTTTTAGAAGAGTATTATGCCCTGCTATGAGATGTTATAGATATTTTGTCAAATATTGTAAATAATGAGACACTAACGTTAATTTTACGTGTTTCACTATCAATCTGATATTAGGCCAATTAGATATTGACCTTAATAAATACCATACAGGGCTTACACTTATTGTCTTCATGTTTTTTAATTGTAAATTGTAAAAACGCCCTCAGCCACTTTTTCCTTCAGTAATATTCAAATGAACTTAGTAATAGGATCATCTCAACTAAGGCATAACTAAACTGAGGCAGTCAACTCAAACATTTTTTATAATATATATTAGAATAATAATAATATAAACTCACTCCCATTTTTCAGAAGAGTAGGCAGAGACTATAGATTTCCACATGGTACGACCTTTGCATATTTCTCTTGCTTCACTGACATTCATTTCCAAGACGAACTCACATGAAAAGTTTGTTTCGGATGCTTAAAATTTAGCCCTTGTATACCACCAATTTGATCTACACAAGATTTTCTAGGGCCGACCTTTCCATCACACACATGTGCTCTATAATATTATTTAGTCTACTTTTATTCATCCTTTTCAATTGGCCAAACCATCGCAACATACCTTTTTCTAATCTAATTACATCTTCTTTAAAAACACAGCACTTTCTGACATCACTGTACCTACATTTATCTTTCAAAGACACTTCACATATATTACGCATAGATCGCATCTCCACTGCATTGATTCTACTTTCATGTTTCTTCTGCCATACCCAACTTTTGCTACGGCACATTAAAGTAGGGATCAAGATCTCATAATGAATACCCAAACGCGCTTGTTGTGAGACTCTTACTATTCATAATAGCGGACCAGGCCCCATTCACCTCATTTCCCGCATTCACTCTCCTTTTAATATCAATATCACCTTTATCATTATTTGTATACATACTATCCAAGTGTACAAACTCTTATGCTTGTTCGACTCTCTCATCTTCTATATTTCAGTCGTACTTTTACTTGTTTCAAACACCATGACCTTAATCTTTCTCAAATTTGCTTTCATTCCCCTTTTTTTAACAAAATCGTTCATGTTAGGTATCATCTCCTGCAACTCGCACGCCTGCGACGCAAGGATCACTTAGTCGTCGGCGAAAAGGAGGCATTGAACAGACTTAGTCCACACTCATATAATTTTAAATCATACATACATATGTGGTTTTACTTTTTATTTTACTCTGAACTAATTTAAAAATGTATAATAGCAAATTTATAGGGAGCACTATTATGTGGCTTTCATTTGTTTCTATCGGCTTATACTTTTGATTCATCATGGCGTTATCTAATACACAAAAACTTGATTTAAATATTTTTCTTAATTATCGATGCTATAGATAATGAATTAAAGTGGTATAGAAAAGACTATTACGGACCGTGAGCTATCTAATCGCGAAATATTTAATAGATTAAATAATATTTTTAATACAAGGAGATAGCTTTAAATTCAAAGCCAAGAGGAAAACAACGGTCGAAAATGAATTCAATACCACCGCTGCATTAGGAGACTGAAACTTATGTAAAAGCTTAATTGTAGCAACTGGCTGAAAATATGTGTGTCAATAAAACCCCCGTAAAAAATATTTAAGACTTACTAATACAAAATTAAATAAATGGTCCTGACATAAACCTTACTTACTGGCAATAAATAACACAGATTAACATTTAGTCATCGGTTTGTCGCAGTGACTGTTACAAATTGTTATTTTCCGATTCAGATTTTTTTGTCTGTATGAATCTAATTTTTCTACTACAGCTATATGCGCAACAGGAACAATAAAACCATTAGTGGTCACGTACTAATCGACTTATAACCGCAGAGACGAATAGTCAAGTCTGTTTTTCCTTTAATTGTTGATATAAAATATCACAAATATTAATGTTTTCTATTAATATTTACCGCGCAATGTAAAATAGTGAAGATTATCACCAAACAATGAATATGACCTTAGGTTTAGCGAATGATACTATGTCTTTAAATAATGTTATGTATGAACAAGATGACGCACTCCTTCACAGTAGCGAAGCAAGTAAATAATTTTCAGATGAAAATAGGTTTACTTTATGAATCCCCATACAACACCGTGTAAGAATTAAAGGATACCGCTCATGAGTATAATATTCACCACGTCTCTATCTCAAGTTTAATCATGCCTAAGACAATTTCCATACATCAGCTATGGTTTTGGTTTTCCCCATGTTGTTCCCGTAAGAAAAAAAAAACACGATGCATTCTGTCACAACATTTGAACAACGTTTATTGTACATAGCTAGTTTTACTGAGATATCTGTCGCTGATCGATTTGCATTAATAACTGTTTTCCTTTTGTATTTTTTTTTTCACTATCACTCGATTATACCAGTATATGTATAATATACCAGTGGATTATTTTTCAATCGTCCAATTTATGTGTATAATTTTTCAATGCTTCTGAGAAAACTTATCGTAGTATAATATAGTGGTATTATATAGTATAGTATCGTAGTATGTCGTAGTATTTTCTGCATGTCCTCCGAAATCTTTTCCCTTTGTACAGGAACACGATCGTGAGCATGAACTGATCATTAGACACCCTGTTACATCTTGGCTTATTAAATCGGATCAGCAGACTGACCCCCTTCTACCCAGAACGTCACTGACAACACCTTATCATGTTCGACACCTGTCCCTGTCATGGACATCTATCGATAAATTAATTAACGTAACTATGTTTTTGTAACGTAACTATGAGCCGCCTCTAAGTCCGGCACTGATATAATTATGAGGCAAATAGATAAAATAAATATTTAAAATATTTTCGAAACTTGCATAAATGCAGACCTGATGCACTCTATAACGTAATACAAATACTAGAGAGAACCGGACTCAACTTCTGACAACAATTTGAAATAAAAAAAAATTGTATACATGTTTTCACCACTAGCGGAACGATAATAAAAATTTGACACATGAATTATTTAAAATTAAAACTTTTAGAATTATCAAACACAGCTTCAAGAAACGTGTTTAAATATTAATAAAATCCACCTATACAATTGGCTTATAACCAAATTAATAGTATTGATAACGTAATTTATTAGTATTAAACCTCAGCCAATTCGTTGCTGTAGTAAAATTTATGTTAACACCTCCAGTGTAGTTAAGTACACTTCTTGCCACTCATACAACCTTCTAGGCGACAGCATTCAACGAATTCATTTATAGTGGCCTTAATTTTTTTTTGCCAATGACCGGAATTATTTTTTTTTTCGACCGACTTCAAAAAAAGGAGGAAGTTCAATGTTTATTTGTACGTATTTTTATGTACGTTCAGTGATAATTTCTTGAATAGTAAATCGATTTGGAAAATTCGTTTTTGTTTGGAATAATGTACTTCGGGAAGTAATCCCATAATCGCCAAGTCAGGATTTAATGATGGCACCTCAGAGACATCGAGGGATACCCTCAAATATTATACGCACGTGTGCTTGATCTCTTTCTTTTGGTTATTCAAGTTTTGACGCTGTGAGTCATCTCATGCTACGGAGCTGAGTTTTAAAAGCCACAGCACTCCTTAATGTTTAGGAGTTAGAGGAAAATAATAAAATTTGTCGCCAACTACCTACCCTTCAAATGCAGTAATGCCTTCAAAGTTAGTAAAACGCAGAATACGCAGAATCATAATTAATTATTTAATAATATACTCATAAGTTTTTATTTATTTATATAATTTTAATGTAACAATCGTAGCAGGAACACATCGGGACTCTTTAGCGATAACAGTAGAAATGGGGTTGAAATAATTTAATGTGAACGTGAATGAAAATGAGATCTCCATAAATTTTAAAACTTTTATATTATAACGAGTAAGAATAACTCACACGGTTTGTGTAAGAATAATTTGGTAGTTGTACCCCAGTCAAGAATATAAAGACCCTGGAATAATTACCATTGGACAATAAATACGGGATCTGAAAAGCTTTTCCTCTTCCTCTGTACAAGGAAGTAAAGAAGATGCCTAGCGGATTATATTAACAATGGTTTAATCCACATGAAAATTAGCTAAATGGATTATGAAGTTATAATTCCTCGATAAATTAAAAATGTGAAATAAAATAATTTATATAAAATTTAAAGAAAAAGCCTTCAAAAACCTACTTATATAAAAATTAATCTACATGAACATGAATACGAAACGTGATGTATTGTGTCAAAATGATATCTTCTTTCTTTAACGAGACACAACTGCGCCTAATTTATCTTCAGCTGGAACCGACACCGAAAAGAATTCATAACTTTGATAGGTTTTCGAAGGCGGCTGTTTTTTATTTTCGTAAAATATATTTCTATCACATTGAAACTGCTTCTCAATCACCTCTTCTACTTCCTCCGAAATTCATAAAACGTCTTGCAATAAAAACTTTAAAATTAAAATAATATTCATGAAATAAATATATCACAAATAAATTTTCATTTTTGTTATAAATTAGTTATTTGTTAGTTTCAAACAAGAATCGAATCTTCGTGCACAAACGAGACAGCGCCGGCGATAAAACAGAGATAACAGCCGTGAACCACATTATTTACTCGTAAAGTGTTATAGGAGGAAGTCGTATTTGTTGTGTTTCTATTAAGATAAAAACAATCAATGTGCTCCGTGTCGGGACTCCGGTGATCGCCTTGGACTCGGGTGCCGTTCAGTGTCATATTTTAAATGATACACCATGGACACCCCGGAGCTGGTCCCATTAGAAGGTAACGTAGTGGTTTGCTTAATCTGCATATTGGCTCGTTACTCCGTAGTGCGTTACGCTATGAGAAAATTAGCACGTCGTCATATTTTAACTTGTATTAATATCATTGTCTTGTTAATATGTTTACAATAATGACTTTTGTTTATTTGGTCTTCCATTTGTTGTCAAAGGTTATCTATTTTTAAACTGACATACTACATACATACAACGAAATAAAAGTTTTATTTTCTCAAATAAAAATTTGAACAGATATTATAAGCATAAATCCCATCCAATTAATTTTGACTGTAGAACTAAATAAGGTTAATACGTAGTTAATATTTTATTTAATAAATAATGAAATGAACAATCAACGAAGAATAATTTAATAATTGAATAAAATATGACAGCCGCGTTCGCTTCGTGCCCTTTTGTTACTTTTATTCGTCACGTCGTTGCACTAAAGTTCAACGGGCACGTTTCGCGCCGATAACAATGCCTATCTGCAACCCGACTGGCTAAAAAACCTGATATAATGCTATTTTCAATATATTCCATTATCACTATAAATGTCAAAGTATGTATGTTTGTTACTCAATCACGCTCTAACGGGCGAACATAATTAGTCAAATCTGCATGTTAACGTAGCTTATTCATCAAAATAATATATATGCTATGATTTATAAAGATATTGACTTTTTTTTCGAGGTTTTGCTTGAGTGATCGTAGAATGAATTTTTTGCTTATGCCGATTGGATTGATAAAGACAAAGTTCAAGAGAGGTTCAAGTTAAATATTTGACTCTAAATGAAAATCGCGAGCAGGACCCTGATTAATGTCGAGAGCATGAGACTACTTTACATATAATAAGAAAGTAACAGCATCACGTGTTTTTTCAGTGTAAAATACGAGTTCTTCTGGTAGAGCATCGAGAAAGAGACTTGGAAAGAAAGATCGTGGTTGATAATGTTATTGATCAATATAAAGATAAAAGAATTCTTTTTGTGTTCACAAGGGCGGGCCGGGGGTGAATTGTGTATATTTTGAACAGAACCAGAATCTAGATCCGGACAAAAATCGAAATCGAAAGCGGAATCGGAACTAAAATCGAAAAAAGGAACAAACATCGGGATCGTGTTGGACGTTGCGATGGGTCGATATAGAACATGAAAAAATTCATTCGATGTACACGTGGGCGGAGCTGCGAGCAAAAGCTAGTACTACACAATTTATTGTAACAATTAGTACACATTTACATCTAAATAACACAAGAGCGTTTTAGTACATCAATATTCATAAGTTTTCAATCAGTTCAATATTCATTGTTCAATATTCCTTTGAAAAATTCTTACAAGTACACCGAAATGGCGCAAAAAATTTTGGTGCGCTACTATTTTAATTGAGCCATACCGTTTCTCAATCAAATGGTGTCCATCGAGTAATCTTATGACCCTTCACACTTAGAATATCCGAAAATTTCTACTACCCTCTAGATCAAAACGTTTTGTAATGAATGAAGACCCTATAGTTGACCTGAGGTAGGTCGATACCAGGTCCAGAGTGACCATTTTAGTTGTCAGCGTGCGTAACAGTGACGGTAGAAGTTGGCTATGGTACCTAAGTGCCAGATAAATTGGCACAGATGGTGATTAACCAGCTCTTACTGTTAAACTTGCTTTCGCTATTGTTTTCGTAAACCTTCGTAAGAATTTTAATGTGTCGTAAATTTTGGCCTCATGGTATAGAATTCCTTGACTGTGTTAAGCTGCAGATGTATTAAACATTTTTCGTAATTTTTGTACTGATTAAATATTTTTAAAATTGATATTCCTTCGTTAAAGAAAATACAATCACTTGTTTCATAATATTATTGAACTAGTGCGAAATAATAATGCTCTGAATTTAATAAGACTATTTGTGGAATGCGTTAAAATCGGTACACAGAACGCATTAATTACAAGGGAACATTACTTGGAATTGTCCAGTTCTGATCCTTCACACTGTTCACTCGATGTCCTGGAGTCGCCACTATCGCATACTGCGTCGCAAAACAAAACACAAACACATTGTAAACACACGAAACATGTAAAAACAAGTCACACTCTGGTGAGGAGTTCGTCGGCACGATGAGCAGCTAAACGAAATGCCAAAATTCCACATCTCATATATAGTAGGTAATCATATATATATATTATACATATGTAGGTAATCATATATACACATATAGATATTGAATTTGATTATTATTTGTCATTAACATAATCATCAATCATAACATAATAAACAACAATATAAGAACACAATCAACAACATAATCAAGTGTTCAACGCTTTCATCGGCGCCTTTTTTTTTTTTGTCTTACATTAACGGACATAGACTTCAAAAAGAATAAACTATATCGACAGGTTTTTAAAAAGGGTTCTTATTTTATTTTATTTTTTTGTGAAAAATTATCTTATGAAACATTTTCTAGGGATTACATAATTGATCTTCATAATTAATTTGTATTAGGACGACAGTCGAGCCACCATTTTTTACTTCATGCTGAGAAAATGGAAAACAAGTTAAGATCCTTACATTTTTAGACGGCGCTAATAATTATTACAAAGTCCTTACAACGTTAGTTAAAGCGCAATCACCTTCGGACTCGCGCTTACGCCAGGCCGTAGGTCAATCAGTTGGATTCCAAGACCTTTAAGTTTTCCAATTTTTCCAACTCACTAGAGATTGGAAGAACGTAAATGGTAGCAACGTAATCTGCTTCACTTTGTAACTAGCAAGAGACATAGGACATATAAATCTTAACTATCTTCAACTATCGGCCATCACTTGTCTTTATTTTAAAGCACATGGGATACTTTAACATTAAGATTCGGTTAGTCACCGTCTGTGTCAATTTATCTAATGTTAAAATGAAATCTGGCATTATTAACTCCATGTTATGCATGCGCATATAAAATATATTTTGTAAGTAGTTCTTTCAGTGAATTAATTAATTTCAGAAAAAAAATTACTTCCTAAACATTTGTTTCCACCTGCGACGCTATTTAGATGGTATTAATTTATTTTCAGTCGAATGTAACAAAAATCGTCAACATGTTGCGATCGACAAAAAATATTTTATTACGGCTATTTAATTCGTTATTAATTTGGTTCATGAAATGAGAGCCTCAAAATATATACATTTATTTATGTCTGATGTCTTAAATACATTCGTCGTGAAAAGAGAAATATTGTAAAATTTACTATACGCTGTAATCGTTGAAATTCGTTTTTGCAACTCATTCACTCACACTCGTAATTCGTTTGAAAAACAAAAATAATCTCTAGGCGTATGTAAGCGTGCACGCATGTGTAAATTTGTCAAGCCGAAGGTATTTTAATTTCTTCCTGGCAAACGCGACAAAAACGATATGTATCTGATACGGCGATGTATCTGATAGCCGCGGACACTTATTTAACTTACGCTTATTCTGTCACAGTGCAGACTATATTAGAATATTTAAAAATATACAGTCCCGTCCTTTGAAACAGCTAAACATTTGAAACATTTAAAAGAAAAATCGCGATTTTTAAAGAATGCTGCATTCTAGATCTGCTGGCGCGTGATGCAGACAAATGGACTCAAAGGCGGTTCCATAAATGCCAATTTTTCGGATGGGTATTGTAAATTATATCCATTTACATAATTTCTATATTCGCAGTACAATTTCCTTTTTTTTTTTCAATTCCAAGGCGAACCAACGATGTCTTATTTAAGGGATATTTGGAGAATTTCAAATTGACCAGAAATTATATTTCTAGATAAATTCAATGACTGCATGATTAAAATTTGACAGAAAAAATATTTATAATGTTATAACAGGGTGTGGTAAAATAATACTATCATAAAAATCAAATATTTTTGTAATCAAAAAAAAATACTTTTGAAAAACTTCTACTTCTTATTGCATTGAATTTATTAGATTTTATGTAGAAATGCATGTCTTTGCAATATCTATTTTAAATAATATCTTTAATCAACGCTTTAACATTTCTCTGCTTTGCACATATCTACGTCATATTATACATTGACATCTGCGATACCGCTAGCATGAACTTATAATAAATTTCTTCGCTTTTCATATCTGGCGATATTTCTTACTTTCATGATCCCAATTTCGCTTTAAAGTATATTTCACCAATCCTAAGTAACAGGATAAAAGCAGAAAAAAATCATAAAAAAATTAGTGCATAAAACCTCAGCGAAAGTTATAATTTTGTCCCTAATTTAGAGTTTTTTTTAAGTTTTCGCGCTATCCGAAATATCTTTCCAATCAAAAGTAGTATACTTTAAAGTTTGATATAGAACTATTTTATAGTTGTATTGACTTTTTTGTGTCATAAGCACTGTTTATGCAACATCAATACTGGTCCAACGGTAAAAGTTTTGAGCAATTGGAATGCAGAGACCTCAATTTAAAACGGAGACCTTAATTAAAATTGATCTTAATTCTTACAATTTAAATGTGTACTTTTTATACGGCGTTTCAATTTTTGCTCAAAAACCTTAAGTATATCCGAAACTAAAAGGATCTAGATCACTCTATGAAATGTCTTCTATTACTCAATGAAAGCCCCATCAGAATTGACAATATCATAGCTTGTGCAAACGAAATTTTTGGAGTTCATGTTCAGGATTAGGTGATACAAAATGAATGTCAAACAAAACAGTAATTTCGAAATCACAAACGGTCATTATTTATTTGTATAGATACCTCTTACCCGGCGTCGTGTAGGGAGCTTTCCTTTTCTCTTACAAAATCACACATATTCGTACAAACGCAACTGACGCTATCTTATGTTGTGAGTGGCAGAGCACAATATAGTCGACATTAGACCGCGCCTTACATTCTTTTGTATGTTTTTGACCCTCGCCTAAACTTTAAAAATTTGAAAACCAACTTCTACGCTCAGTTTAACATTCGACTCTATCTGTATGTCGCCGCTTATCATTGTAATTGTCACACATTTGCGATAAGTCCCAGCGACAGACAGACGAGTAGACCTCTACTACCGAGCGAATCTAAAGGTTATGTTTAAATGCCACAAACTTGCGATCCAGAGTTTCTTTGTATATGAAAATTTTTGGTAATAATAAAAACAGAGAATAAAAAAAATTTAATTGTTTATTTATTTTATTTCCTTGTCGAAAAAGAGTATTGCAGAAGGATATATGAATTGAAAAGGATTGGTGAAAAAGTGACAGAAGTGATTAGGAAGAGAGATAGAATACGAGACAGAAAGATATACAAAAAAAGAGGATGGCCGTCACGGGACGCCCGGCAGATGTGAAACATCTATGTTAACATTATCTTTCATAATGAATAAAAATTTATAACTAAAAATGAAATAAAATAAAGAAGAATTATAGTTTCATTAAAAAAATCGATTTATGTTTTTCTTATCATTTTAATAAGCATAATTACAATGTATATACATGAATATAAAATATATAATAAAAAGAATGAAAAATATATTTTAAAATGGAGCTACGGGATATTATTTGACGTATATTCTGTGATTTATGTAATAGTAGATGTTGAAGGTGTATTTGACGCATCTTCTGCGATTTCTGTCGGCCAACGTTGTGGACAGGTATCAAACTTTTCCTGCCACAGCTTGCCCTTCGATCATCATTGACTTTTAGTTTCTTTTTCGTCACTTGATAGTCACTGTCACTCACATTTTGATTTGATAATGTTATAACTGATTCGAAATCTTCAAACGCTTTAAAAACAATTATATTGTAAATAACTATATGACGCGTGTATATGTTATACATGTTATACGTGTCAAGTATACTATAGTTGAATAGAAACAGGAACGCTCACACAAAGAATTATGAAAGTGTACGTACACGCACACACACAAAGATGTCAAAAGCGGCCGCATGGGGGACGTGACGGCATGACTCATCTGTCACGGCATTAAAGTCGATTTTACTGCCAAAGCGCGCCAATAGATGATTCACATCAAAAATTTAAATAAATAACAGTATCATGATGTTAATCGTTATTAGAATCAGGTTTAGAATCGAAGTTTTGAAAAGGTCATAACCTACATAAAGATTCTTAAACAATACAGGCAAATCCACGAGCCAAATTTAGTATATTGTTAGGGTTCTGATATTTAATATATGTTCACAAGAAATTGTAGTATAAAAAATGAGAGACAAACATAGAGTAAAAAAGTTTCTCTTTTGTTGCTAGCGGGACAATCGAGAGAAGAATACTTAAAAACCCTCCCTAGGACCAGGGCCAGCCACAGCTTTGGGAACCAGTCCTGCTACCGAGCACCGCTGAGAGTTGTGAGGTTTTTGATCTTACTGATTGTAGTGCCATCGCTGTTTGTCACGGTACCAATTTATTTAAGGCAAGTATTGATGTTTCATGTTTTTAGTAGATCATCAATACATAGATACACCAAAGATACACCAACCAAAGCTTGAATTATTAAAAAGAATGAAATATAAGCCATTTTATTGTAAATTATTTGTTGGATTGATTAATTCAATTTTTTCTCGTGACGTATGAAATATTGAGTTTTACTTTACATCACAGCCTACTATAATTCTTGATTATTTTTATAATTTTTACTTTAAATGTCAGGTGATCACTACCTCTTTCTCAAGTTAGATAATTTTGAACAAGCGTATTGTTCTCTAATTCGAAGGTAATATGTTCGATTCTTGATCACAAGCTCCCACCAAATGAGTTTTTATGCTAAGTCGGATTAAAACCTTTAACCCGGAGGTCACATTGAGTAGTCATCGATCCAGAGGGCTATTACTAGTCGCCGTCAGCGCCCAACGAGTCCTAGGCCAAAGTACAGAACCTAAAGTCCGAATACCTCGATACAAAATAATAAAATTGCAAGGGAGCATGCCTTGTGGTGAAAGGAAAAGTACTATGATAAAAAAAAAACAGACAAGTGCTACTAGGACTCACTCTAAGGGTCTAATTAAAACTTAATTATGTATGTAGATATTTCAAAGATTAAATCAAATCAATCAACTTAAATCAAAAATAGCTTTATTTCATAAATAAAAGAATTACACTTAAAATTACATGATTAACAAATTCTTTTTGACGTCAACATTACCACCCATTCCAAATGTCTTGAGAAGAATGGCCAAGAAACTCAAGGTTTGCTCTTTTCTTGGTCATCGATATAAAATATTGAATAATGAATAATTTTGTACAACATTTAGAAATAACATAAAGAAACCCGTTAGCCGAGCGGTTTAATCCCATGGGATTTTTTTCATTAAGATATTCAGACCGGATATAATAAATCCTTATATTGACATATGACTCTTTTGACGAAACGTCAAATTCATAAAATGGAATTTTTTTAATTCCACCAGGGATTTTATTATAAAAGCGCACACATTGCCCTTTAAACGATGTATTAACTTTGCTTGAACGGGTTTTATGAACAGCAAGATCTTTCTTATGTCTAGTGTTAATGTTGTGGATATCGCTAATTTTTTGGATCGATTCTATATTTTTCTCAACATCTACCAGATTTTCATATATGTACCTATTGTGACGTTAAGTTAATATATTAATTTCTTTAAATATTTCTCTGAGAGATGCTTTTGGACTCAAATTATAACAGGCCCCTTCTGTAGCACAAAAATTGTGTTATCAGCTGCATGACGATAATGAAATTCCATAGGTCATGAGACTACGAAAGAAATGGAAATAAACTAGTCTCTAGTAGCTTTGATCAGTAAGTCGCCGAATTTATTTGACTGCATATGCTGTATAACTAAACTTTTCGTCAATCTCATAACACGATAATTCCACTGCAACTTAACATCTAAACTGATATCAATCAAAAAGGCCGCGTCCACAATCTCGTTCCTGTCCATTGCGTTTGCGTCGATAAGTTCAACATTAATCAAAGAGCCTTGACGATTTTCATGTGTTTTCGATACCGACACTAGCGAAATGTTGGTCTCAGGAATTCCGAAACTATTGCTTTTTTCAAAAAAAGGTTTTGAATTTTCTTATAAATATTTGAATGTTTGAAAATTTAAGTTTTTATAGGGCAAATTTAAAAAGTGTTCTCCCATGTTAGGTTGATTTACATTATGACCCAGATTGCAATTTATTGCACGTATAATTTTGTAACCAAATGTTTCCTTGTCAAATTTAATCATTCTTAGTCAATAGGAAGGTTTTGATTTACTTGTGAATTTCAAAATATAAGGCATAAGTAACCGTTTTTTTTTTGTTGATTACCTTGAATCGGAAATTTTATTTTTTCTTACAACTTCAAGACACCTCAGACTTGAGTGTTTGACGTTACTTTCTACTTGTTCTTCGACTTCAACTCCTCGCGTTCCTGAAAAAAAAAGATCTTGAGAGACAAACGGACAGACGGAAAACAAAGTAATCCTACAAGCGTTCCTTTTTTCCCTTAGAAGTACGGAACCATAAAAATGTGACAACTGCCCTTTTTCCGATACCGAGTGTACTCCGGCCAGATGTATCCGATGGGGATGACGGATATGAGACTGATAGACAGCAAGATCTCGACGACGTGGTGCCAGGTAACGGCGACGGTGACGACTCACTTCCTGCCGCGTCGTTTGTCTTTCTCTTGTTATCTGTTAGGCAAATATTTGGAGGATTATCATTTAGAACATCTACAAATATTAGTTACGTATGCAAATATATATCTCTGGGTTTTTTTAATGTTTCACATTTAGAAGGATTCCGTAAATTAAAAACACAGACAGGATTGTAATGTCAATTTGCAAATTATCTGATATTTAGACGATGTAAAATATAATGGTATTTATCAATTAATAAGTAGTAGTCGCTACCCGATAACAAAGCTTTTAAAGCTGTTTATATAACACTTGTATTATATCTATTAGTGTTATAATCGCACACGCACATTATCTCCATATCGCTAACATGTTGATGCTTACCTATCGATATCGCTTCTTTGACAATTCGATTGTTTCTCCAATCCCTTGTTACTTACCCCATGTTCTCATCATTTTTGAGGTTCCGTACGGTGTCCTACGACTAAACCTATGCCGCTTGTCTGTCCAACCTTTTTGAAGCCTGCATTTTTGTAACCGTTACAGCTAGCAAATTGACGTTTTCACTGAATATAGGGTATTAATAATAATTTGGGGGCCTCTGTTAATGACACGTGTTTGCCTTTTGCACGAATTGTTTTTGTTGAATCTAATGTAAAACAACAACTAATAAAAACCGGAGAAATACGACCCATTCTCGCGGTGCATGAGGTTTCTGAACTTAGTCAAAAAGAACATTTTGTTTTTCGTAAATATATAGTCAGTAGTAATACGGAACCCTCGGTGTGCTAGTCCGCACTTCGAGCTTCGCCAGTTTTATGTCCAAAATGAGAACAGCCTAAAAACTCTCAGCCTACAAATATGGTGTTCCAAAGAAAAATAACTCTCACGATTGTTCCAACGGTTTTTGAGTGACGTATGAACATGCAGTTAGACAAATGGGAATTGAGCCGTCACTTTTACGGAACCTCTCATATGATGGAAAATATGAAATGTCACAGATCTATTTTATTTAATGCTTACTCTATTCTTATTCATCAGTAAATTACAAATAATTACCCTTAGAATACAAAATATAACAAAATGTGAAGACAGAATTAAGTTAATAAGAACGATCAAAACTGTAGCGAGAAAATTAAAAAATATAAGGTTTAAAAATATAAACTTACTATAATTACACATTTTTCTTTAAAAAATACCCAATTTTCTCTTTCTCTCTTTAATTAGCAATTTACAACATTCATTTTGATTGTTTTTATAGTTGTTCAAGAATCCAAAAACCCAGTTCGAATGCACTGAGTTTTGAAAATCCTTAAGGAAGGATGTTAAATAAAGTTTTTTATTTAACAATTATTTTTATTTATTTGTTTTATTAGAATATTTTTTCTTTAATGACACAAATTAAAAAAAATGCAAATTACTCTGTTTTTTTCTTTACATTTAATTTAAAAATTTGTTACAATTTCTCATCCCATTATTTTCGTACAACTCCCATTTGTACTTCTTCAGCGCCAAGTCGTCAAATCGAATACCACCTTCAACGCTTTCGTGATGCCTGGCGCCCCCGAGCTGTCCCAGGAGCTGGTGCCGGTCAGCATGACCAGGCAACTGGAGCTGGAAGACGACATGAAGGAATACTGGGGTTTCTATTTATTGCAAGGATCCAGTGTGACGGTTTCCGCTTGTGTGAGGTACTTCTAAAACACTACACTATTTAGTCAAATGAATACGATAAACTGGTCTTCTCGTAAGCTATTTTTCCTAGTTTCGCCATATTTATACACTCTTTGCCTTTCTTTTATTTGCTAAAATTATTGCACGAGGAAAAAAAATCATAGCTTGCCTTATTCAAAACTCAAATTCGCAAGACTGAATATTTTATAAGACGAATATAATCTTTTTTCGTGATTATATAACACTACAAAGGAAAGCGCTGGGCTGATTTTTTCCTAGTAAGTACAAATGAAACAACCAAGAAACCTGTACTAAAATTGTAATTTTGTATTTATGAATTTTATTAAAAAAGGAGGATGAAATCAGAACCTTCCAAATTCACAACGATTGTAAGTAAGTGATGTTTTGTTGGACACATCATATATATAAAATTTTAATTTTTATTTACGTACATATACAGTCAAAAAAAGACTGACCTAGGAAATAAAAACACTTTTTTTTTTATAGGACCTAATAATAAGAAAGAAACATCAACCAGCCTTTTTTTTAATTTTGTCACTAAAATAGTCTATATTTCTGATTTATTAACAAGTTTGATTAGTTCAAAACAAAAATTGGAACTAAAAACTACATAATCTCCAGATGGCCAGGAGCGTCACTGATCATGATAAAAGGCTACAGGCACTTACAGAACTGTGCCTACATAGGGGACGATTCTTCAGAGGAATTGGACGAGCTTCTGGAAGCGAATAAACTGGGTCTCATATCGAACGTCAGCTTAGTTGAGAAAATTCTACAGCTGAAGAAGGAAGACGGCCCGGCCAACCACCCAGGTGAAGGAGCGGTTTGCACACATAAAATTATATAATTACTTTGAAATATCCGCTTTAATATGGTGAAGCAGTTGGATTTTAGAAATTTAATTAATTAGTTGGAAAAGGAAAAAGATAGAAATAAAAGTATTTTTAATTTGTTTACCTTGTGTGTACTGTGTAAAATGTGTATAAAAATAAGTTAAAGAATAATAAATTTTGACTGAATCTTTTTTTTTAGAACATGAGGATGTAATATGCAATGATATTTTTTAAAAGTGTAATATTCGAACAAAATAATCCAATATTAACAGCCTAAAATCGTCTCTAAAAATTACCAATTTTTAGTGTAGAGACCGAATTTATTATACTTAAAAATCAGTAGCGTTATTGC
Source organism: Eumeta japonica (assembly GCA_005406025.1). NCBI lineage: Eukaryota > Metazoa > Arthropoda > Insecta > Lepidoptera > Psychidae > Eumeta > Eumeta japonica. The sequence continues at coordinate 490,514 of BGZK01000257.1, forward strand.
GTTTGAATTATCATAATATTAAAGAAAATAACTGAAAATTCTAGTTTAAGTCCACATATTATTAAAAATTTCTAGTAACAAATTAATAAAATATACATATTATGAATAATTAAATTACATTTCATTATTCATATTAATGCACACGAAAGTTCAAACAATTTAAAATATATTAAAATGATAATAATAGATCTAATTTAAATTAGAAATACGCGCCTCGGGATCGGTCGGAACCAAAAATTCTCATATTTATGATTAGATGACCACAACTATAGACCAAGAAAAACTTAGAACGAAAATTGCTTTAAGTCTCCGCCCCAAATCTTTTACAAATATTCCTTTTTTTACAAGTTCTTGTACAATAATATCAGAACTAAACTCAATGCATTTTCTTAATCATTGAATTTTTTCTCGAATAATTTTTTTACTCATCGAAACAGACCTTCGTATAACATACAAAAAGTAGCCTTCGCGTAGTACTATTCTAAACATTTCATAGCAATTTGTTTTAATAAAGTCATGAACGCTATAAAATATATTCTTTATCAAATAAAGCTATTTGTAATTTTATAGATACGATGAAACGTCACAAGGGCGGAGTGCAGTTCCATGACCCCAGTCACGGGGTGAGCCCGTCGCCCGACGAGCCGGTTCCTGCTGCGGAAGTCACAGACCCGAAGGTCGGTTAATGGTGTTTTGTATTTGGGAAGTTGTGCCGTCGGTCTGCAAGGATTACGAAAGTCAACAGAAAAAAAAATGTAAACAAAAAAATATTGTCTCATGCACCAACTCTAACTGTCAAACTACTTTTGAGTCGGAAAGATCAAACAAGAGAAGAAAATATGTAATGAATCTTCTGTAGGAATTTCCGAAAAAAAAGAAAGAAGAAAGCTTAATCGTAAATTGTTAGTACATCAAATAAATTACTTAAATAGGAAGATTAACACTATCACAATAATTCCAAATATAAGTCTTAATGTTAAATTTCTTAGCAAAGATTAGTTTGTTGATATGCAATATTTAAGAAGTTTAAATTCGTGTATGTCTCAAGTTATACACTTATCAAATTTAACGTTTCTTAACCTTTGCAATATTGCCAAATTATAGGAATTACGGGAGATCTTAGAAAGGCTCCATGCAATAAGACAAGCTGCTAAGGACGAGGCGCTAAAACACTACCATCCACCGTCACACTTGATGGCGCTGCCCGCCTTGCACAGACACAGGGACACGAATGTAGACAGGGACGAAAGAAGATGGCTGTCTTTTAAAGGTGATGCATATTGCTCGTTTATCATCGCAATATAGTTCGGAAACAAATTCCATACTGTGACAGGCCATAAGTTGACCCCTATTTCCCAAAACAGTAGGTGAAGACCATACCTCAAAAATTCGAGAATGTATTTAAATAATGTATCGATAATCTTGCAAAAATGTATATCGGTTGCTATTGTTGTTGTCCGACGATGTCATTGTCTTGAGGCAAGTAAAATTTAAAAAGCAGCAACAGCAGCCTTTTACCCACCCTGGGCCAGAATATTAAGCTCAAGAAACTAATCTCAAGTTTATGATAATTAATACTTCAGTAAATAAACTACTGTAAGAAATTATTCCAAGGTATATGTTCAGTCGCAAAATCTATGTTTGTCAGTAATAAAATAAAAATAGTACTGTCACGATAAAAACTACTTGGAATATAATCAATAGCGAAACTGGAAAACAGACCATCATACAGAATTTCAATTAAAAATTGATGATAAAATTTTAGACAAAGGCAAAGAAATTGCTATTGCCTTTGATAAATTCTCTACTAACATTTCAGTTCCAACTACACGATCTCTTAACTCATCGCCCTGAATGTCTGTTAAAGCGAAATGTTAATACTTGTAACATTACATTTGAATTTACTCATGTCAAGTACAATGATGTTATTAAAACATTCGAAAGTACAAAATGAAAAAAACTGATGATCTTGATAGCCTTTCTGTAAAAATAATAGATTCAATAATAGACTGCTTTGCTCCATGCTTAGTTCTGATTTTTAATGATTCTGTTGTTTGCGGTGTGTTTCCTTATCTAATGAAGCAAAGTAAAGTTATTCCATTATTTAAATCCGGTGGTAAATCTGACCTATCTAACTTTAAACTTATATTGAAATGATAAATGACCGAAAGCTTATTTTAAATCAATTATTGCGGTATTTTTACAACTTGACGCCTGTTAAATGATTCGGATTCACAAAGGGTCGCTCAACAACTGAAGCCGGTGTTGAGCTTATTCAACAGATTTTTAATGCCTGAGAGGATTCACGGGACGCAATTGGTGTCTTTTGTGATTTATCCAAGGCTTTTGATTGTATTCATCGTAACTCATTGATCAGAAATCTACATCATTGAGGTGTCACAGGTCGATCACTTGCACTTTTAGAGTCTTATTTAAGAGGTAAAATTCAGAATTGGTGGTTAATAGTGACAGGTCGTCGGGGTCTACAATCAATATGGGTGTACCGCAGGGTTCAGTTCTTGGGCCATTTTTATCCCTAGTTTACATTGATGATCTACCACATTTTGTTAAAGATAGGCATGGGATTGTACTGTTTGGTTATGATACTTCTTTACTTTTTAAGATAAGACGGCAACCAGCTTTTGACGAAGTAAACAGTACCGTCTCTGAAGTAGCTGAATGGTGTAGTATTAATAATGTTCTTCTCAATGAGAGCAAAACAAAAGTGGTTCAATTTTCTTTGACTAATGCTAAACCAGTCAATGACAACGTAATAGTCAAGAATACGACAAAGTAATGGTATAGATACTGAATATTATGAACACGACCTTATTCCTATTCTCATATTACCAAATTGGCGAAAAAGCTTACTTCTGCAGCATATCCTGTGAAAATTATTCGGCGACTTGCAGATGAAAGTAACGCGAGACTAGTTTATTTCAGTTTTTTTCATAGTCTCATGATCTATGGACTATGGAATTTTGTTATGGGGTCACGCAGCCGATGTTAATATTACAATTTTAGCAACATAATACCAGGTTTTGGTATATCTCAAGGGACATATAGAATAGTTCCAAGAACGGAGCGACATCGATAACATTAACATTAGACATAAGAACGATCTTGATGATCATAAAACCCGTCTAAGCAAAGTTAATGATTTGCTATAACAAATCATTTAAGGGGCAATGAGTGCGCTTTTATAATAAGACCCCAGCTGAAATATAAAATTTGCCATTTTATAAATTTAAGCGTTTGGTTAAAAGAAAGTTATATGGTAAGGGCTATTATACCGGGTCTGAAAATGTTAATGAAAAAAACCCATAGGATTGAACTGCTCGGCTATCAGGTTACTCTATGTCGTTTTGTTATTACCAAATGTTTTACTAAATTATTGATTATTCAATATTTTGTATCGATGAGTAAAAAAGAGCAAACCTTGAGTTTCTTGTACATTCTTCTCATGATGAATCAGCATCTGGAATAGGTGGTAATTTTAATGTCTAAAACAGTTGTTTATGACACATTTCAAGTGTGATTTCTATTACCTACGAAATAAAGATATTTTTGGTTTTGATTTTTTGACTTACCAACATTTAATAAAATTGTTAAAGTTTTACCTAGACATTATCACAACAAATTTGAGTTACGGCTCCAGTGGCCTGCATATATTATCATTTTAAGTCGTATTCAGACTAAAAATATCGTTCAACACTCGCTTTATCGGCGAAGTAAAACATCATTACGTAATTTGTGTGTCGGTAACGATACACCGCAATTTTAATCAATGGCATGTCAAGTTCCGCGTGCATGGGGACAATACTTTATACTACTTCATAAAAGAAACGACACATAAAGAATTATTTTAAAAGAATCTCTAAGAAAAATTATTATAAGCGCAATCAACAAAGTCAAACTCTCTGCCAATCGATTTACTAATAAATTGTTCAATGTCTCTTTAGTAAGTTTTGAATTTTTGATTAATGCTTGATTAATTCTAAAGTTCACTAAAGTTCATTGGAATCAGTTTCACTTTTAGAGTTATGAAAAACATTCAAACAAATAAAATTCGCTTATATCAAACTATTTCCGGGGCAAATTCCATAAGACTTGGTGCAACAGTTTAGGTGTGAAAACGTAACAAACAGACAGATAGACAGAGACACTTTCTAATTTATAATATTGATATGAATTTCCTTTAAATGTGAGATGATTCAAAATATTGTTCAAAATTAAGCTACCTTATTTACATATAAATGCAGTGACGTGTATAGTATATCAGTACAGATAACGCAACTTATATGAGTCAAATAATAATAAAAATAACTCTTGTCTTTCTAGATTTGGACAGCAATGTTACATTTCAAGATAATAATATTACCACAACCGCAAAATATAAGGACGTCGCCAATCTCACTGATGGAAAGGTGATGAATAAAAATGAAGAAACAATAAAAGTGAATAATGCTTCGGACGCTGGTGCACCGACTACGTTAAAACCTGTACTGAATGTTAATGAAATTTCATCTAAAGAAAAGGTAAAAGTAATATCAACGTAAGTGAATAAGTCAATATATCGAAAGTTATTAATTCTTCTAAAATTGATGAGAATGCCATAAAAAAATTGTCAAAGAAATTCCTCATAAATTTCATATGTATGTTCTTGTGCAAAATGCTTCCAAAATTTATAATGTGAATCTAGGAAAACCTATAGAAAATAACAGTTTATGTCAATATTATCTATCTATCGTAGTTCTACATCGACTTTATCTATCATAGTTCAGTTGAGAAATTCTCAATTAAAGTTTATTTTATCGATTTTTTTTTTATTAATAAGTAATGGGAGAAATACGGCTATGCTTTTGCTTAATATCGATTGATTAAAAGCCTGAAAATATATAAGTCACCTTCCTAATGTTTGTACTGTCAAGACTTACTGAAATGTATCTGCTCTTGTTATCGCGAGAGTAGCGTTGTTCAGGATTTCTTTATCATTTCAGGGGCTTACTTTATCATTAGACATTTCTATTGCTTTATGGCGGTTGGATAAGAACGCGATTGCATTTTTTTTTATTTTATCCCTTAACTAGTAAACTTATTGTATTAATCTAGAAAGAAGGTGTTTTCTTTTACTTGCCATCCGTATGTGTATAGTGACCTATTTATTATGAACATGATCCGCACAGCCAGAGGGGCGTAACAACTTATGTACATATTCTAACTTTCATTTTCAGATTACTAAAAATGAACCAAACTCTTTGGAAGTGTTTGAAGACGTTCTGAAAAAACTTCAAGCCTTAGGCGAAAGAGGTCATAGAGTGTTGAATAAGTTACAAAATACCATGGGTGTAAAAATCAAAAGCAAGGTATCGTACACTGTCAATTATCTAAACAAAAAAGATGTTTAATTCAGTTTTTGTTAGTTTTAAAGTACGTTTTTCGTTTTTAATTTCTGCCAGAATGGTCATCTACAGTAGCTTAGCTTTTAGAATTGTATTTTCTTTTAACGTTATCTATGACGAATCCATGTCAGTTTAAATTAATTTCCGTACAGATAACATTTAATAAGAGACTATTGTAACACGTAAATTCGATACATTTACTATTATATGCATAACAGGTTTTAAGAGGTAATAAAATAGAATTTAATATAAAAAATAATTAAAAGCAAATTCAAATGCACGGCAATAGATGGATTTATTAAAACTAAAAATTTAATCGTTATTCAAATTTTTTGAACTAAATATTATATAAGATAGCTTCTGTTTTTGATTGCAGAATGTAGATAGTACAACAGAATCTAATCTAGTAAAACATACTACGATAACTGAATTATTGAGTAGTAGTCAAGAACTAGACAGAATGCGTGAAGTACTGATTGAAGCAATCGACGAAGAGAGAACGAGATCCCAAAGAAAAGGTATTTCGGCTTCAGACTCCAACCTTTTCAGCGGCGACATCTGGACACAGAATTTATACAATTAAGATATAAATTGTGAGATACAGAGTTGTAGGGAAATGTCAGGATCAAGCTCGACGCTATAAATAAAATAATCATAAAACTCAAATAAATATTGGACAAAAGACAATTCTCCATCCAGGTCTTCCCAATTTCAAACTCTGTCTATGGCCATTCAACCCAGTCACTGTTGTGATTAGGACCATGGACCAGACTCAAGGCGGCAATTGTAATATAGATTTAATCGATTTGATTTACTTATTAGTTTCACTTACTTCTACAATTTAGTTAAGTTATTTAATTATTATTGTTTAAGGTAATATTACTTGATGTAATGATTTTTCAACTTTTTTAACTTCCCGCTAAGAAAATTGAAAATTTTTTAAAATTTTCGGGAAGTTATTGGTTTCACCCCATTTTGCAAAAATCGAGCTCTCATCAGATCTCGACGTTCTGAGGGTCTAGGAAGCTTCCCTGATCATCCCTGAGATGATGTCCGTATATCCGTGTAAATGTGTGTGTGTGTGTGTGTGTGTTTGTGTGTGGATGTATGTAAACCTGTAAACCTCTTATAACATTTAAACGGCTTGACCGAATCGAGCCCACTAAACGGCGTTCCAAAGAGTTTCACCAAACTTAGATTTCCTGAAAGTTTGGGTCGATTTAGACCGGTAGATTTTCAGAAATTTTCAAAAAACTAAAAAACAAAAAAATTTTTAATGTGGTTTTTTCAAAATAACTTTAAAATGGCTTGACCGATCAATTCCAAAATCTAATGAGCTTTTAACCTATTAAAAACACGTCGATTGCTGCAAACCGGGTCAAAATCGGTTGATTCGTTTGAGAGAAATCGTTGTCGAAAGAAATCGAAAAAAAAAGTTTTTTTGGAATAACTACGAAATGGCTTGACCGATCGAATTCAAATTCTAACCAGCTCTTGACCCTATAAAAACACATCGATTGCCGTAAACCAAATCAAAATCGGTTGATTCGTTTGCGAGAAATCGTTGTCGAAAGAAATCGAACAAACCGTTTTTTTACTCAAAAAATCGCGTCAAATTCCGTATATTTTCGAGTGTTTTGAACTCGAAAATAGCGGGAAGTTTCAGTTGGCCTACAGGGTTAACCTATTTTTTAATTTTCTACTTTGCCAATTTTCTAACTAAATTCATGTTAATTTATTATTGGATTTAAACATTTTAGGACATTTGTAATTATCGAAACGACAAAGTTCATTGATGTTATCCACGTAAATTTTGATTACAGTTTGTATATTTAATTAACAATAGTATAAATAAAATCTCCATTAGCATCATAGTGTCGAATTATCATAGTCTATACGAGACGCGATGAGGAAATGAACTGGAAAAAGAATCAAGTCCAGAAATAATTTTATAAGTAAGTCATAAGGTTAACAAAACTCATTGACCACATGTGTTGCAGAAAAACGTCGTGCAGCCGCAGACGCTGCGAGAGCCAAAAGAGAACTGATGCTCGGAGGCGCCGACTTGGAGAAAGCGTTCAACGAAGACGACGAAGCGAGAGATTATGCTGCTGAGGAGGTGAATGACGACATTTAAATATTTTCTCCAATCACAACACTTCTAAGGAAATGTGATGTATAGAGAACCGATTTTAGCAGACGAAGTATTATTTTTCTTACTACATCGTAACGTCGGTTAAGGTTAGAATCGGATTTTTTTAACCGTATCGTTGAATTGGGTCTCATTATATGCTTTTTTAAAACCACTTTGTTTAAAATGTTTTCTATCAATTGTGATATAACACCTTACACACATTAAAAATAGAGATCAAACAATGTTTTACCCCTTCGCATTCTTTAATTTCGGTCCTAGAATGAAGACCAATTATGTTTGGAATGGCACTTGCGTATAACGTTAAGGCTTCGAAATGGCTATGAGATAGCTTAGAACCTTAATATTCTAGTTAATATTCAACTTTAACTTACGCAATTACTAAAACCATCGTCTAATATCGCTTAATCTTTATCGAAGCGTAACTTAGATTTGTTCACATGGCATTTAAATTTACTCACGTCAACTATAATAATATTCGTAAAGCCTTCAAATCTATAAAAATGAAAAAAGCTACCGATTTTGATGGCATTCTATGATATAGAGCATTGCTCTATGTCGTGCATTGATTGTACTACATCACATGTATCTTTATTAGGTGTCTAGGTGACGGTGTGTTTTCCGATCTGATGAAACAAAATAAAACCATCCTTGTATTCAAAGGTGGTATTAAATTAAAACCCAACAACTTAAGCTTTTATCCATAAGGATAGCACAAATTGAGCTTATTGAGCAGATTTTTTTTTGCGTGAGAAAAGTCACACTACGCATTTAGCGTTTTCTGTGATTTATCCAAGGCATATGAGTGTGTTCATCTTATAGAACGTTATTTTTTGCAGCCTAGCTCCTCGCGGCGTGTCGTACAATATAGGAACTTCGTTCCAATATAAAATCGTTCCGAAAAATAAGCAACATTTATAAAATTAGCGCTAGACATAAAAAAACCCTTGCTTCTCATGCAACCCGCGTCAGCAAAGTTAGCAAACGTTTAAGAGTCTATTTGTACACTCTTGATAAGGTCTCGGTTAAAATTCAAAATTTTCCATTTCACGAATTTTAAAATTTAGTTTAAAAAAAGTTATAGAGCTATAGATAGATTATAGAGCTGTTATAGAGTTTTAGAGTTTGGAATAGAAGTGCTCAGCTATCAGGTTGTTTCATGTAATTTCAAAGTGTTGTACTAATTTTATTAAATATTCAGTATCTTGTATTTTTAAACAAAAAAAAAAAATCTTCAGTGTCTTACTCATTCTTCTCAGGGTGAATCGCCATTAATGTTAGGTAATGTTAATGTCTAAAAATAGAATAGTGACGTATTTTAAGTGTAATTCTATTACCTATTTATTAAAAATATTTTGATTTGATTAATTAAAAACTCTGAAATAATCCTCAAGAAGTGCAGGACTATTAATCTACAAGCTGAAATCTTCGTCTAAAACATCAGATGCCACTAATACTTGTACAATAGAAATAATAAAATGTGAAATGTAACTTCGGAAAGAAAGAAAAAACATAGAAAATCAAAATCTCGTAACGTTCGTATATTTATTTTTTTATAAACAATTATTTATATTACTGAATCTTAAAATAAAATGGAAAACGAAAAAGAATAATAATCCCCACAAACTGATAGAAAAAAGAAACCAAGACAAATCAGTAAACAGTTATAGTGACAGAAGCACTAAAAAATATTACAACACTGGAACCCATTTGACGGGTTTGATGGCGCCACCTCTCTCACGCCAGAAAAAAAAAATATGCGTATCATAAAGAATTTCTACAAAATTTTATTTTTGTAGACAAACCGCACGGGTTAGGTTATACAATACCAAATTACTGCTGTGATTCTAAAGCTAATAACAAAGTGACCCCGATACGTAAAGTTTTTCGGCCGCTATTGTGACTACATACGCAGTCCGTAACCACAAACACCGTCTATGGACATTTTATTCAACCAGTCTTCTTTTATTTAAACAATAAATGTGCGTTGCAAATGACAAACAGTGTTTTACTTGTTGGCTTCAATCGCTTGACCTTGACAAATCTAGAAGAGAGAACCACCTCAAACGCTTCGCATTATGAGGCGTACATTAATACTCAAATTACTACATCACTGGAAGCTAATAACTACAGATATTTAAGATGGGCAGTTGTGTTCAATTTTGGGACGTCAAAATCTAGGTTATTATTAATTTTTCATATTTCAAAATTAAATACGGCGTATTATAGTTCATAATATTTTACGTCACTAGATTTTAATGTAGCAATAATAGCCTTTAAAATATTTATTTTTCAATTTTGTTATAATTGTTTCTTGAGTATTATAGCAAATTCGTAATAAGCAATACCTTGACTAGCTATCTCATATTGATTAAAAATTTTAACGAATTAGGATTCTTAGAATTGTACATCGACAGAACTGCACATATTATTCGTAAATATTCAGAGACGGAAGTCATTCTATGAAACTCTTTTTCCATGTATACATGACTAAGCTTATGTCGTTTTTATGTGTTGATAGCACCATAAAGCCACATAAAGTTAGTCATACATGCTAATACATCATATTGTTACTACGTGACTAGTTCGTGTTTCTATATATAGTTTTCACGGCCCTAAACCACGAAGCTAATTTCGATTCAGTATTCGATCATTTAAAATGGCCATATACTATTTCCGATCACCTAAAAATATTTATTTTAATATTATTTAAGGAAATATATTTTGAAATGGCATCTATGACGTCTTTATCACAAGGTTTGCATATAGAAATGTAATAACGTTAATGTACCTAGCAATGAACGGCTAATTATTTTATACGCAAGATTTTATATGTACTAAATAAGTATTATAACAATAAATTGGTAAATTGCAATGCTTCTAAACATGAAAATAGGCAGTTAAATAAAAAAAAGAGAAAGTTACCGAAACCGAAACAAACTCGGACCGAGATCGCGATACGTATTGACAGTAAGATCGGGAATAGCACTGGGATGAGATAGATATAAAAACGAAGGAATCGCTGTCAACGTGGGTCGAATCGTGAGCGGTAGGTTAATTATTAATACAGCCTACACAAAATAAATCTCACAAAATTGGTATGAAATCTTGTTTTAGAGATTCACACACCATCCTCAGCCCGTTCAAATACCTTAGTAACAATGACTTGTTTTGTTTTTAGGGTTCTGTACCCCAAACGAAAAAGCGGAATTCGTTTGTTATCACATTTTTGTCTGTAAAAACCATTTTCTCAAAAATGGATGCAGATAACAATTTAGAATCAATATATAATTACTAAGGTCTACGGTAATAAAATTCAAGCTTCTAATTCAACGTATTCAAAAAATACGCCCATTTCGATACATATTTCTACAGTTGCAAACTTGTTCATCGAACATCAAAATACTTCCCGTCTACCTAAGATCGTAACATTTGTCAAAAAAGAGTCTCATAGCACAAATAAGGGGAAAAAACCGAAAACTTTTAAAAACTAGTCATAACACAATCACAAAGTGACTTTTGTAGCTGAAGTGTGGACTGTGATGTAGACCAATGTATGGAAAGACATTTTCAGCTTCCTGATATGGAATTGAAGAATTTCAAATATTCAATAATTTAAAAATTTTATTTAAAAAATTATAAGATGATTGATTGATGATTCTAAAACTCGGATGGCTAGTTTTACTCATACTCGTACGGATTTTTGTATCCATGTCACCGTTGGTTCTAATTTATCCACAATGTTTTTCTATTGTTTCTGTTTCTAATGTTTTTTCTGTATATGCCTACGTGTATGACAAACCATATATTGTCCCGTTGCAAAAAGCGAATTTCCTCTAAGTAGAGGATATTACAACGAGCCACCGCGACAGCTGAATACATGTCGGTTTGATATTGTCCTCAGTGTAAAATTAGCTTTACGCATTCGTCATGGGCCATTAACGCATCACTCCATGTCGAATGTGCCATTGTAGTAACGTCGGTAGCGATGAAAATTGAATCCTTTTATCAAGGAAATAAATATGGTTACCACTAATGATTGACAGAAAAATTCATTTCTAATTAACTCGCTTAGGTTAAAGGGCTAGGGCCATGAGCCATCCGCGGTAGCACAGTGCAGATTCGTGGCTGATTACGACTATTGTCACAATATGGTGACAACATCCAAAAACTTAACGTGATCTCTGAGCCACGGAATAAGTGATTGCTCATAATAGTGGTTTTTAATCACTCGATCAGAATAAAAAAGTTGTAAAGGGTTATACTACAGGAGTCTTAAATAAGACCTGATACACAATTAACTATTTCAAAATTTATGAACTCATTTTCTAGATGTTTTCTAATTAAACTAGCCGTTTAATTCTAGGGTTTAGAGCCCGACGGTTACGCGGAGCATCACGAGAAACTCAACGAAACGACAAACCTGGACATGAGCAATTCCGAGTTCTGGTCGTCGTTCTCCAGCAGCGAGGAGGCGCTACTGGAGTGCGACGGCCTCATACTGAATTTGCCGTTGACCCCTCACGGCGGCTGTGACGCCGGGAAATCCGAGGCCGACCGATTGAAAGCTGCACAAAGGAACGCTGTCACCTACAGGTCGGTAACGCTTGTCGTGTGCATTAATTCTGTTGTTTATGAAAGTCAAAAATAAGTATAAAGAATACCACCAAAAGTGACTAAAATATTTTTCATTTATTCAATACTGTTTCGTTACCCATAGCTAGGACATATCAGGTAGTAAATCTTAGTACTGTTTAACAGACATGATAAATACATTATTGAAAGAATAGCTTGAAAACTAATTTTTTATAGCAATCTCGAGAGGCAAACGAGCATGCAAACCACTAAAGAGTACGTGGTAACTGCTAGCCTTAGATATCCACAACCCCAGCGGAGTCCAAATCACCAGTGCATTTACCAGCGTCTTATATAGGAATGAGATGAGATAGCTGATGGAGGAGGGAGTGGGCTGACGGAGGCAAGAGTAGAATGATAGAAAGAGAATGGGGTGATAGACACGGAACACGCCACTAGAAGTCTAACTCACTGGACAAAACACACCACCAGGCGTCTGTATTCTGTGAGAGAAAGCTATCTCACCGGTCGAATCGTCTCACTATCATACAGCACCCAGTCGACCATGGTACATCACTACTACATCGTATCAACCAAATATCACTCCAACAAAATCTATTCAAGAATGGCGTTGACTGAACAGCTTAGAGCGTTTCCTTCAAATCATAATATACCGGCATGAAATCTTGACCACGAGCTCCGTGCCTCCGAGATCACGTCAAGCTATCGGTCCCAGAACAAGCATGTGCCGGACAACAAGCATCAGCAGCACAACCCGCACCGGACCGCGCGTGGCACTCGAAGTCCAAACGTCACAATCTGCATAAAGGGATTTTAGGAGAGAATATTTCAATAGTGACTTAAATCTGGCTCAATAACGACTATCTAAAGAAAGGATCTAACCTAACCTAACTTTAGATAGTCCTTATTGAGTGTCTGTTTGGTTTCTCAAGAAATCAAAAATCAATTACGTTGGGCACCACATAATGGCCTGGCGCTTAAAATTATTAAAGATTCTAATGAACCTTCTCAGAAGTACGAATTTTCTCGGGATATTTTGTTTCACTACCCAAAAAAAGCGATACTTAATTTTGAAATAGTTGAAGTCACTATTACGATTTTGCGAAACTGTACTCACCATAAACCACATGTATAAAAAAAAGATTTTTTTTTTTATACAATTAGATCGGAAATAAAATCTACAGGATACACTTTATGGTTTACAATTTCTTGGTGAGTACAATTTTGTACGCTCTGTAAACCCACCATAGAGGTGCTATACCTACTAATGTTTTTTCTCCTTGTGTACATATTTGTCTATGTATGCCAAAAAACCTAATTTATTTTGTGCTGTTTACTCATGCAGAGTCCCCGCGAACGGCTACTACTTCTTCATCTTCAACTCCGAAAATGAAGTGCAGACGAACTACATTAGCGTGCGCTTCGATTTACACAAAACTAGGTAAAGCAACGACGCAACTTCTACAAAATTATTTAATTCGTTGATAGTGTAACGACCTTTGCTTTTCTTAATTTTTTAACTCCAACACCTTTAGGCTTCCACATTAAGGTCAAAACTTACATAATATATTGATTCTTCTTCCATGTGAGCGGTCTTATTCGTTTGTCTTTTGATTGTATGATCGACACTGGGAGACTAAATTAGAGGAACGTTTTAAAAATCATCACATTTTCTATTGTTAAAGATTATTTTGAACTTTTATTCTTCACTTGAAATCGATTACGATGCAATCTGAACATGCAGAGAGTGAATGGAATATATAGAAATGACTAGATATTCAATTTAACAGATAAACATTCTAAACAAGAGTTATTCTAAAAAATAGAGGCTTCAAACTAACCTCAAATTAAGAATCTTTAATGCGTTCCTTTCAATTATATTCCGCAGTATAATTAGCTCCTCGACCATGTTGAATATAGACTTATTTACATATTAAAGCCATTTATTGAATCGAAAACAAAAATAATGGTTTTGTAATTAATTTTTGAGGCCTCTTACGTATAAATTAAATCGTTAAAACATATAAATATTCAATTAATCTATAGATATTTGTGTGTTTATTATAATTTACAACAGAACAGTAACACATGAATAAGGAGACTTCAGAATTAATGATTCAAGTGGTTTTAAAGAGGGCACTTCTAAAAAATCCTGCAGCTTATAAAATTATTGCCCGAAATCAAAGGAAATCATTAGTCAACCAAATCAATGACGAACAACATTATTCAGAAATTTCTTGAAATTTTAACAACGTATATATCATACTTACCGCACCGCGTCGCTGCTGTGATTTGTTATATCGACTTAACTTAATGTTTCTTTAGGAGAGAAAGGGCCCTGAAAGAACCCTAGAACCTTAGATCTACTCGCACTTACTCAATTATATAAAAATACCCAGGTATGACGTAGCAAGGACTGCTTTGCGCGAATGCCGGAACTCCACCGTTCGATGTGATCTGCCTTTGGACATATTCAGCGCCCAGAAAGTATGTATTTAATTTCTCTAATATCATATTTATTCCTACATTATTATAAGATTCTATAGGGTCTATGTATGTGCATTGGAAATGATTTAAAAAGTAATCGGTATTAATTGTTTAGAGAAGCATGAACCCTAAAAAATGTTTTTTTAATTTTTTTTTGTTTTATGTATTTGTGTGTTGTTTAACCGACATGAAAGAATCAGTAAACATATTTAAACGGGTTGTTCAGAGTTTAGTAGTTTAAAGGATTGAATTTGAAATTTAAGCCATGTAGCATTTAATTCCATTTAGTATAACCAGAAATGTTTACACAGTGTGTTCCACGTCAATCGACTCACGGATGATATCAACTTTATATATTTGGCTTTCAAGTAACTGCATATAAAGACACAATTTGTCTGACTTTAATTCATAACAGCACCCATACCGCTTTGTATTGAGCGTTATGGTATAACGAAAGCAAATAGCAAAAAAGGTATAAAATTTGAAAATAAACCTCTACCAGCAACTCCAGATCGAACGGTCAAAATCCCGTACCGCTGTGGTCAGCAGTTTCTACCTGATGTCCGGACAAACAGAAATCGTGTTCTATACACATAGAAACTGCATACACTTTTCCATTTATCGACATTCAATTCCCTCGGTCAAAATCATACGGGATGAGTATCTGTTATACTTATGCAGTTGTTTACGCGAACGCAGGCACCGATAAAAGCTAGTATTCATATATATCCTACATCGATATAAGGCGGTATTGTTGTTGAGAATGTGAAATTCAGTGAACTTTGCGTATGATTGGTGTTTGGATAAACAAATAAAAACAAAATTTTTAATTAAGACCTAAAATTAAATCAAAATAAAATATAACGTCAAAACATTCTGAATACAACGAGACATTTTATTCCTTCTATTCCGTTAACCGTGAAACAAACTTAGTCCAAAGAGCCCTGCGTGACAAGTATTTTCACATGATTTTCACTTAACCAACTTCCCGATCGGACTGCTTATTGCAACAGCCCCTGCGTACTAAATAAAATTTAATTGACTTATGCACACTGCATAATAAACAAGTCGGGAACATCACTATGACAGACGCGGAAATCGCTAGCAGGAATACAAATCAATGTATAATTGTTTATGTGATTGAAGACCGACGCAGTGACTTCGTCGACGCAGCAACGACCGAAATTTCTTAGAAGTATTAATTATTATCTATATACACTGTAATTTACCTAATTGTACTTGATCACTTTTGGGCATTGCTTTTATTATAATCCTTTACAAAAATCCGTCAATAACTGAGCTAGAGATTTATTGTAGGTTGCATTGTAGAAAGATTTTAGTGTTAAAACGATACGCTGGACTGCCGTTATTGGTTTTTGTGACAAGTTTTTGTCAAACGTTTATGCATTTGGCGACGGGCGAATGGACAGATAACTTATTAAACCATTCGCCCTGTCTCTCTGAAAATACGATTAACCGTCGGTCACGGACAATGTCACCGCGTCGATGACCTCGAGCGTACGCAAAACAAACCTCATACATGTAATAAAACAATGGAACCCAGTGTGTCTGTAGATTGAAGTACGTATAATAAATGGAGATGGGACGACGTGGTAAAGTTGATATTAGAGAAAACGACGATTTTTGAATTTTTTGTCAGTCCGTCTGTCTGTTTGAGCAAATCTTTGAAATGGCTGAACGAATCTGTATGCGGTTTTTACGGGTAGACAGATATTGGCTTGAAACAGAATGTATGCTTTATAACGTTCAAGTTTTACATCAGGAAAAAAGTTAAATCTGACCTGATAGGTCAAAGGCTAATTATAACTAGCATCGAACGCACATGACGTCACAACACGAACGGCCAGCAATGTTAAAAGGAACACCAGAAACCTACACTCGACCTTATGATCGCGACGCGTTCGACTCATTGAAAATTATATACATCCATAGAGGGCAAAAGGAGGGTTGAACCGATCAATGAGGAAGGGGTTGAGTTGCGATCAAGACTTACGCGGGTGAAGCCGCGGACGGAAGCTAGTAAATAAACAAAACTTATCTACCGTATCCGACCCTAATGTTATACAACGAGACCACGTCTGTGACGACCAACGACGATATAGCGACGCGAACGGTAAGAACAGTGTCAGGGCCGATGTCGTGGCCACGAGGCCGACGGCTTATGGCGGCGATCGCCGTTAACTAGCGGCCCGCCCCGGCCGCGCTCGGATGGAGACAGCTTCGTGAAAATGACGTGCAAAATATGTCTTTTGAACGACCACATATTTTAAATCTCCACTGCTTTGCAATAACGACGTATGTCAATAGTCGTAGTGTTGTACCGATGTCGAGTACATAAAAATTATTCTAGTGTGTAGAAGTGTCCAGTACCGTCTTTATTGTTTCTTGTATGCATTTAACACATACACACATAAAAGTAGTCTTTGCATTACATAGCGATAACCGGACTTACAAATATTGATTTCATGATACGATTTATAATCTACGGACACGTCGTTCGACCCTGAATTAATTCCAAAACCTGTGTGTATATGTTGATATTACATTAATATGCATTTAATTTAAATTTATAATATTGTGTCTTTTAACTATAAACAATAATGTGCGTTATTTTCAGGTTGTGCTTGAAGTTCCGCTGAGAGACAACGAGTCTCTGTGGAATGAACAATTTTTAGTGATTTCCGAGTGCGAGCCGAGAACTTCATTGTACTTGGCCTGTGTTGTAGCAGTGCCGGTACTCATAGTGGTGTTTGCGTTTCAATGAACATTTTCTATTATTTTTAAAGTTCAATTTTGACGATAAGAAATTTTGAGTAAGAGAAAATAGAAAACTTTCACAAGTTTCACAAACAAGAGGTTTATTCTTCATATACCGTATACCAATTCATTAACAAATGAAAACCAGGGCCTTAATTATTAGAATTTATCATTAGCTACTAGTTGTAAATTTTTAAAATAAGATTAAGACATATATTTTAAAATAAATTAATTATTGAAATGTTACATATCTGCTGAGATTTTATTTTTAGTATATTTTTTTTATAACTGTTTTCAATTCAACAATTAAATAGTATTAAATATTTTATACAGTATTTTCGATTACGTGAGAAGTCGCTTTTAAATTAAATTTATAATATAATCATTTGAATTACTTGATGATTGGAAATGAGCTATATATATTTTAAATTATATCTTACAGAAATTGTACCGAGATACAATCTATCTCCAATATTTCATGAACTGTGTAAAGATTAATTGTATTTCAATATTAATTTACAGGATTACTAAATTCTATCAAATTTATTATAATTTAATTAACCTTCATATTATTACTACCGATGTAGGTACACTTGATCTTGAGAACTGCTTGACCTGAATCTTAAAAAGTCACACAACAAAGTAACGTATCTTATCTAATCTTATCTTATCTACTACATGTATTACATCTTCAATTTACTTTTCAATACAGGCAACAAAACATGTTTAATCATTTAAAAATATTCTAGGAATAATAAAGAAATATTATACATAATTTCAAGTATAAGTATTTTTAATTTCTATCGAATTTACCTAATTTTAAGTTAATTTCAAGTGTTTAAATATTTTTAGGCTTAAATATTGTAAAGTAAATAAATAATTGCAGAAGTTTACAAGATTGTTATATTTATATTCATACTGTAAATACAAGGCTGCATAAAGGTGATATTTTTTTTACTTCGTAGCTGTATAGAATTTGTAATATTTACGATTGTTATGTAATAAAAGACACTTATGGACTGTGATTTTATTTACATAAAATATAATTAAAATACTCTTGTGGAATCAAATCTCTTAATATAATGAAGGCTGGGAGTACATTCCTGCAAATAATATCAATTCAGTGGTCCTATCGACTACCATAAACGCGAAAGGCCTATTAGCTTTGAAAGTTTTATAATTTTGACCCGAAATCAGCATTTGGGGCACGAAATTAGCAACTACACCACCCTCTGTCACCTCAATCCTCGACTTCTGCTGCACCATGGACACAAACAACTTATAATCGCTCATTCCGTGGAAATCAGCCGTTCTCGGATAGAACATCTTCTTAACTCCCATATCGTACAGCAGTTCCGGCAGGTTGTCCACGTCCGTCACTATTTCGAAACGCGGGAGATAGACATCCACATCCTTCCGGCGGTCTCTCTCCAGCCTCATAATGATGGACTGCAGCCGTATGTTCATCAGAGATTCGTACACTTGGTATATCGACGCGCCCTCGACGGGTAAAAATAACAACATAGATATCCTGTCACTGCATTTCAACTCCAACACCGTAGCCTTTATGGTCGGTATCGTGGTCATGCTGAACACGCCGGTCTGTCTCATCAGATTCACTTTTCCGATTTCAAAATTTTTCTCGTCGTAAAAAGGAGAGACTTCCGTTTGAATCGTCTGGAATGGCGTTTTCCATTCGCTCATAAAATATCCGGCATCGGCGGTCAGGACCGTGGTGTGCTGAAAGTCCTGCGGGAACATCATCTCCTCCATCGAGCTACTGTCGAAAAGGTATTCGTTTATCCTGGCAGCGGCTTTTTGGGGCTCATCGAAATCCACGACGAAGATCCTGACCCCACCATATTTCACTTCGTCTAGGTAATTATGTTTGATATCATACGCGCTGTCCAATACGATGGCACTACTCATGTTCATCTGCGGATATATATCCTGTTTCAGCTCATTCATGATCTTCCTCTGATTTCTTCTGTTGCATTTACTTCTGAACATGTGAGTCACTTTCTTCATCTCCTGCAGCGTCGTGCCTCGGGCGCCTTCCAATAATGTCGTGAGCTGCATCCAGGTAGACAAAGGCGCGAATACGAAATGTTGGTCCGTGGCCAACGACATACGATCTAAGAGCCTCATGGAGAATTTGTAAGAGCTCGACCTTAAATTATTGATTGCGACACTCCGTGAACACTCCGTACCGTTCACCAACACAACTGACATCAACAAAACAAATATTTTGCAAATCATTATTCACGTTTGAGCGCCGCGAAACTCGAGTGTTAACTGAACCTTGGATGGCATTGCATTGAAATCTATACGTTACAGACATTAATAGAGAACGATAAAAACAGGAAATACAATGTAATAATTTTATAATATTGATTCACTGTTTCCGTTGACTCACACAATAAATTTATTTCTTATCAACATTGCCGCTTCCGGAAAAAATTCAATTGTGCAAATATGCAAATTATTAAGATGTTTGGAGTTATTAAAAAGTGAACTTAAACATTGAATACGTTAAAAGATAGTAGGAAATTCCAATAATAATAAATATACTCTCAAAAAAAAGGAGATAAAATCTGGTCAATGAGCGCTTTGACCTTATTCGTTATCTTAGAGCCGTCCGTGACATGTAGCTCGTATGTCTCGATAACGAAATTAATAATTATAATAATTATTCAGTGGCTTCGGAATTCGCGTTTCAACCGGTCGCAATAATGGAAGCCCCTCTCTTCCTTTTAATAGTCACCCTGCCGGGGATATTGGGAGGGTGCACGCTGGAAAGGGCCCTGCCCATGTTCCGAAGGTCCGTCTACAATTTCAATGCTGAACTGACGACTCGCATCGCAGATTATTCTGAGAATCATTTCGTGTCTTCTTCCCTATCGCTCTGGGCAGTGCTGTCGGCGGCGGCCGAGGGCGCGGAAGGCACCACGTTGGAAGAATTAGAAAAGGTATTGCATCACCATTACTACAAATGCTTCACATTGAAATATTACGACATATTGAGGAACGCAACGACCAAGGACCAGGACTCCACGCTGGAAAGAAGCGGTGTCGTCGTCGTCGACGAATCTATCGGCGTCTTAGACGATTACAGGAGAAGTATCGCCAGGGTGGGCATAAGCGAGATGAAGTCCATGCCCTTCAGTGACTCCGAGTACGCCGCCAGGGCGGTGAACGAATACGTCAGGAGTGTCACGCACGATGCTGTAGGCGATCTCCTCACGCCGGAAGACTTCGCTGACAGATATCTGTTTCTGATTGACGTTATATATTTCAAAGGACAATGGCGCCTTCCCTTCAAGGCTGAGGAAACGGAAGTAACTCCGTTTTATAACGAACATGAGGTACAGCTCGGAGACGTCAATATGATGTTTCAAATAGGAAACTTTAAGATCGCGCACATCACTCTAATCGACGCTACATTGATAGAACTGCCTTACGGCACGAACGATCGTCACTCTATGTTAATATTTTTACCTCGTCCCGGCCAATCCATAAGCAAAGTAATGAACAACCTGAAAAGGATGAGCTTAAAGTCGATCTTCTTCTTGTTAGCCAACGAAAGTCCGCAAAAGGCATATCTTAGTATGCCTAGATTTAAGATAACTTCCGACCTAGAATTGAAAGATCTACTCGACGACATGGGACTAACGAAGATGTTCGACGAAGTAGAAGCTAATTTCTCTTCTATAACTGCCTATCCCTTGTACGTGTCCGACGTGATTCAGAAGGCTAGCATCGAGGTCACCGAAGAAGGGACGGTCGCCGCTGCCGTCAGCGAAGTAGCTCTCGAGGGTCGCAGCATGCCTTTACAGATTACCATAAACAAACCTTTCTTTTTCGTGATCGCTGATAAGTTGAACGAAATGGTTTTATTCAACGGCGCGTACAGCAAGCCGTCGTTGTATTAAAAGCGATTACGTAAAGCGAAAATATTATTTTTAAATTTTGCTGTCGAGTTTAAAAAAGCCTATGTTCGAATGTCATTTTCCATTTATTAACAGACGAAAAGAATTGATAAAACGTGTATTTTTTGATCTAGTCATTTTTTCTTGTTCCTTTTCAGGAATTACACACGTCCTTGAACGAAAACCTACTAATTTAAATTTGCCTGTCTGCCTGCAATGCGCTTCTATTATTTGAGCTAGCGACACGAAACTATAACAGTATATCAAATATATATCAAAAGATATATCAAATTTATAAGCATCAAGTGTGAGCTTTAAAAACGTCGAAAAACAAAAGGTGAGATATAAAAACTGTAAAATTAAAAATCATACAAAAATAAATCCATTTTATGAGGTGAATAACACTAAAATGATAAGCAGATCCCCTCGTAGTATTCCTCCAGTAGCACAAGATTATAATCAGAATTTAATGAAAAATAATCAGAGGCAAAAAAATGAAATGATTTCATTGGCTAAATCTGTTGTGTTATTTCTCAACAGTGGTGCTAAGATATCCCTAGCTTAGCTTAAAGAGCATATGCGTCTTGTTTGTATTTTATTGTCTATAAATAATATCAGAATGATGTTAAGCTCACTGCTATGCAGCTTGCGGACTTTAAGGCAATAAGTTAACCGATATTTTTACTTCTATTGCAAATTTTAAATGTCTGACAACTCGTTTCACTTTTCTTACATATCTATCAAAAATTCTATTACTAAAAATTACACAAATATATTTTCGTTTGTTAAGTTTGAACGCACAAAATAATGACATTTTTTCATACCTTTCTAGAAATAAATTAAGGAGTTATGCCTCCATAAAAATATAATGATATATAAGCTCACGCTTATTTTCCAGAACAATGAGCAGAGACGGCAAACCTGCAGCAGAAACTATCTTTACATTTACTTCTCTAACTTCAGTGGCATTCAACAACAGCTTCATTCTTAGGTTCAATCTTACAATTCGACCAAATTGTCGAATTATAAATCGACATAAGGAACTTCTACAAACCGCCAAAGCAAGCACCAATAACACATATTTCACAAAGTACATAAAACAAGAAAATTTCAATTCGAGTTCTCAATTTGTCTTACATTTATTTTACTTAAAAAAATGTTAAAAACTCCTTTATTGTAAATAAATATGAGTAGTTAACTTTTAAGGTCGTGCCAAATTTCAAATTAATAGAAATGAAAACTTTTTTACACACACACACCAATTAGAGAAGAATTGTTACTTAGAATTTGAAGTATTAAAAGTGTTAACGTGTGACAAGTACCTAACAGAATATCAAAACTTTTACACACAATTCTCATACAGACTCATTATTTATACTAGGACATTGCCCTGTCTTATCGCGCGTCGTCAAAGCCTTGTAACAAGCTTCATTATTATTATTTATGATTCACATTCTAACTATGTTATCTATCTATCTATTTTTACATCTATCTACCTTATAAGTAAATATAAATAAAAATAAGATAAACAAAACAGGATTTTCTTCATCAGCGGCAGTAACACGGGGCACTCCGGTGCGATACACCTAAAACACTGTTACGAAATGACCTCATCGAGGGTTCGAGAATTGATACAGGTTGAAAACTAAATCCACATCCACAGAAAAGCAGAAGATATATTTATTCAGCAACACTATAAACATACATAAACCTTTACTCAATACGTATACCCTTCGGCTAGTGTTATCGAACATTCTCTGAATGTAAAAAAACCTAAAAATCATTTTCAAAAAGAAAATATGAATATCTTTTTATAAATGATTTATTCGTCTATAAACAGATAATATTTGTTACAATCTGAAACATTCTAACCAATCACAATGCGTTTAAAATATAAACAACGATAGGCGCGAAAATTGTTTACATATTAAGTATAAGAAATAAAGAATACTGTATGTCAAATATTTTTAGGGGAGTATTTTGCAATTTAATTATTCTGTTTATGCGTCTAATTTGCAACAATATTAATAGCACATGAAATATGTCAGCAGAAACTAACCTTGTGTTTTTCATTCTAATTACACGTGTCAACGATTTGTTAACATGTTGGCATTTACAATTTAAATGTCCAGACAAACGATCATAAATGAATATGTAATTATTTAAAAGACAATGTTTTCGGGTAAGTAGGTACGGTGTTAAATTCGTAAAGAAAATATTTGCACAATCCTTTTCACTTACTGACGTCGGTCAAGACAGAGTTTTTCTAAAAACTGTAAATCATTTAGAGAAATATTAATTTCTGAACATTGATTATTGTCTAATAAAATAATTTTTTTTTTCATAAATCACAGTTCCTTATGTATTCTTTTCAATTAATGCTTCCAGTGCCAAAATTCATAAAATCAATTATCAATAAACAAATATTGCGCTATAATGGTCATGCGCATTTGGACGGGAATTCATAAATTAATGTAAATTGCCTGCATAAACATTGAAAGTACATAAAAGTTTGATAATTATAAAACTGATATGGCAATAGATTTTTTTAAAAGTTAAACTTCTTAGGCGGCATTTCCATAATCGATAATTGGACGAGAATGGAGTGAAAATTCAAGTACGCGTTACGGTTAGGCATATTTCGTCACTTGAGAGAAAAGAAAGATGTAACATAGAGACAGGAAAAAGAGGGTTATACATTCCTACGCCAAAAGAGTGGAGCAAAAAAGGGAGACGCTACACAGCGATACAAAGCGCTATAGAATAAGATAGTGCATGGCATGTGCGCGTTGTAGATGTACGGCGTCAGACGCTACATATGATCAGCTGAAGTACCACTCATTAGGTAATTAATATTTATCATCACGTTTTGTTACTATTTACGTTATTTTACGTTCTTACCCTGTGAGTATTTGATTATAAGTATGAAGAGTTATTTAAGAAATTTCACTTTTATCGCGTATACGGCGCTCCACACATACGTTTTTTTTATTAACACGTGATACAGGTATGTGGTAAGACATAATACATTTAATAAATTAAAATCAACATTACAATATGCTAAATCCATGTTGTGGCCAACTTGGATAGAACATGAAAATGGACTGGTTCGTTCGTTAAAATGGTACACTCTCACAGAGTGCAGACGTGAAATACCTGCTTCTGTAGTTTCATTTCGTCCAGTGAGTGAAAGTTCCAGTGACCCACTCCCCCTCTCCCCGTCCATCAAATATGGTATTTCTACCTGAGGCCAATAACGCACTGATAACACCAACACTAGACATAATAACGATTTCCGTGCTCATAAAAACCCGTCTAAACGAAGTTAGCAAATCATTTACAGGGAAATGTGTGAGAGTTGAGTTGGGAATAAGATCCCAGCTGAAATTCAAAATTTGTCATTGTATGAATATAAACTTTTCATTAAACAGATGTTATATTACGAGGGCTATTATATCGTGTCTTATCTTAATGAAAAAGCCCATGGGATTGAACTGCTCGGCTATCAGGTTGCTTCATGTGTTGTATTAAATCATTAATTATATATACAATACTTTATCTTGATAAGTAAAAAAGAGGAACTCTTGATTTTCTTGTCCATTCTTCTCAAGGTGAAATTGGGATGAGTGGTAATGTTAAAGTCGAAAGAATTCGTTAATGACATATTTAAAATATAATTCTATCACCTTCGAAATAAAGCTATTTTTGATTTGATTAATATTAATAACACACCCACATTATATATGTGTGTATATATATATATATATATATATATATATATATATATATATAATGAGTGCGTTCGTGCGTGAGAAAATCAACATCACTATATTATGTTTATGATTGTGAATTGCGCAAATACACTCGCAACTAACCGGTTGGACTTTAATAATTCAGTGCTAAATTGAATTTAATGGCCATAAAACTTGCATAAATCACATCAAAATATGTTTATAACTTCCGCAAAAGGTCCTTCATAAAAATATGTCTGATAAACGACACAAGACAATTCACGTAAATTTAATGGTGATTGTAGATATGAAGTAGTGTCGTTAAGCTAACACGCTAACTAAATAAGTTTAGACATATTATACACAGTGTTTTTTTTTTTTAATGGGATGGTATAGGCGTAAATTCCATCGTAGGAAGTAGGTGAAAACTGTATTTAGAAATTTTAGCTCTTTTTTGATAAAAATGAAATTTACGTAATTAATTTTTTGATCAATTGCGATCTTTACCAAACACATCATTAAATTGATGAAAACAAAAATTTTACTCCAATCTATTCCTTTTTTATCTGGAATAAATTATTCTATTGAACCAAAAAGTCCGTACCCGAGAAGTTGGTTACATTTTGAAAAAAACTGTTTTTAAGTTAGCAAGTAAGTAAACACAAAGATATAATTAATTTTATGAAAATAAAAATCGACGTAGCATGTTCGTACATAGAATTTTATTTAAATTTATATTAGGAAAATTTCAAAAATATTTCTCGCAGTTGGTCGCTAAAGACGATTGCATAAAATATTACAATTTCGAAGTGACTCCCATTTCTCCGAATACACAGTCGAGCACGTTTAAGAACACCACGCGTCGCTTTTCGCAGCGACAGATGATGAATATTATTCAGAATATTCAAGACACTACGTTTTAATTATTCTAATGTATTTAATCTACTTTTCCACACTTCATTTTTCAAATAGCCCAAAAGAAAAAATCCAATGGCGTCATATTTGGAGATCGTGACGACCATTTTGAAGGGCCATGCGTGCAAATTTTTCGGGAAAGTGATTGCTTAATAAATCTCTAATTACTAAACTATTGCATGCCGGAACTCCGTTCAATTGAAAATAATTTTTTCGACGTTCATCCAAGTGACAATTGTCAAGTTTTCCAAGCATTTGTAACATTATTTCTTGATTTTTTTCTGTATTTAGCGTACCTTCATATAAATAAAAAATAAAAATTATATTGTCTAATATGGCACACCAACAGTGGAATAAAAATCGTACTTGATTGTGAAGTCCGTCGTTTTTAAAGCATTGGTTTGCGACCAGAAGCCGTTACTTTTGAGATTGTACATTTCATTTTTTGAAAATGACTTTCATCAGTCCATATAATTGACTTTATAAAATTTCGATAAACAGTCGTTCGTCCTACAGACCGACGACAAAATTGTAGCCTGTGCTTTTGGTCCCCAGAAAGTAAATCCTATACAATTTTCCCTTATACATAACATTTGTAATTACATATTTTAAGATTATCTTCTGTAGCTGTTTTAGATCTTTTTTGTTTGGACTTAAAGGAACCGTTTTGACGTAAATTATAAACTAAAGTATAAAATGTTTTGCGATTGGGCAATTAACGTTGTGAATATTTTAAATGATACCATTTGAGAGCATTTGTAGTGTTCCGTTAATTAATAAAATACGCTTCAATTAAATCAATTTTCTCTGGAGTAGAAAACATGGCGAAATTAAAGTAAACACAATCTTATACAAAAATAGTGAAAAAATATTATGATTATTACTCCAAATAAACGAAAAATAGTTATCAGCCGGTAATAAATAAAGTGAAAGTAATAAATAAATTTTATGTTTTCTCAGTAATTTTTCTTTTAAACGTTGGGGGGAAATAATTACCAGCCACTATTAATCAACTAATTTCTGAATGTATGATAACAGTTTTTTTTTAATGTTACCAACTTCCCGTATTTGGATTTTTTTGGTTCAATAGAATGATTTGTTTCGAATAAAAAAGGAGTCGATTAATATGTAAAATATTTTTTTCATGAATTTAACAGCATATCTGAAAAAGCGCAATTGACCAAAAAATTAATTACGCAAATTTCTATTTTATCAAAAAAGAGCTAAAGTTTCTAAATACGGGTTTCTCCTATTTCTTACGGTTGAATATATGCCTATATTGTCCCATTTAAAAAAAAACACTGTGTATAGCTGTCAGAATTTTCAGGATTCCGCAACTCAAAAGGGAAAAAGGTCACTTCGTTGTACGATAGTGTGTCTGTATGTCTGTCTCTATGTGCGCCTGCCTGTAGGCACGTTTCAAAATTAGTGTTACAGTCTCTTCGAACTGTAAGAAAAAAACCTTTGGCCATCATGGGACGCCCGGAAGATGTGATTTTAAGTTAATATTAGAATTTATAATTAATCATTACCAATAAAGTAAACATATCGTAGAATAATAGAAAGGATAAAGTTTGTTAATAAAATCAATATATTATTCTTATTGTTTTAAATATTGCAATAATTAAAGAATATTTATATTTAAAAATAGAAAATATATTTTGTTTTAAGAATATATCACTGATTAGAATTCTTGTAGGAATTCTGATAATTAATTAGCAATAAAGATAAATAATTTCAAGGCAATTTTATTAATTTTAATAATAATAAATTATAATAGGTTGACTTTATGGTAAATAAAACAAACGTTATTAATAATAACAAAAAAAGGGAAACTTCAGGTTTTAATCCAATTTTAAATTAAAAATAACATTAATTTATTTATTAAAAGGTACACAAACATTTATAAATATATATACATTCAATTCCTTTTGCTCTGTCACTCGCACGTCTCTCCTGTACAGCGTACTCATGTGTTAGTGTATGTCTACGTCGCTCGTGTAACGTCACGCTCGCGATCACAACCCATCAGCCATTCAAACTCCCCACGCTGACGCGTGTGTAGATGTTTCGCATCAAAAATCAAACTTCTAAGTCACATCAATAAAAACATCTGTAAAATGGTTGACTGCATGTCATCCCTAAAACATCCCGCTATCATATTTATGTATGTGTTTTTTCAAGCTTTTAGCTTTTAAGCTTGTAGAGCTCAAAAATTAGAACGATTGCTCTTATAATTTTTTGCTGAATTTCTTGCTACTTTTGAGCTCAAAAACTAAAATATCTATCGAACGCGTTCTTCGAATTAGATCTGCTTTGCGAAATTTGACGCAATTGTTTAAGCAAGAAGTTGGTGGATACCTACAATAATTCCAACAAGAACTTCCCGAGTCAAAAAACGAATTCTAGTTTTGACCTCAAAAGTCTCAATTCCTTTGATGTTTTATTTGCCACATTGAAAGTAACCCTACTACAACACTCAAAATCTTCAATGAAGATTTTGAGGTTTAAATGAGAATCACCTGTCGATTTTAAATTCTGACTACATCCTCAAAACTCTCATTAACTGAAAAGTACGATAGTATTTTCGACTTTTTGCTCCAATGAAGAAGCTCCAAAAGAATGCAATTTTATTTATAAGTAATCAGATTACATGAGATCTATATTTTACATGTTTAAGTTATAAATTTTACCATATTATTAATGAAATCATATTTATTATTATACATCTATCAAATTAAATGAAAACGGAACATTAATATAACCCTCACAAACATCGATGTTTTAACATCGATATCGATACCTAAAACATCGAAGTAACATCGTTCTTTATGAACGATGTCAGGCTACACACCCAACATAGATATATCTCTCTTACTCACAAGCGTAGATTGTTCTATTTAGTGTCTCGTTCGCTCTGCAATACAAACGCGCGCAAAACGAAGCAATTACTTCGCTCGCCCACATTGACCGCCATTGTTTTGTTTGTTGTTTGTCGTTCACCATTTAATAGAAGTCACAATCAATTAAGAAAATTAAGTGAATTTATTTTTTATTGTGATAGATAACTGTGCTAAAGTAAGTATCTATTATTTCAATAACATAATTATACTCTATTTCATTGGTTTAGTTTAAATAGTGAGCTTAAAAAGGTAAACCTTTATTAATAGGTTATGCTTATTAATAGGCTAATAGTTATTGTTGCTTTGACTTATTGTATGTAGTTTCAAGATATTATCTATTAATATTACTTAAAGTAGATACATGTCTCCCGATTTCCAGTTGTTGTGTCTAACAAGACATTATTTTTACGATAATTTGGTTACTAAAATAGTGATGAGATGTGTATATCGATTAATGTTATTTGCATAAATCACATAGCATCGTCCAGAAAAGTAAACATTAATAATTCGTCAACTGTGACTGACCGTAATGAAAAAGTTTAGATGGTCCTGAGAAAAACATTTAAGATTTTTAATTACAAAATTTATCATCTATGATTTATTCGCCTATTTCCTGTTCGTTTTCAGTTACAGACGACAATCTAAGATTTTTTTAAAAAATTATGAGTATTGCTGAAAAAGCAAACCTACTACAAAAAACTCGAAAATGCCATTATGAGAACTTAATAAAGTAAAGCCCTGTGAGAAATATTAATTTATATATTCTTAATGAAGTTTGTTTACTTTTAGAAATGGTATTTCCACTCAAATAATTTAGCTTCCGAACGAGTATCACGAACCTCCAAGTGATGAATTTGCCAAGATTCACGTTAATCGTCGTGTATATTTGCTTAAAACGTCTAGAGCGAGAAGCTCAGATATCAAAAACTCAGTATAACTGAAAATAATCAATCAAAGAAGCACTTCTTGAAATATATGGGGAAAATATGATTAAGTTATCTGTCAAAGGAAAAATAAGTTCTGTGCCTTCAATAAGTCGTGAATTGTTAACTGCACTGCGTGGTATGTTTAACCTTATTACAATTTTATTGTTAAATATTCTATGTACTATTAATTACGATTATTTTCATTTTAATTACATAATTATTTTAACAGTTAATTAATGATGATAATAGCTATCAATGATACAGTTTTTTTAATGGTTAATTTTAAATGTGATTCAGTATACTTCGAAAATTGAATGTTATTACTTCATTCCTTTCCAAAAATTTAAATTCATTTATCATGCTGGTTGATTTTTTTATTAAATGAATCGTATTTGTGTTTAATAAATAATTTTACAATATTACACCAATGTACTACATAAAGTAACGAAGTGAAATAATAATTATTCTCCTTTTATTCAAGACTGGACCATAACATTTACAAGAGAAGATATTTCAGAGAGTCAATTTATTAAATACATAAGTAAAACTATTTCTTATAAAAAAAGATCATCAGTGAAGAAACAAGCAAATGTGTCTGCAAGCAAATGCAGACAAGTTGACAGCTCAACATCGAAAAACAATGACTAACCTGAAGTGCTGCTAAAAGGAAATTTCTAATTATAAAATGCTTAATTGATAAGTTCCAACTAAAAGATTATAAATCTTTTAAGATTATACATTGAACCTGGTTTTATGAGGTATTAATAAGAGAAACAGGCCTTTGAAAACATATTTTTTCGTTAATTGTCGTACTTGTCTTAGAATTTGACATATATTTATATACAATAATGGTAATAATAGTCCATATTATTTATATTAATAGTAGTTTATTGTAATGAATTATATAAAATTACATTATATCAGAACAACAATAATTTTATGGAGGAAATAAGCTTCGTCAAATTAAACAATTTGAAAAATTGTAGTTTCAATTTCCTCCCGATTTTCTAAAAATTAATTATCATTAATTTTTTAGATCTTTTATTTAAAAAAAAAACATGATAAAAAAATCTCAAAATTTATTTGGAAGTATCTCGCTTCCTGGTAAATTTTGAGCATTCGAAAATGTCAAATTGAAGAAAGTAAAAAATTAAAATTTTCATAGTATCCTTTTAAATAAGAGGGTGGGGGGCCTTATATGGAAAATTACGTCATATGAGAGTTTTGAGCTTTAAATCTTTATAAATTATTTTTTATATATTTTGAGGTTTTTGAGGCACAAACTGGGATTACTTTCAATGTTGAATCCAATTTTTACACCTCAAGCTAATTCTCGAAAATCTCATTAAAGATTTTGAAGTCTTAATGCGAAATTACTTTTTGAGTCGGGTTTAGAAATCATATTGAAAAAAACCTTTTTTTGAGTATTTTTCGATACAGATACCTACATAACATAAAAAAAGGCATTTTTTAGAAAAAGGTGACAAAACACTCAACATCGATCCACCAAGGATTTCATATGTTACTTTAAAAAAAAAACATTCTTACGAATATTTCATTAACAATATGTTTCGAACAGATCAACTGATTTTAATGCAGTTTGCTATGATCGACGTCTATTTTTAAAGAAAATAACTGGATATATTTTGCAATTCGATCGTATAATAGTATGAAAAACATCCTAAAAACAACGCTTTTGTCTCCAACAATATGTCTTGACCAAATATTCCAATTTTAATGCATTCAAAAATTATCAATATTTTTTTAAAGAGAACAATTGAATAGATTTTGAAATTTACTGATAGAGTAGTTTACAAAGTACTGTAAAAAAATACGCCTAAATAAAATTCTGTAACGATGTCTCTTGAGCAAATGAATAGATTTTTATGCAGTTTGCACCAGTCCATACATCTGTTTAGGGAATAGAGTACACCAGATTTTGGTATTGATCGGTAGAGTATTCTAACAGTTATTTTAATAAAAAGTTTTACTGAAAACTTATTTGTGAAATTCCTTAAAATCAGCCGGACCAAATAGTTTAAAGTTCCAGGAGGTTTAAATTGAATGAACTCCTTGTGAATATCGCTAATTATATTTTTTTCAATTAATCGGTTCAAAAGTTATTTGAAGTTTACACACACACATACATTCGAAATGGTTGAAAGAGATTTCTTAGACCCAAAAACGTCATGTTCTGGTGAAAACACGACTTTCGAAAATCGAACTGAAAACGGCAATTTCCCAATTTTGTGATTTATTTTTAATTTTTATAGCAGGAAGTAAAAATAGTCATTTATGTCTGATATTTTGACACTCGCAAAGAAATCAAAACCTATAGGGTGCTTCCCGTTCACCTAGAGCCAAGACATTTGGCAAAAGTATGATCTTGCAGGGCAAATAAAGAAAAAAAACTGAAAAATCCTTAATTATTAACAATGTCATTAAACAAATTACGCTTACAAATGGACTACGACGTAGACCGATGTACGTACAACATTTTTATAATTTCCCGCTATGGAAATTTAAGATTTCCAAGAGATCGAAAAATTAAAATATTTTCGAAAGTGTTTTTGTAAAATGAAAAATTATTAAATTTATATGGAACCCTTAGCAAGGATGTGAGTCCTATTCGGACCGGTGCGTAATTTTTCATAACAGTGTATTGTGAAAAAAAAATTAAATTCTTCATGATTCTAGCCGATTATATCAGACAATACCGAAAGATAATATTTTATATAGTTTATTACTTCTAATGTTTGTTACATTATTGTTATATTAATATTTTTCAATATTTAGGGACACCGCAACTCACCCGTCTAGTTTGACAAAAACGTATTTACGGCGCATAATTCCACAAAATAATAATTACCAAATTATTTGCGAGCTTAATACATATGTATCGATAAATAAATTTAATTTTGACATTCCGTTTTCATTTATACAGACCGATACAGGGTTTGGGTGGACCAAAAACATTAAAATTTGTTATGGCCACAAGTATTTAAGGATATAGGACAAAAATACTCAATATTATCTCTCCACTTTTAAAAGCGAAAGAACATACAGTCTTTTAAATCGAATTTTAATCAACTTAAAGTTCTATGTCTCAAACCGCTAGTAAAGATCAAAGCTGGAACATCTGAATTTTTACCTGGAGCCGATTGTTACAGCGCCATTATAAATATTCCATTGATAATCCTATGGCAAAACAAACAGGCTACTTTTATTTCGTTACATTGATAGCAGGAAATACATCTAGAATATATTTTGTCACATAAAAACCATCAAAAGCAATAAAAGAATCATTTTTCTTTAATGTTTCCTTTGCACTCGTCGATGTCCGCGTATCTTGGATGCATTACACCTTCTTATTATTTTTGTGTGTGATTTGTCACGTACTAGCACTAGGGCGTCGTCTTTCAATTGATCGGCCAGTCAAGAAGATAAAATACTATTTTTTTCTTAATTTTTTTATATCTTTTCTAATCTCAGGGAAAGAAATTTAATTAGATCATTGTTGCAAACGCCAACCACCTGTGGGATGACTTTTTCTGATGTCCGTGTTTTGGTCTGCCGCAATCATTTTTTTTTTTCAATTGTCTAACATAAAAAGCTGTTATTACAACTGTTTAACATAAAATTGTCATTTTCCATGACAGAATACCTTGAAGTCGGTCAGATCATCTATGCGTGTCGAAAGAACCAGCGGCAAGAAAAAAAACCGGCCAAGTGGTGTCGGGCCTCTGCGGTATAGGGTTCCGTAGACACCCGTCGCAACCGGACTTTTCGTTTCATACTATTAACGCACTGATTCACGTCCACGATTTAACGGCTAATACAGTCGAAAAACGGACCCACATTAGATGGGTGTTATTGATTCATGATATCATATTATACTTCCATAATTTTACATTGTTCATAAACTTATGTTTACTACGTGTCTTACACAACCAATAACATCCCCGTATTAATTTTTCATATAATTTGTACAAGATTTTGCTTTTACTCCTCCAAGTACATTTTATAAGGTCGATTATTACTCGTCAAGCCCACACATCACTGATAGTTTTTCTTATAATTGCGTTACATGTACTATTTTGGTGGACTGTTTCCATATCTAAGGACAAGTATTAAGCCGGCGGAGGGGACACTTAACTATAACATAATTATCACTTTAAAGTTTCATGTTTCGCAAACGAGTCCCTAAATCCAAAAATGTTTTCACGCAACTGCAATATTTTCGAATGACCTATCCAACAATATTCCACACCGTGGTTTAGACAAGAAAAAAAAATCATTTATGGTTGATAGCACCACCTCAAGATAATATAACATAGAGGGAGCGACAAAGTAGGTAGCAATGCCTTTCTACGTCGACTTATTTTTCTTATGAAACAAAGAATTAGTAATATAATTCACAAGTATGACCCTGACAAAAGTTGTACACATGTTTGTAAAAAGAATTTAATGTTGTTAATTATTATCAATGTTTATCATCAATAATTTTTGGTTTCTTGTCACCACGAAAACATATATTTTTTTTCAAATTTTATATGTTTCTGTATCAGTAAATATCCAACATTAATACGGACAAAGTTTATGTAAGTTAAATGTATCTCTGTTTGTTCGAACTAATTTCCTAACCGGAGATTGGATTATGATCAAAAAATCGCTTTGCTCCCGTATATTACTCGCTTAGTGCTTAACTATTGGGAAAAATTATTTCCTACATTCCAAATAGTTATTGTATGCCGATAAAATTCGGTTAGGATAAGGGATATTTTTAATATATTATTTATCAGAAAAGAAAATGATTCAATATTTATAATTAAGAACAGAAAATACTCTTAATTGCCATATATTCACATAAAAATAAAAGTAACAGAAAGTATAAGTATTACAACATAAACTCTTTAATTTAACTGCACACTGGACAAGTCCAAGAGGTTCACTTGATGTTTCAAGTGTGTAAGATGATTTTCAAGGAAAACGAAAATTTCATTTGTCTCTTTATTAAATACAATTATGCAGACGCTAAAAAGAGACACATGTATGGATGACAGTTTTGAAAATTTTATGTGGTGTCTGTGTTATCTTAACTCTGAACTTTACTCTAAGCGTTAGACAATGTATTCATCTATGGTCAATGTCACCACCGCTCACAATTAGAATTTTTCATATGACCACACTAAAATTGTCTTAAATGTCAATAAATGCTAATATTTAGCATGAAAAATTAATTATTATTCTACAGCCTAACAATAATAATATTTTTGTAGATAATAAGCGTTTAAGAACTATTCAAAAACAAATTTAATGTCTGTGTTAACTATAATATTGTTTGTGCTTTTCATTTATCACATACGTACAAAACTATTTCTCTGTACTATATCTAACGATACCAGGCTAAGATTTTTCAAATTTCTTGCTCCTTTTCTGTTTTATCTTCGCACAGAACAATAATTACGTATTATATTCTTCTCTATGGTTAAAAAGCAAATAGTGTATTGTCTATGGTCAACATTTTCAAACACGACTCGTCTTGCGACTTGCGTGTTGCAAGTGTAATTAATAGTAAAACAGACTAAGTTATAGACGTAGATTATTATGAGATGGTTATAGGTATTACGTTAGACGATCAAAGTGCACAAACAATACATTTGCAGGTAATGCATCATTAGACGTAGTTCTAAAACGATGGTCTTTATTTAAAAGTAATTTTATTGTCTTGATAAGTGCCAGTTGTATTTTTTATCGCTTTTGGTATCTTCAGTAACATAAAGGTGCGAAAATATGTGCATTTTACCATTTCATGCACTGGAGAGAAAAAAGTGAGTACTAGATGGTTCTTCAATATGAACCTTGTAACTAGTTTTAAAAGATGTAGTGTGAAATGCTATGAATCTTGTAAGGGTAGTATCGGAATATGTTTTGTAAAGTTGCCGCGAATAGTTGTTATAGCGAATAGTCGAATACCGAGTAATCGCCATTCGCTTTGGCGAATAGTCGAATAACTCGGCATTACTATTCGACATAAATAAGGCACATTAAACATAATTTTTATTTCTATTAAATATAGCATTAAACTCAGGCTCATTTATTTGTTATTTAATTTTAATAATAATTTTAATTTTAAACTTATTTTTTAGTTGTGAGAAATAAAGCTAGAGAAATCTGTTTCATGTAATATGCACGTAATTCGTATATATTTATTTAATTTTTTAAATGCTGGCAACCCTTTTCAAGTAAATACTTTTTCTATTTTTTATTTATTTCTATAAAGACTATTTTCTGAGGCAGGATTACTTACGAGAAAAAGCGAAACCGACTCGCTCAGAACGTGCAGAAAAATAGTTTTTGCATCACAATCTGCCTCTGGTGGATTTTAAATATTAATTAATTAAAAAACTAATGACAGGCACAGAGAGAATTTTAAATTTTAATATTTAATATGATAAATAATTATTGATGTTGTGTTTAGTTTTATTAAGGAAAATAATAAAGAATGATTATTTTTAGTTATTAGTTTTTTTTGTTCGTTAAAAATTTATTTTAGACGAATACTCGCCGAATGCCGAATAATACTAGAATTATTCGGTATTCGACGAATATAAAAAAAAATGTCGAGTAATGCCGAATACCGAATAATAGCGAGTATTCGCGACAACTCTAATGTTTTGATTTAATTTAGATATCAGAATATTTATTTTAAATAATTATTTATAAGTTCATTGAACAAATAATATTTAGTTTAATAAAATTCAATTACCTATTATAATTACTAATTTGATAACATTAAATTATTAGATTAGATTAATTAATCATATGATTGATACCCATAGAATTAGTTATTCTAGGTAAAATATGCATTTAATAACACTTGCCATCTTAATTATATTGAAAACAAAAAAAATGGTCACATATTAAATAGTAATCCATTATACATAATTTTTATTACTGTTAAATTTCAGTGTGTCTGCAAATGTACCACAGACTTACAAATTATCTGAAGAACAGTTGACATTTTATAAGGACAATGGATACCTTGTTATTAAGGGGCTCATTGAATTTACGACGTTGTATGCTTGCAAGTAAGTCACGGTGGTGATCATCATCAGATAGCAGTTCACACAGCTGAACATTAGCTCTTTACAAATAATATACCCTCTATCGCACCTAGTACCTCATTAAGTCATTAACGGTTTTGACTACTAGCCTCACAATGTTAGTCTATTATCAGGTAATTTTTATTAGGGTGCCCAATTCTTAGATTCTCATTTGTGTTGCCTAAAACTTTTCATTTGTAATGTTTTACCTTCCTTAAGTGGCAATCTAAGGAAGGTATCAGGCAATTGATGGCTACAAAGATGATTTATTAAAACCAAAATTGAACAGAAAAGCTTTTTCGTCCAACAGCAATTAATCCTATAGCTGATAAAAAGAGGGACATTATATAATTAAACACCAAATAATAGTAAAATATTAACTTGTATTCCATACAATTTTTATTTAAATGATGATTTTTCTGCATATCTTCAGTATCAATATTGCGCTTAACTTCAATGCTAGCTTTTCGTTCAATATTCAGATATATTTTCTAATTTTCAGGCAGCGTTTCATCCAAATCAGCAAAGGTCTCATAGATAGAGGTTTTATAACTATCACCAAAAATCCATTTTCAAAGCCCGGTCTTACTGGTGAAGATGCTATTAATAAGGTGCTTGCTTTTTATAAGATTTTATTTACATTTATTTTATGTTTTGTATTCTTAATTCAAATTGTAATAAATACTTTTAAACCAGTTCGATATTGAATGCATCGAAATTTGGAAAGTATGTATATGTACTTTTCATCATAAACCAATGCTTTGAAAGCTTTGACCAGTTACCTTTTGTAAGATTACTTCCTGTCAAAGAACTCTTTAACAGACAATAGCATCAAATTAAAAATTTGTCATCATTATTATTTGTTGTTAATTTCAAGGACTAAACATATTTACAATCTTTATATGATATCACGACCATGATCATCAACTCATTCTTTTTTTTCCATACCAATGATATGCAGCTTTTTAGGATCCACCTATGAAAATTAACTAGATAATGCATGTTATATTCAGCAGTATCCAAATATTATTTGCATGTTTTCAGTTTAAGCATAATTCAAATATCAAAATTGTGACTTGATAATTTTTTTCATTCTGATCTCATGATATATGATTTACTTTATTTTTAAACTACCATTTATATCAAAATGATGAGCACTGCTTGCACATTTGTTTTAGATCCAAGAGTTATTGTATGATGATGTATTCAGCGGCTACAGTGAAAATCCTCAGTTGCTAGACGTAGTCAGCCAGCTGATCGGACCCAACATCATGGGAGTGCACTACATGTTCATCAACAAACCGCCAGGCACTGGCGTCCATCCACCTCACCAGGTATCTCATGTACAACCTAGTTCACGTGCCTGGGACTTATTTTATATAGCTGTAGATATATTGTTCAACTTTTATCAATATTCTTGTATACTGTTAAAAATCAATTACTCATATTGAATTGAAATAATTTATAAACCACAAAATCTTTTTTGTAGTATAGTCAACAAATATTATACTAATTATTTCAGGATTTGCACTACTTTCCATTCAGACCCGCAGACAGAATAGTGGCAGCCTGGACAGCTGTGGACCATGTCTCTGAAGAAAATGGCTGCCTCTATGTCATCCCGGGCTCACACAGAAGTCCTTTGTATGAGCACGACTACCCTAGGGATGAGGTACTTTCATGTTTCACCTGCCTAATTTATATTTAATGAATTTATTATTTTTAAAGTTTTTAAAGATCCATGCCTGCTAAATGCAATACTTCATTTAATATTTTCCTTATAAAATAAATTATCACACATGCATTTATCATTATATCCATAAAAAATCAAGAACTGATGGAAAGAAAAGAACATCACATTTACATTGAAAATTTTAATGTATTCTATTTATACAAGGTGCTCCTGATTTTTTCGCTAATTTCGGCAAATAATAGTATTAAAATAATACTCATAATATGTATCAAAATTTGTTAAGGAACATACATTGAAAAATGCTTAGTTACTATGATATTCAAAGGTGAAACAAAATTGTTTCTATGGTGTGTGTATAATTTACAAAGCAACGTTGCCACTCCATGCGCGCGCGCAACGCGTTAAACCTCTCCCTGCCCGCATACCGTCCCTCCCCCTGCGTCGTGTCGCTACCTTCCTACAAAACCGGTTCTAGTTAACTACCTGTTTATTCATTCGTCTCGCTTACAGTTAATTTTCGTTATTCATTTTTTCAATAATTGTTAAGCTTGTTATTTTTTTTATTATTAAAGTTTCTTTTTGTTTTGCTTTCTTTTTCCTTGATACGCTATTTTATTAATAATTACGCCATATCGTACAATTATCCACCTCAACAACAAGCTTATGTTCATTTTATGTATGAATTATGCTATGGCAAGGCAGTTACAACTATTCACCAGTACCGACTAAAACATTGTAATCGTCGAGTACATCGAGTACTTACACCTGATACATACATGTTTATTCATGTGAGCAAATAAATAACTTTCGTTTTAAAGCACAATTCAAACATCAACTATTAGATTAAGAATTTTTTTTTAATATTTCAAAATTATTTTCAGCTAGTTTAGTAAGGTGGGCATAGTATTAGCACATTTATAAAGAATTATTCATTTAACAGTGGACTTCAATAACCAGGTTCAGGATCCTAGAAACCAGGATCCTGAACCTGGTTATTTAAGTTCCGACCTTATCTATAAAGCTCATTGCAACAATAGTAAGTGTGGGTCGTAAGCTCATGTGGGGACTCTTGAAAAGGTATGATTTACATCCATACCATCACCGAAAGCGCAAGGACTGCGACCCTCTGATAATCTAGCAAGGATTACATTTTGCAAAAGAATAAATGAATGTCTTCAAAGAGAGCCAATATTTTTAAGAAAAATTTTGTAGACAGATGAAGTACAGCTTATGAGAACAACAAACTCAAAAAGCCTTAACCAGTGGCTTTCAGAAAATACGAAAGCTATATGGGAATCATGACATCAGAGGGAATTCGCAATTAACATGTGGACTGGCATGTTCATGTAGTGGCATGAGTTGTATCTAATTCGTGCCTATCCGACGCGGCAATGTCGTCATTTAATTACCGCTTGTGTAGGCACACATCCCATTCGAAATTCTTTCATTTTGTATAAAAAAATTAAAACTTTTTATTAAAATATTTTTAGGTATACATTCTGTGACAAGTTTTGATGTACATCATTAGTATTATCATTTGCATTAGTAATATCAATAATGTAAAACGGTAGGAACACTTTGTATGACATCCCTCTGCTCATATGAATTTTCTCTGAGAAAGGGTCACCAGACCACAGGTCCACTCCACTCTAGTTTGATGCGGGTCAGGAACTCCACAAGTGTTGAAGATTCTGGTCCTTGAGACATCATAAAAAATAAAAATCTCTAAGATGGGAATTTCGTCGCAATATTCTTCTTTAGCCTTTGCCTACCCCTCTGGGAAATAGGTGTGAGTTTATATTATTATTATATGCTCTTTTACTGTCAAAAGAGAAGTTAGAAGAACCTTCAGTAGAACAGGCTTGTAGGCTCATAACTCACAATTTTATGCTAAGCAAGGGGTATATTACTGTTATTTTAAGTAACAATTATAATTAACTTAATAGTTTGTGTTGGCCATCGGAATAGTATGAATGAAAGGAAAGTCACAAAACAAAAGAGAGTATACGTGTGATTGAAGGGTTGTCCTAAAAAGTCTTAGTGCAGATCAAATTGGTGACATATTAAACAAACGCCAAATTTAAATCACCTACAGCTGATGAGCTTGCATGAATTGATTGATTGATGTCAGTTGTGAAGCAGGACAGATAAGTTAACATCAATTCATAAGGAAATCGGCCTATTCTTCCAGAAATAGACGTTTACATTATTTATTATTAAATAAAATGCTGAAATGCGTTAAACGCCACCTAGCGTCGCAGTCACGCATAAAGTCAAGCGTTACAAAAAATCACAAAAAGATTATTGTCAAGATTAATGTAAACTGTTGCAGGAAGGTAAATTAATGAAGCTTTACCATGGCATATTAGACCCTAAAGCGGCGCCAGAGAACGCGCGCGTGCCACTGGCTATGGCGCCCGGAGATACGGTGTTCTTCCATCCTCTGCTAGTTCATGGCTCTGGGCCCAACACCAGCAAGGTACTGTTACGATAAGGGTACCTCACACTGGTTACTTAGACAGATTAAATGGTAAGCGCTCGTCATTACCACACTTTAAGCCATCGAAATGCTTAAAGTTTATTGATGCAAGGCTTTAGTGGCATTTTTTTTACTTAAATAATCATCTGTAAATAGGAGTTCAACATGTCACTTAAAATGTAGGGGTGTGCGAATAACATTTGAATCGAATCAAATACTCATATTCGAATCAAATAATTCGAAAATACAAATAATTGGAAATTTTCGAATTATGTATTCATTATTATTCCGAATAATTAAAATGTTTCAAAATATTTGGTTATCTTTTAAATAAATTTGTAATATTCTCAATAATTAGTAAATTTTAAAAAATAATTCGAAGTTTTCGAGTAATTTGTGAATTCTATTGTATAATAAAATAATTTCGTACTCAAAATATCACTAATATTTATGGTTGTATATATGAATTCAGTAAATATATATATACTAGCTGTTACCCGCCCGCTTCGCTAGGCGAATATTGCCGATTACGTTTAAAATCTACATTTTAGGCTAGCCTTGAAATTTAACACAAAGTTCCTTTACTCGGAAATGCAGATTTAATATTCATAAAATATACTTTTTTAATATAATTTATATTTTGGAAATCATAAATTACAATTGTTATAGCATTTTCGTTAGCTTTTCTAAACGAAAAGACTATTTATACATAAAAAAAATCTGATTAGATGATGCTACATGGTTTCCTGATTTAATTTATAACTGACCAATTCTAACTATTTTATGATTAAAAAGCTTTTGAAATCTTGAATTATATTTACATACAACATCATCAACTTTGATTCCGCCCCTCTTGAAACAATTATTTGGGAGTTTTTTAATTAACCTCAACGTGTCGAAAGAGATATTCCTACTGAACTTCAGGTATACCGTGATGTAGTTTGGAAATATCAATTTTCCATTGCTTATGCCCCGTAATTACTTTTGAGAGTGGAATTTCGTAAGAATCATTCTCATTAGATCTCTACTACAATGACAGGAATATTCCTTAAAATATTCAAGTCTCTAAAACTTATAGTTCCAGAAATGTCGTGTTGAGTCAATACATACATAGAAAACCTCTTACGAATATTGAGGAACTCATATGAAAATTCAGCATTCAATACCGTATATTTTCTCTTATATAAAAATCCAACATGGAATCGACTTATTTTATCGTAAATTCCCGTATGAATCTTTATCAGTGTAGTTTTTAATGATCCCGACTAGCTTTGAAGAGTAGAATTTCATAAAATTTATTTAAGATAAATTTTAACAAGCCAAAAAACTATTCGGGAAAAATTTTACAGTTGTAAGAGTTATAGGTTGAAAAATGCAATTTTTTTCAGTTTTTAACGCTCCCGCGCTACCCTCAGGGGGTGGAATTCCATAAAATTCGCTGTTAATAAATTGCAACATGCCAAAAAAATATTCAGTCAAAGTTTCACAGTTGTAAGAGCTATAGATTGAAAAATGCAATTTTTTTCAGTTTTTAACGCTCCCGCGCTACCCTCAGGGGGTGGAATTCCATAAAATTCGCTGTTAATAAATTGCAACATGCCAAAAAAATATTCAGTCAAAGTTTCACAGTTGTAAGAGCTATAGATTGAAAAATGCAATTTTTTTCAGTTTTTAACGCTCCCATGCTACCCTCAGGGTGGAATTCCATAAAATTCGCTGTTAATAAATTGCAACATGCCAAAAATATTCAGTCAAAGTTTCACAGTTGTAAGAGCTATAGATTGAAAATGCAATTTTTCAGTTTTAACGCTCCCGCGCTACCCTCAGGGTGGAATTCCATAAAATTCGCTGTTAATAAATTGCAACATGCCAAAATATTCAGTCAAAGTTTCACAGTTGTAAGAGCTATAGATTGAAAAATGCAATTTTTCAGTTTTAACGCTCCCGCGCTACCCTCAGGGGTGAATTCCATAAAATTCGCTGTTAATAAATTGCAACATGCCAAAAATATTCAGTCAAAGTTTCACAG
Organism: Eumeta japonica; assembly: GCA_005406025.1. Lineage (NCBI taxonomy): Eukaryota > Metazoa > Arthropoda > Insecta > Lepidoptera > Psychidae > Eumeta > Eumeta japonica. The sequence continues at coordinate 533,640 of BGZK01000257.1, forward strand.
TTGTAGAGCTATAGGTTGAAAAATGCAATTTTTTCAGTTTTTAACGCTCCCGCGCTACCCTCAGGGTGGAATTCCATAAAATTCGCTGTTAATAAATTGCAACATGCCAAAAATATTCAGTCAAAGTTTCACAGTTGTAGAGCTATAGATTGAAAATGCAATTTTTTCAGTTTTTAACGCTCCCTTACCCTCAGGGGTGGAATTCCATAAAATTCGCTGTTAATAAATAACATGCCAAAAATATTCAGTCAAAGTTTCACAGTTGTAAGAGCTTAGGTTGAAAATGCAATTTTTTTCAGTTTTTAACGCTCCCGCGCTACCCTCAGGGTGGAATTCCATAAAATTCGCTGTTAATAAATTGCAACATGCCAAAAAATATTCAGTCAAAGTTTCACAGTTGTAAGAGCTATAGATTGAAAAATGCAATTTTTCAGTTTTAACGCTCCCGCGCTACCCTCAGGGGTGGAATTCCATAAAATTCGCTGTTAATAAATTGCAACATGCCAAAAATATTCAGTCAAAGTTTCACAGTTGTAAGAGCTATAGGTTGAAAATGCAATTTTTTCAGTTTTTAACGCTCCATACCCTCAGGGTGGAATTCCATAAAATTCGCTGTTAATAAATTTTAACATGCCAAAAAAATATTCAGTCAAAGTTTCACAGTTGTAAGAGCTATAGGTTGAAAAATGCAATTTTTTCAGTTTTAACGCTCCCTTACCCTCAGGGTGGAATTCCATAAAATTCGCTGTTAATAAATTGCAACATGCCAAAAATATTCAGTCAAAGTTTCACAGTTGTAAGAGCTATAGATTGAAAAATACCAATTTTTCAAATTTTGACGGCCCCGCACTGCCCTTCAAAGTTGGAACTTCATACAATTTGCTTTATTTGCTTTTGATAAGTTCCAACATGCCAAAAAAATTTTTTGGCCAAGTTTTACATACCTATAAAATATATGTTTTGAAAATGTGAAGTTTCTTAAAGTTTTTTTTAATTAACGCCCCCGCAACCCTCCTTACGAGTGAAATTTCGTAAAATCCGTTTTTAGCTGACCTCAACTCGGAAAAAAAAATTTCAAGTCTCTACGCCTTATGGTTTCATGGTTTCAGAGATATCGTGATGAGTTAATAAATTATCTCTTATATATATATATATATATATATATATATATATAGATTAGGTGTGCCAACATCCAATTTCCATGATGGACCTTCTAAAAACGGAATTTTGAATTACTTCCTGAAATATTTTGGGAGAAGACGATTTATTTGATTTTTCATAATTTTTTTTAATAGAAGTTTTAGATGGACACTTCCGGTAAAGTTTTAAAACTTCAGCGGAAATGCCTCAACAAAACTCCTATTTAAAATTTTATTAATATCAAATAAATTGTCAAAAAATATCTTAGCAAATGCCCAAATGCAGCTCCTATTAAAAGAGAAACTCAAAATTCCAATTTTAAAAGGTCCTTCACAGAAATTGAATTGCACACCCTAATATATATGAGTATATATATATATATATATATATATATTAAATGTTTTCGTTCGATAAATTCATTCAAATTAAATAAATAAATAAAAGAATCTGAAGTTGTTAACTTAATTTTATTGTTTTCTGAAATATTTATAAATAAAACAAAACGAATCAGTCAAAGCAAATTTTAAAGGAAGCAACATCGTTTGTGTCGCATTAATTATGCAACATTTTAATGGACCTCCGTTCTTCCGGCAGGGAACACTCCATCGGTAAGTCTTATAACTTTAACGTTTATTTTAATTATTTTATATTTTAAATAAAATTTGACAATTTTTTCAGATTCAGAGAACATGTCCGGGAACTATTTGGTTTCGGGAATTATTCACGGACCATTTTTTCTTTTGGCCTTCATGGCTAACATGAAGGCCAAAAGAAAAAATGGTAAGACTGACTTTGACCGTGTTGTCATGATCTCGCAACCGCAGCGAGAGCCGAGGGATGTCATTGAAGAAAACATGGTAAGATGATTGTGGCTGAATATGCGGCAGACGGAATAAATAGGTTGTACGAAGTATCATTAAGTCTCTCGCATATTTTACCACAATCTTTTTCTTACCAAATTTTTCTAATAAGAACATGGTAAAATAAATTTATTAAAGGAAATATTCATTTCCCTGATATTGTCGATAAATTTCTAAATCATCAACTCGGTCTGACCGAGTGACCAACTTTTAGTCCATTACAATATAAATATTTCTTTTTATTATGACTTATTCGAATTTTAGTTAACAATAAAACTTTTTTTTTACTTTTATTAATTATCAACTAATTCTCTACTTAAGTTAACACTTTAATTTAATACATATTTTTATAACGTGACAAAGTGAGGTTATGCATTGGGATACATTCAGTAATGTTCTTCAACAAATGATTTATTGAATATAAACAAATTGTTTATAAGAAAGTTACAAATTTTTGATAATCACAAACAAATTATCTCCAATAAATAATTTGTTAACTGTTGATAAATATATATGAAAAATCTTCTAGTAACAAATCGATTGTGTTTTTATAGATTAATTGAATAGACTCAACTAAAACATAATGTCTGAAGAAAACCAAGTAGAAGTTGATGTGATTTCGAATGAAATGACTGATGGTTGATGGTTCTGATACTGATATTGAAGACGATGATGAAGTTAACAATATTGATGGGATCAGGACTAAAATGCAAATAGCTCTGTAGACAGTGCTACTTGGATGTATTTTAAGCTGAATAAAAGAAACAATAAAAAAAGGAATTTGTAATCTTTTCGCCCAAGTTTTAAGTTTATCTACAGGTATTTTTCTTGTAAATTTATCATTGTTTCTTGTCTGTTATTAATATAATCATAAATTAACATCTATATTTATGGTTATAATTAATAAGTAAGTGCCAGATAAATTGATAGACACAATCATTAACCGACTTTTTCTTTGAAACCTACACTCGCATAATTTGTTCAATAACTGTGGTACAAATGTATAATAAACTTCAGTTGCGTTGCCTGTTGTAGTAGGGGACGACCTAGACTTAAGGAAACTGCAGATATGCTAAACATTTTCTGTGGTTTTTGGTGACTTTACAAAATAGAGAAGTTTCCGTATTTGACTGTGTATTTTTCCCCCTTTTTTATGTATGTTCATCAACATCTTCGTTAATTCTATTTAGTGTTTCTGATGCTGGTTTCAAAATTTATTAAAACCACTTTTATGGAATAGGTAAAAGTTCTATGATATTTTGAAAAAGTTTAATAAAAAAATAAAGAGAAAAAATAAATGAATCGCTGTCAAACTCCAATTCTTCACTCTGTTCCCATTGACCCAGAATCGCAGCTGTCAGTAATTTTGATAACGAAAAGTCGACAGTCTTATCAACTGCGTCGTCGATGTTATTTAATGTGGCTTCTTCTTCTACAACGTGTTCTCGTTTTCCATCTCTCCTTAATTGTACTTTCAGTGCCTTCATTTAATAAAAGTTCTGCTTAATAAAATTTATAATTTTTATTACTTTTGGCGACATAACTTTTAACATCTGCCCAAATCAGTTCAATTGGATTTAATTCGCAATGATAGGTGGCAAACGTAAAATAGTGACAACTTTTTTTTTTATATAGTCGTTTTATTTCTTTAATTCATTAAATTACTTGATTTTTTATTTCCCGTTCTTCCTAGCTCATATTTTTAGAAGTAAGCCAATCCTGGATTTCATTTTTCTCCAAACCATTGTTGGTGTTTTTTCAACTTGTCTGCAACAGTGAAATTTATGTCCACAAATTAAGTAAATGTAACTAATACAAACAATAAATAAAATTTTTGGTTTTATATTTACCTAGAATGATAACTGGCATTATCCATTATAACTACATCATTAGTTTTAAATTTTGTTATAACTTTATTAAACCAATCTTCAAAATGCTTTGCATCCATCGCTTCATGATAATCGCCTTTCTTAGTAGACTCAAAAATTCTACCACAATCAGACAAGAACCCGTTTTTATCACCGATATGCACAATTATAAGCCGTTTGCCTTTTGAAACCGAATTTTTGGATCCTGCTGATAGTCCCTGTTTAAAAGCCTGCATTGTAGATTTGATTTCAGTATCGATCCCAGTTTTTCCTACAGTATGATCTAAAATATAATTATTATTAAACAGAAATATTAATACATACTTAAACTCGACTAGAAAATATATGAATATTAAAGAAACAAAAGAATATAAACATACTAAGAATTAAAAAAAAATGTTAACCAACCTGCATTGACCTATGTTTCATCAAGGAAATAGATTTGCCTAGTTTTTGTCTATATTTTGACATAAGACTTAAATATTTAATGCGCCATAAAACTATTTTTTTTTCTATCAAAACGCTTTTATTCGTTCTTATGATGTATTTAAATTTCATGTCCGTCAATATTCTCCTGAGAGATGTTTTACTTAAGGTAAAATGTAAAGTTTCATCTTAAGTTCCCTATTTAATATTTTTTTTAATGTAGATAGTTCTCCATTTAAATATAAATTGTGCATAATCTTCCTAATAGCAAATTTATCAAAATTGTCTATTTTGTTCACTATCTTTTTTCTTGCGTTCCTTTATTTTTTAATAATTTTGAAAATAGTTCTCTTACTTACATTTGATATTTCAACAGTTCCATTTACAATTTCTGAATTTGACACAAATTCGTCTTTAGGTCATTTCTCTCGAATGAACTTATAAATATGCATTATCATTTCCCTTTTTCCAGAGGGCAATGTTTAGCAACAAGACTTATAATAACTACTAACTGGGCGACCGAGCTTTGCTCGGATTATTTTTTGGATACACTAAGTAATATACCAAGTAGTAAAACTAATGTCACTTCATTTCGCTGATTAAAAAACAGTCTATACCTAGATCAAATTAATCTACTCCCACTATTCCCAGTCATCATTATTATTCATTAGGTATACTGGAAAATCATTATTTCAATAAAAATCCAAGAATATACATATTAGAACTTTATTTTTAAATAATCAGTCTTTAATAAACATAATCAAAACTTATATGATAACACGTAATAATCATAATCAATACTTTTAGGAACAACAAAAGTTTATGAACTTAACCTAATACTTCTTTCCATACTATGTCGCGTGTATGTCGAGGATTTTCATTGGGAGGAGTACTTTTAATGTATTCGGTGTCTTTACTCGGGAAAATGCCACATACAACATGCCATGCATAAAACTGATGATCTTAAGTCGACACCAACAAACTCAAAAGTTTGGCCTTGAGATTTGTGAACTGTCATAGCAAATGCAGATCTCACTGGGAATTGATGTCGCTGCATGGTACATCCTATTTGGCTTTTCGATGAGTCAAGAGTAATTCTAGGTATATGTACTTCCTTGCCGGATTGTTCGCCAGTAACGATTTTGCCTTTATTATGTTGTTACACAGGCTTGTTACAATGAGTCGTACTCCGTTACATAGACCTTCTGACACATTCAAATTACGCAGCAGCATTATTAATGATTTTTTTTTTAATTTCAATTCGTGTGGCGGCAAGTCGGAAATGTTGACAGAATTAAGAAATTCTGTTGTGAATTCTAGTGCTCCTTCATGTTGGTCTTTCACAGAGTCATTACTATAATAGATCTTGTTCTCTCCGGGAAGTTTGGCAACTATATCATTGTTAATTTTATCAACATCTTTATTGAGTGGCGCGAGAATTGCTCGGTCTTTCATTCCATCATAATTTTCACTGACAAGACAGTTGCCAAACACTTCATCTATTAGATTCCCTGTAGAAATGACGCTTAATGGCAATTCAATTTCATCCATATTATTTAAGGGTAGTTCATCATTGCCTAATTTGAGTAAATAATTCGCAAACTGCTGTTGGTCGATCTGAATGCGCATATTTTCTTCTAAGGTGAACGTCTTAAAAGGGACCACAAAGAACATCGCTTTATAGATAGATCTAATAATTCAGATCTGTTGGCTCGTGGCTGGAAGACATTGACGAAAATCTCCTCCTAGTACCATCATTTTTCACCGAAAGGGAGATCCGGATTTAACAGAACGCAAAAGTTGGTCTATGTTTTGTAGCCCATATTTTGGGAGCATGGGTGCTTCATCCATAAGAAAATATCTATTTCTGCTAATTGTCTGGCCTTCGAAGAGTTAGGTTTGATACTTGAGGGCGAGTCAGGTGTTAAAGGTACTCTCAAGCCAAAGATTTTGTGGGAAGTACGACCATGAGGCAGCAATATGGATGCAATACCTGTAAATGCTACGCATTGCACTTTGCACCGTTTACCGGTGAACATATAATACAAAGTTTTATAAATAAATGTTTTCCCAGTTCCCCAGGCCCATCGATGAAAAAACATTTTGTTTCAGTATTTGTATGATCGAGCGTAAAGAATTTCATTTACAATATCTACCTGCTTTCCTCTTAGTTGCAGATACATTTGCTCTCAAGACTGCTGATTCGTCGGCGTTGACAGTACTTTGGTTAATTTCAATATCGTAATCTCCAATGTCCTCAAACCAAAAGTTCGTACCAGTATTGAAAATTTCTGCCTTCTATTTGCTTCTGTGTTTAATTTATGAGCAATAATTCTGTAGGCACGATTAATTGCACTATTTACGGATTGTCCATTTCGCCGGCTGCATATATAAAATCTTCTGATAAATTTTCTTTAAATGTGTCCCATAATCGCTTAGGGTTTTCGGGAGAACCGTAAATTTATATTTGAATAAAAGACTTCGCATTGCCACAGGCATTTTGATTGCTGATTCTCGTAACCGCTATCCATTGTTGATCGTCGTAGACTAAACCAGCGCGCGCTTAAACCGCGCGCAGGCTTTGTTTATATGTCGATACTGGGTGTCATTAACAGTCGGTCTTCGAAATTTGTTGCATCTTTATATGATAATAACAATCGTAAGTGGTATAGTTCTGGTTGGGCGGCGTAATTGACATTGTGAATCCTACCAATAACTCGCCGGTGACGAATTTTTGCTCCCATTTACTTGATCTACCGACCCATCTAAAATGTTCAGGCATCTGCCAATAATAATGATATTCCATATTATCCAAATCAACATTTGACTGACTCAGTTCCCTCAGCTCTTTAATTTGCTTATTATGTTTAAAATATAAAAGTAGATCCTCTTTGTCCAACATCAGCCAAATCTTCCTGAATTTGATCTAAGTTTGCGATTCTATACTGACCGGGTAAATGGATATCTAATCGTTGAATACTGTGACTTTTTGAATTTCAAAGCAAATAATCGCCAGCATGCTTCTGGGTGGACACAACGTCCATCAATGTATGTGTTTTTGGCTTACTTAAAATCAAGGTTCTTTGTTCTTCTACAACTTTGATGGATGCGCAGTCGTTAATCCTTTATAAATATATTTGTACAGATATTTCACAGCCATAATACTTCCTACATACTCTACGTTAATATGCGAGTCAAATTTTTCAATAAATATGAATAGTAGGGGACTACATGACGATTGTCTCGTGTTACGGCGACCATTT